>CM027397.1:2550375-2573500 GCA_015711505.1 Sylvilagus bachmani
GTTGCAGCCATGTGGGGAGTGAGCCCACAGATGAAGAGCTCTGTTTCTGTCTCTCTCTCTCTCTCTCTCACTCTGACTTTCAAATAAATAATGCGACTTAGGCAAGCCTCTGTTCCCTTGTCGCCAATAGGAGTCCCAGGGCTGGATTTAAAATTTAATTGCAGTGGCTCAGTCCCTAAGGAAGTGTGCTTATACTTTTCCCTGGCTTTGATTTATTTCTGTTCTCCAATCATGGAATCGGATGTGGCTTCTGTTCCGAGTGGCCCTGGTTCTCTTTGGGAATTACCACGCCTGCTACACAGCAAACGACTGCTGAGGAGAGAGAGAGATCACGCTGCATCTACAAACACAATCCAGAGGGAGAGGGACAAGGAGGAAAGGGGGATGCCTGGAGTGAGACGGCTGGGCCAGAGGACCAGCAATGCACGTGGGTTAAGGATCTGAGAATTAAAGCGCACACAGGAGGCCACGATGAGGGAAAAGGCAAGGATGGGAGAAAGGGGAAGCAAACAGAACTGGAGATACATTTGTGTGGCACCAAGAAATGACCGGGCCCCTGTGCGGGCTCCTGGAGATGGGATCGCAGTTATAAATATGGATCACAGTTTGCAGCGATGTATTTGCATACCAAGCACGCTTGGCCTTATCCACCAAGCCTGGGGTTCTGATAAGGTGAGAGCAGCCGACGACCACGGCCACCAGCCTCGCCCAGCTGCCCAGGTTGCCGGTCCTTGAATGCAGAGAGCCGCCACCGGATTTGATACCCGATAAGAAACTCTGGGAGCTTTGATGTGCAACCTCGGGGCTGAGGGTGGGATTGGCAGCCACAGCCTCTGTTTCTGCTTCCGATGGGGACGCTGAATTCAGGCACAAAGCAGCAGAACCAGGTGGCCTGTGACCTGGCCAGACACCCCACCTCCAGGGGAATAAATTTGTATAACAAAGCAGAGCTCATCCCTGAGCCAGCGCATCAGGCCCTCCCGGGAGACGGGACAAATCACAAAGGTCAAGCTCTGGGCGAGCATACAGCGATGGGGAGTGGGTGGGAGAAGGAGGCCGCGTCTGCTTTCCAATCATTTTGGCCTGAACCAAAGTAAAGAACTGAGAACTCTTCTCTCTCTTCCTCCCAGCATCGTGGCTCAGCCTCTCTCGTTCTGCACCCATGTCTTCTGCCACACCCTCTATCTAACCTGGCTCTCCCGGATGGAGTGTGACCTGGTATCATGGCCACAGTGTGTGGAGGAACTCAGAGCACGCTCCCTACGGCCAGGCCCTACACACACCTCCACGTACCGGACCCAGCCGCACCTCTCCCACCCAACATCTGATTCAGGGCGCCCACAGGCACTCAGGGGAGCCTAGAGCTCGGAAGAGGTGAATGCCAGCTTGTGAACAGACACTGTCAGAAGGAAGACGACATCAGACGAAAAACCTGCCGGTGTCATCGTAACGGAAGTCTTCAGTCTGTTAAAATGCATCTCCTATTGGCACCGTATCATTGGTCTCATTCTGAAAATGTGCCTTTAAAAAATTATTCATATATTTTCATGCACTTGAAAGGTGGGGTGGGAGAGAGATACAGAGATCTTCCATATACTGGATGATTCCCCAAATGCCCATGATAGCCAGGGCTGGGCCAGGCCAAAGCCAGGAGCCCGGAACTCCATCCAGGTCTCCCACTAGGGTGGCAGGGCCCCTAGCACTTGAGCCATCACCTGCTGCTTCCCAGGTGCCTTAGCAGGAAGCTGGCATGGAGGCACAGGGGGCAGGACAAGGACCGACACTCTGATGCTGGCTGTGGGCGTCCCAAACAGCAGCTTAGCCCGCTCCACCACAACACCTGCCCCTTGGCGTCCATGCGGTCCCACTTTCCCAGCCTGCATGACCCTGCAGCCCGCCATCAACCAAAGAAGAAATTAACTCCACATTTTTTGTTCCCAGGCAAAATGGGTGTTGCGCTGGGTTGAAGAGTGTCCCCACTGAAAACATATCCGGAGGCCAGCATTGTGGCACTGCAGGTAAAGCCACCCTGTGTGATGCCGGCAATCCTATATGGGCACCGGTTCTTGAGTTCCGGCTTCTCCTCTTCCAATCCAGCTCCCTGCTAACGCACCTGGGAAAGCAGTGGAAGATGGCCCAAGTGCTTGGGCCCCTGCACCCATGTGGGAGACCTGGAAGAAGCTCCTGGCTTCCACCTGGCCCAGACCCAGATTTTACAGGCGTTTGGGGAGTGAACGAGCCAGTGGAAGATCTCTCTGTCTCTGTCTCTGTCTCTCTTCTCTTTCTCTCTGTAACTCTGCCTTTCAAATTAAAACAAAAACATGTCCAGGTCCTAACTCGCGCTTATTGGAACACTTATTGGAAACAGAATTTGCAGAGGCAATGCGCTAAGGCTCCAGCTGTGAGATCATCCTGGGTTCTGGGCAGGCCTCAATTTAACCACTGTTGCCCTTGGAAATGAAGGGGGAGGCATGAGAGGACAGGGAGGGGGCACAATCCAAGGAGCCCTAAGGCCCTCCGAGCTGCAAGAGGACCCGAGAACCACGGAACAATGAAGACGGAAGGGAACCTAAAGCAATTGGCCAACAGAACTTAACCCGAAGGCTAGCGGACACTCAGACTGGCTGACCCAGGGACAATCTACCAGAGAGCTAACGACGTGATCGGAGCTGCGAGCAACAGGTGAACAGCATCCAGCGGGCTTTTGCACAGTGAGGTCCCGCGGGCAGCCCCTAACGCCGTGTGTGAGTCAGACGCTCGCAACGCAAACCAGCGGCTCCCTCGCTGCCAGCACGGGCGAGGACCCCACCCTACCCCGGCCACCCGCGGTCAACACAGAACCTCCAGTTCGAGGCCAAGGCCCCTGCCTGGTGGATGTTCTTTCATTTTTTCCCCCTCCCAGCTGAACCCACCTGAGAGACAGACTCACCGCTTCCTGCCCGGCCGCATGTTCCTTAGCAGGTGTGGCCCCGGTGAGCTGCGTGCAAGCTGCCGAGGACCGCTGAGACCAGGTGCAGGGGAGTGGTGTCCGGCAAGCTCACCCCACAGCCCAGAAGTCAGGGAGGCTGAGCCAGCAAGCGGCACTGGCACGTGGTGCAACAAAAACGTTCTGAGAACGGGCGCTGGGCTCCCCGTACTGGAGGAAGTGGTTGTGGGCACTGGAGCTGGGTACAACAGCGAGGATTCTAGGAGAGGCAAACGGGGAGGAGCCCTGGGCCAAGGACAGGAGGCAGCTGCTCCACGGGCGTGCACACAGAGCCAGCCCGAGGAGCTCTGCTGGCCCTGGGGGCTGCTGGGAGCAGCCACTGGTCACCCAGCCAACGCTGGACCTCTGGGCACAATTCTGCGTTGTGTGGACTGAGCCCCTCACAAGGACTGTCATCAGCTCTCTGGTGGACTCAAGACAGGGGCTGGCTCTTGGTGTCCGACCACCTCTGGCTGGCCTGGGTCTGCTAGGTGGAAGCATGATTCCACTGGACGCTAAGAGTTCTGCACTCACCCCCAAGCGTCACCAGCTCCGGCCTCAGCTTCCACAAAGCCTTTGTCTCTGACCGTGACTGTATTGATCATGAAAACAGGAGGGCATTCAGCCTAGAGGGTAAGACACCAATTAGAATGCCTGCATCCCATATAGAAGTTCCTAGGTTCAATTCCTGGCTCCAGTTCCTATCCCCCAAATAGAGAAATAAAAACTTTCAAAACCTTCTACATTCAAAGAGCCCAGATGAGGCTCTGCAATGTACTCATTCATCCATGGCACCCACGTTCTCCCAGACCCTCCTGGGTACCGGCTGCTCTGTTAAACCACACAAAAGTCCAAGCATCTGAGAGCTAGAGTGGGGTGCGAAGGGAGCGATTCCATCTCAAACTCCAAAGGCTTTTTGGATGCTAAATATTGATATCATCCATTCAATTATTCATTTATCAAACAACCGTGTAGCGAGTCCCAGGCACTCTCTTCAAAGCTGGGTCCAGAGGGGGGAGGAAGGCAGGAGAGTCCTCGGCCCCTCAGCGCTGAACGAATGCGAATGAGCAGGAACAATGGCAGGGACACAGGGCTTGTGGGCCGCTGAGCTGGGCGTGCAATGCCTTTGCCCCGCGGGGTCCTCCCCTGTGATAGGTGCCATTCACAGACACAGCCACTGAAACAGGACCAACGGCAGGGGTCTCTGACTCCCAGAAGTGGTTTTTGAGGCCGTGACATTTTTTGCTAACACTGGGAAGCATTCGGGGCCATCAAGGCTTCCTGGTTGTTTCTCTCGGCTGGATTTGACAATGCCCCCGGGGTGAAAGTTCAGGAGACGTGAAAGGTTAAACTAAGAATATTGGATCATATTCGCACATGTCCTCTCGGGCTGAGGATAATAAATGAGTAATTTTTTTCCAAATTAAAAATCCTGCCAGGGTCACAGAAGTTGTCAGTGGCAGAGCCAGGCCTCAGACCCGAGTCAGTCTGATCTACAGCCGGTCCTCTTGACCGTGACATTTGCTAAATTAATCACATAAAGTTCGTTTGCCGCAGCCAGAAACCTGAGCTCCCTCCAATTCACTGGGGTGGAATTAAAGACGCTGGTTCCCTCTCCCCATCTGGCCCCTGGATCGTCGTTTGATCACGTTTTTAAATTATTGACGACTCCTTCTGGGATTTTTTTTTTAATTGAAATGAAATTTGTCTCTCTCCTATCTCTTGCGTGCACGATCCAGCAGCATTTCGTGCCTTGGCAGTGTCACGCCGCTGTCACTGCTGTGTGGTTTCCAAACACGGCCGATGCCATTTGCACAAAAGTGTTTCCTTGAGCCCAGTGCGGGCGCCCCGGGGCGAGAACACTCGGCGGAGAAGCAGGAAGGACACAAGTGTCCGGGATTTTGAGCTTCAAAGCCTAGTCCCCTGAAGGGCAGGACGTTCCCTCCTGTCCACCTGGAGGAGACAGGGAAGAGGGTGGAAAGGGCCCCACCTCTGAGACAAGGAGGGGCCACAGGGCGGAGCTTCCTTCCACCTCTAGACTGTCCTGGATAACGTTGCGATAAACATGGATGCTGGCCGGCACCGTGGCTCAACAGGCTAATCCTCCGCCTTGTGGCGCCGGCACACCGGGTTCTAGTCCCAGTCAGGGTGCCAGATTCTGTCCTGGTTGCCCCTCTTCCAGGCCCGCTCTCTGCTGTGGCCAGGGAGGGCAGTGGAGGATGGCCCAAGTGCTTGGGCCCTGCACCCCATGGGAGACCAGGAGAAGCACCTGGCTCCTGCCATCGGATCAGCGCGGTGCACCGGCTGAAGCAGGCATTGGAGGGTGAACCAACAGCAAAGGAAGACCTTTCTCTCTCTCTGTCTCTCTCTCTCACTGTCCACTCTGCCTGTCAAAAAAAAAAAAAAGTGTAGCCCCACAAAAATAATAATTAAAAAAAATCAGGGTGGGGGTAGGACAGAACACGCAGTGGACCCCACTCTGTTGGCTGACCACTGGGACTGGACAGACGGGGCCTCACTGGGGACAGCCACAGCCAGTGTCCCTGCCTCCCAGCAGCCTCCCCAGTTCCTCGCTCCAACACTGTCCAGCGTCCACCATGCCCCTGAGGCTCTCTTCCAGTGCCCCAAACCCCTCCCTCGGACCCCTCCCTCGGAGAGGCCTCCCGGTTTCCACTTCAAGATGGTGAAGACACCAAGTTCCGAATCTGTCCATTTCTACGTACTCCCACCTTCCCTCAGCGGCTCCGCCTACGCCTGTGCCTCCATCTCCCCTGCTTCCTGACCAGCTACAAAAAGATCTCAACTGCCTCAGCCACCTCCTCGGGACTTGGCCCTTAGAAGCCATCCCTGTCCATGGCCAGGTCACTTCCAGTGGCGTGATGGACGCCGAGCTTTGGGGGACGATAGAACATTCTAGATCTTCGTTGTCGAGGTGCTTCTGTGGCTGTGGGCATTTGTCAGAACCCATAAGAATGCATGCTGAATGGGTGGATTTCAGAGTGTAAATCATCTCTCCATAAAGCTGACTTATATATAAAAATAAAAAATAAATCATTCTTATCCAATAGTGGCCACTTTCCTTCTCACACAATGCCTCTCTGTTGCACGTGTGACATTTCAGATGTCCCGAATATGAAAGATGTGCAACATAAATTTGTCCCCCCACTCCACTTACCACTCTCTCTGTTCACCGATTTGCTTCTCATTTTCCTTTTGGCCTAGCTTTTCCTTTCTTCCTTAATTGCTCCGGTTCTATAGTGAGTCAGCTGTGATAATTCTTGTATCATGTATGTTTTATTTCTGAAATGATCACTACCACCGCCGTTCCTACGCCTTAATTCTCCAAGGCCTGAACACCACTTTTACAGCCGTATGGTATTAATACTATCTGCTATTTTGGTAGTGCCTTTTTTTTTGTTTTTAGTGTCTAATGAACAAAACGTACTTTGCAGACATTGTGTATCTCTGAGTTAGGGAAGAAGAGATTTTTTTCAGGTGGGAAAAAAAAAAAATACAGGCACCAAATGCTGTCTGGTGCCGGCAGCTGAGGCCTGTACACAAAGCCGGTTCTACGCGGCGCCAATCCTCCTGACCAGGCGGGCCAGGTCAGGTGCCCAGGTCAGGTGCGGGGCACACCCCCATGACAAAGATGTGCGCAGGGTGCGCCTGGGACCTGCCCAAGTGCAGTAGGAGCGGCTGACCACGGCCCCGCCGGTGCCAGTGGGTGCCAGGCGCACCACGGCGGAGGAGCCACGCAGGACCACGCCGGCCTCGGGGAGGGTCTCCACCTCCTGGGTCTCCTGGTCACCACCCCTCCAGCTCCTGGCACACTGCTTTCCACCCAGGCCAGCTGCCCTTCACCAGACGAGACCCTGACGCTCCCTCGTGGCGTGGTCACGGCCCCAGCCCCTGAGCCTGGGCCTGGCGCCATCTTCGGCCGTTCCTCAGGCGCCCTGGCGGGAAGCTGGGCTGGGAGTGGTGCAGACCGGGCCTGGAACCAGGGGTGGCCTAACTCACTGTGCCACAGCCAGCCGCCCCCGCCCCCAAAAAAGGCTTTCAAATGAGGACATTGCAGCGTTTGACCTCTGCCCCGGAAGGACTCCCCAGAGATGCCCCGCCCCTTCCGCCTCCTTTTTCCCGCCAATGGCGCCGCCCTGCCTGTGACGGAGCGGTCTTCTCACGCCCGGCTACTACCACGTAAGGCAATCGGTGGCCTCTGGAGGCCCCGGGGAGGGCAGGGCGCGGGCCAGAGTGTCCGGGAGCGGCACACAGAGATCCATCCTCCATCGGCTGGTTTGCTCCCCCCGGGGTGGCAACGGTCGCGGCTGCGCCAGGCCGAGGCCGGAGCCTGGAACTCCCTCGGGGTCCCCCGCCTGGGGGCAGGGGCACTTGGGCCGTCTTCCGCTGCCTTCCCAGGCGCATCGGCAGGCGGCCGGGTCCAAGGTGGAGCAGCCGGGACTCGAACCAGGCACGGGTCCGCACCCCACTCCTCCAGCACCGAGCGCTCCGGGCGCGGGCACGCGCTTGCCGTGCGAGCCTGTAGCTCCTTAGAGTCTCGTCGCAGGAACCTGACACGAGGGCGGACTGCGGGGGAGGGGAGAGCGGGTCGGGGCTGCGTTAGCATCACGTCCTCGCGCTGCCGGGGCTGGGAGACGGTGGGGCGTGGGGGAGACACGGGCTGCCTGGACTTCTAGATCGCCTTGTGTCGTGGTTTGGAGACGAGACCCCAGTCTCTCTAGTTTCTCTGATCGCCTTCAGTCTGCCCAGGTTGCAACATCACCCGAATTTTGAAATACTGGTTGGATGTAACTCGGGCCAGAGACAGCCCCTGGGTCACCCTGTGAGTTTTTATTGGGCTTCCTGCACCCCAGTCCTCACCATTGCCTCCAGTGTGTGAGGCATGGCCAGGGTCGCTGTGTGCTGTTGTCTGGGCTGTGCACTGCTCCAGAGCGCTAGCCAGGAGAGGCTGCCCGGTCTGTCCTGGGACGCGAGATTTGTGCTGTGCAGCTCCACAGCTCTCCAGCAGAGGGCAGTAGGCCCCCACGCTCAGCCTATCACCCACACAGTTCTACAGAACGTGTCTCAACACAGGGCAGGCCCTTCGCAGCTCACTCAAGGGTGTTACAAAAATTGGCAGCAGTTGGCGGGTGGAGAATAGGAAGTGAATGATCTCACCCTTTCCAGTCGAGTCGCAACACGGAGTCCGCCAGCACCAAGTGCCAGTCCCCGGGAGAGACCAGGCCCTTGGTCGGGAGGTGCGGAGGAACTGGCGTTCCTGGACTGCGGGCAGGAGTGCGGAGCTGGGCGCTCATATCCTGGGAACTGAGCTCACCATACAGGCAGCCTGACCCGCAGCGTGCACGCACACGCTGCCCCAGCCCAGCACGGGCTCCCGTGTGCAGCCAAGCAGGAGAGCACTCAGAGACTCCCGGGAACAGAAGGGACAGATCCACGCGGCTGCACACACACACACACACACACACTCACACCCCGGGGGCCTTGCTCCTCCCTCACCCCAGGGTGCTTTGCTCCCATGCCCAGCTCTGCACCAGAGGTGCCTGCGGTTTCCGTCCCCGGGCCTGTGGCCAATGGCCACAGGAAAGCCCAGCCGTGCTGCCGGGGCCTGCACAGACTCCCAGGCCTGAGGGACCCAGCAGGGCCTTAGAGCCGGCTCAGGCTGAAGCCAGGCTGGGGGTCGCTGACCCCTTCGGCCTCCCTGGGACCACGTCTTTAAGCAGCGACCTGCACGCCCCAGGGTTTGCTTTTGGGGATCCGGACGTGGAACAGAAGGGAAGCAGAGTCTCACAACTTCCAGATCTATAACAAGAAACGCAGGGTGGGCAGGCCTCCGGCCTCCCACGCACCAGCCTGCGTATCGGATTTCTGCAAACCCAAGCACACGGCTTGGCCGGAGGCTGGCAGAAGCGGATCCGTGGTACTCACGCTGCCGTGTTTGCTGTTGTGCATGGACAGGGCCCGCACACCATGGCTCCTTCCTGCATCTGTGGCTGGAACGCCCAGCGCACTTTCTCATAAGGACTAACAGCCACGGCCGAGACTTGGGTAGCACCGGACCAAGCCAACCTCCCCCCCCCCCAAAAAAAAGCCGTCTTAACCCACAAAGGGCCAAACCTTTGAAGGGGGAGGGGGAGGGAGCGATCAATCTTCCATCCGCCAGTTCACGCCACTGATGGCTACAGCTGCCAGGGCGAGGCCAGGAGCCTGGAACTCTGTCCAAGTGTCCTGTGCGGGGCAGGAGCATGAGCGCTCAGGCCTCTTCCGCTACTTTCCCAGCTGCATTAGCAGGGAGCAGGACTGGAAATGGAGAAGCCAGGCCACGAACCAGTGCTCCAGTACGGGATGCTGGCACCCTAGGAGGCAGCCCAGCTCGCTGGACCACGACAAGCTCCCAAGCCTTCCTTTGCAACAGCCGTTTGGCGTCCCAGGGTTCTTCCTCTGGTTTGAGGAGGAAAAGAATGCTCTCTGGGGGACGCGAGGCTGCACAGCAAAGCAGGTGGGAGAAGGGGCTCATCACCCTGCCCTCCTGACGTCCCCTCCGTCCCACAGACACAGGGTCACGGCCTCCTGGCCGAGAATGCAAAAGAGAAGGCAAGAGCAGATGAGGCGGAAGGAACCCCCATGGCCTGGCGCACGGCTGGGTCCGGCTGCGTGGGGAAAATCCCCCGTTAGCACCACTCACATGCCGCACACACAGGCCCCGCGCCCGCAAGTGCACTCGGAGAAATCAGGGCACGTGTCCACCCAGAGCGTGTTCCACCGAGCTTGTGAGAGGCTAATCTGGAAACGGCCCAGATGCCTGTGGACACGGTGCGTGCACGGCCGCGAGAAGGTTCAAGGCCTTGCCCCCTGCAGTGGCCGGGGTGGATCAGCGTAGGAGCGGGGAGGCCAGACGTCCACTGTGTCACGGCCTGATTCCCCCCCAGCAAACTCACAACCCAGCAGAACGAGCTCACTCGGTGCTGTAACAAAGTACCCGGTCCTGGGGGCTTAGGAGTGAGGAGAGGTGTGACTTATGGTTCTGGAGGCTGAAGGTCGAAGGTCACGGTGCAGCGTGGCTGCAGATGGCCTGGCCTGGCCTGGCTCGTACTGGCTGCTAAGAGCCCGCTGTTAAATGTTGGGGAGTTCTACAAGCTACTGGTTAAGCACAGCCATGTAAAACATTAAGTGATACAAACACAATTAAATAGCTCATGTTAAGAATAAAGGTAGGACAATGGCAAATGTTGGTAAGGAGGATGAGGGAAAATGAAGACCCTATGCACACTGGGCCCAGCACTGCAGCATCGGCCTCCCATGTCAGCGCTGCTTCGAGTTCCGGCTGCTCCTCTTCCCATCCAGCTCTGCTGATGGCCTGGGGAAGCAGCGGAAGACTGCGTAGCTGCTTCAGCCGCGGCACCTGCGGGGAGGCCCAGATCAGCACAGCTCTGCCCGTTGTGGCTGTTCGGGGAGTGAACCAGCAGAGGGAAGACCTCTCTCTGTGTCTCTCCCTCGCTCTGTAACTCTGCCTCTCAAATGAATAAAATCTTTAAAAAACAAAAACAGAAAACCCAGTGCTCTGTTGGTGGGACTGGAGAGTGGTGCACCCACTGCGGAAGCAGCCGGACAGTGCCTTGGGGAGCTCCGCCCGGGCAGGCACTGGGTGTATCAGGCACATGCCTGTGAGGACATCCGCATTCCGTGTTGGGGGACCTCGGCTTGCTTCCTAGCTCTGGCTCCAAACTGTAGCTTCCTGCTAGTGTGGACTCTGATAGGCAGTAGCGATGCTCAAGTATTTGGGTCCCTGCCCCCCACATGGGAGTCCTGGATTTGGTTCCTGGCTCCTGGCTTCAGCCTAGCCAGTCATGGCCATTACCGACATTTGGGGAGTGAACCAGTATGTGGGAGTCAGCTCTCTCCCTCCCCCTCTCCCTCTCCCTCTCCCTCCCCCTCCCTCTCCCTCTCCCTCCCTTCCCTACCTTCCTCTCTTTCTCATATGAATAAAAAATGTTTTAAAAAGTCAAACGTAAATGTGGCCAGCGTCGTGGCACAGTGGGTTAAACCACTTGCATGCTAGACCTGCATCCCACAGCAGAGCACCAGTTCAAGTCCTGGCTGCTCGACTTCTGATCCAGCTTCCTGTTAATGAGCCTGAGAGGCAGAAGATGATGCCTCTAGTACGTGGGCCCCTGCCACCTACATGGGAGATCCAGATGGAGTTCCTAGCTCCTGGCCTCAGCCGGGCCAAGACCTGGCCATGCAGGCCATTTGGGAAGTGAACCAGGGGTTGGAAGATTCTCGCGCGCGAGGGCGTAGTGACTGCTGCAGGGCACAGCTCCTAGGGGCCGTGTGGTCGGGGCTGGTCTGGCAGACACGCAGGGCTGAGGGGCGCCCACACTGGACGGGGAGTGGGGCTGGCAGGTCCCCATACTCTGCAGCTGTTAGAATGGGAGGAGAGGCTGGGGCGCCCTGAGCCTGGTGGTGTACCAGGTGCTGTGCAGGTGCATACCAGGAAGGGGGCAGCCACGGGGCACGCCACTGCCCTCACAACTTCCTGTGTTGTGATCAGAAGCAAATAAATTATTTTTGAAGAAAAAGAAAGATTTTCTCGCTCTCTCTCCTCTCTCTCTCCCCCTCTCCTCTCTTCTCTCACCTCTCTCCTCTCTCTCTTCTTTCTCTTCCCCTTTCTCTCTCTCCCCCCCACCCATTGCTCTGCCTTTTAAATAAATAAAATTTTGTAAAGTTAGAAATAAAAAACGTTTATGTTACACAGTGTTACCATATGGCCCAGCAGTTCTTCTCCTAGGCCTTAGGTCTTTAACCCAAAAGAACTGAAAATAGGTATTCAAAAAAAAACTTGTATAGGAACGATCTTTACAGTGCCAGTCAAAGTAGCCAAACAGTGGGAAACTCCTGGAAGTCCATTAGCTGAGGAGTGGGTAACCACAGCTGGGAAGTCCACACAGTGTGATGTTTCTCAACCGTGAAAAGGAAAGAGGCCTTCATGCTGGAATGTGCCAGGATGTGCCGGAATGTGCCGGAATGGGGGGGGGGGTGAAAACCTAACTGCAGGAAGCCAAGCCCAGAGGCCATTCCTAGGAAACACAGAGAATGGATGAAACTCCACAGAGACAGGAAACAGCCCGGTGATGTCACGGGTGGCAGGGAGGGGTGGGTGCGGAGTGCGTACCTATGGAGCACCGGATCCCATTCAGGGCACAGAGCCTGGACCTGGGAGGGGTGACGGCACCCTTTAAAGGAGCAGAGATGGCTTGCCAAAAGTGACACGTGGGCTCACCGTGGGATTCAGGGATTCCTCTCCTAGGCACACGGCCAAGAGAGCCGAAGACACACAACCGTGCAGAGCTGGCCCGTGAGCCTTGGTGAGGGCACAGCAGCCCAAAAGCCCATCGCCTGTTTGGGGGGTGGGTCTCTCGGTGTCCTGAGGCTGTCCTAACAACTGGCCGCATACGAGGCGACCTCCAACAGCAGCCCCAGTGTGGAACCCAGGAGGTGGGAAGGTCCCACTCGCTCTGAAATCCCAGGGGAGGCCCCTTCCTGCCTCTCCCAGCCTCTGCCACTTCCTGGTGCTCCTTGGCGTCCCTGCCCAGACACGCACTTGTGTCTGCGCCACTCCCATCTTACCTCTGCCGGCCCGGCTCCTCGGCTTCTAGTCCAGCTCCCTACTAAGGTGCCTGGGAAGGCAGCCGAGGACGGCCCGAGTACCTGGCCCCCGTCGCCCATGTTGGAGATGAGAGTTCTAGGCTCCTGGCTTTGGCTTGGCCCAGCCCTGACCATTGCAACTATTTGTGTGGAGTAAACCACAGGATGCAAGATCTCTCTCTCTCTCTCTCTCCCCCCCTCTCTCCCCCTCCCTCCCTTCCTATCTCTGTCTTTCAAATGGAAATAAAGTTGACAAAGTTCAGTGTAATAGAAAGAAAGCCTGAAAGTGAGACCACATCCACACCCAGAGTCCCCGGTGATGCTTCACTGTCAGGCGCCCGTCCTCCCGGTTGCCCAACAGCTGGGTACACAAACAGCCCGCGGTATCCCAGAGCGGGCCCCACCCCTTCCTGGAAGCTGAGCCACAGGTTGGGGCAGAGAGGCTGTGAGTTTTCCCCTGCCGCCCCCTTGGCCGTTCTGCTGAGCCATTGTTGCTTGCAGTGTTTCTGGAGACGAGCCCACCCGCTCCATGTCGCCCACAAAGTAAGCATTGGGCACAGAAGCTCCCTCAGTTTCTCCCTGGCACGTCTCATCGTGGAGTCCACGATGCCCAAACAAGTCAGGCACAAGGGGCCGTGGACAGTGCCTGCCCGTGCCCCAGCACAGGGCAGACAGGAACTAAAAGGGCAGAAAAGTCCTTGAGAGCCCTGGAGTTTCCATCTGCTGGCTTCCAAACACGTGGGCGTGCCCTAACCCACATCGTGGCTCGTCTCCCCGCCTAGCCTGACCACGGGGAGAGGAGAACACTGAAGAGGCGGCCTGGCAAGACGCAATTCCATCTCGCAAGGATCACCCCACAGGGACTAACCCAGACCTCCAGGAGCGAGTCCGACCAGCCCCTGCTGCTCCCTGACTTCCGGTGAGCTCTGCTCCGGCACAGAGCCGCCCAGGGCCTTCTCCAGAGGCTGCGGACAGGGCCACACCATCCCGGCCTTTCTGTTTCTGACCGTGAGAGCTGAGCGAGCCTCTTCACCTGTAGCCAAGCCTCAGACGGGCTAGCACGGGTCACCGGGCACCATGTGGCCTGGGGAAGGCAGACCTCCCGTCTTTAAACCCCACCTCCACTGCAGGGCACGGTGGCCCCCGGGAAAGGGATGGGCGGATCCTCAAGAGGAATGGTGGGGAACCCAAAAAATCCATCCCAACGCATGTAAAAGTTTATTTTATTTGAAAGACAGAGGTCTTCTGTCTACTAGTTCCCTCCTCAGACGTCTACAACAGCCAGCACTGGACCAGGCTGAAGCCAGAAGCCCAGAGCTCCATCCAGGTCCCCCAGGTGGGTGCCAGGGGTCTCAAGCACTTGAGCCCTCCCCTGCTGCCCCCAGGGTGCACATTAGCAGGAAACCGGGTTTGGGAGTGGAGGAGCTGGGACTGAAACCCTAACATTCCAACATGGGAGTCCCAAGCAATGCCTTTTTTTTTTTTTTTTTTTTGTGGACAGGCAGAGTTAGACAGTGAGAGAGAGACAGAGAGAAGGTCTTTCTTTTTCCGTTGGTTCACCCCCCAAGTGGCCACTAGGGCCAGCGCACTGTGCTGATCCAAAGCCAAGAGCCAGGTGCTTCTCCTGGTCTCCCATGCGGGTGCAGGGCCCAAGCACTTGGGCCATCCTCCACTGCACTCCCGGGCCACAGCAGAGAGCTGGCCTGGAAGAGGGGCAACCGGGACAGAATCTGGCGCCCCGACCAGGACTAGAACCCGGTGTGCCGGCGCCGCAGGCGGAGAATTAGCCTAGTGAGCCTCGGGGCCGGCCCCAAGCAAACACCAGCCTCCTAGGACTTTTTTAAGAAGACTGGAGGGCGGGCGAATGGCACGACAGTTGGGTCACCACTTGGGGCACCTGAACCCCACGTTGGAGGCCCGGGGCTGAGTCCCAGCTCCTGTGCCTCCCGCCCAGATTCCTGCAGGGCACACTGGGAGGCAGCAGGTGCTGGCTCGAGTGCTTGGGTCCCTCCACCTGCACAGGAGACCTGGGTGGAGCTCCTGGCTCCTGAACTCAGGCTGGCCCAGCCCTGGCTGTTGTGAGCGTTTGGGAGAGAGCACCGGCGGATGGAAGCTCTCTGTTTCTCTACTTCTGTCTCTGTTCCTCCGCCTTTGAAATACAATGGAAAATAGAAGGAAGGAAGGAAGGAAAGGAGAGAAGGAGGGAGGAGAAACTGCAGCTGGGCCAGGGGATACTAAGTAGCACGTCCCCAGTTTCTCGTTGCTGTGCCCAGATGAACTCTACCCTGAAGTTACCCCGAACCAGCCTTTGATCCTCTGGTCACACAAGGGTAGCAAACCAGCCCCTGACAAGGGGGAGGCCTCAGTCTTCAGACCTTGTGAGGTGCACTGCACACACCACAGTCCGTAAGATGATTGGTTCCGGACGGTAAAGGCACAGAGCAAAGCTCCGCGGGAGAACACGGGATGGGGGCGTTTATTTTGCTCTGGAGCTCTGGGCGGGCTTCCTGGGGGAGGTGACAAGGTGAGTGGGTGACAATGAGGGTGGAGACAGAGTCAGGAATGTTCTGCATTTCTCTACAGAAATCGGAGTGGTGGGAGGATTCTGAGCGGAGGGTGGTCCCGTGTTACCCCGCAGCAGCGGGAGATTAGACGGCCCCAGAGGGAGAGATGAAAGGTTAGGAGACCAGGAAGAGGGCTGGCGCAATCACAGTGGAAGATAAGGGAAGCCGCATTCCAGAGAGCACAGAAGGGCCGCTCCGGATGTGGGTCTGCGGGAAGGAACGGCCGGATTTCTGTCCTGCGTGTTTGGTGAGCGGTGACACATTAATCCCCCCAGGGAGCAGTGTGCAAGGGAGAGGAGGTTGCCTGGGGTCAGGTGCAAGTGCTCCACAGGCAGTTAGAAAGCAAGCGTGGCCAGGGGCCAGCACTGTGCTGCTGCAGCTTCAGTCCTGGCTGCCCGTTCTCAACGCAGCTCCCTGCTGCTGCACCTGGGAAAGCAGCCGAAGACAGCCCAATGCTCGCGCCCACGGGAGACCCGGATGGAGTTCCTGGACCCTGGCTTCAGCCTGGCCCAGCCCCGGCTGTTGCTGCCATCTGGGGAGTGACCCCCTGGATGGAAGGTCTCTCTCATCCTCTGTCACTCTGCCTTTAAAAATACATTAATCTGGAAGGAAACATGGCTGGTCATTATCTTGGACAAAGGAACTCGTGGATGATTTTATGGGATTGTTTTTAAGATTCCCCAATAGGGATGAATGTGTTAATTTTATAGTTGCAGAACACACTGTGCTATGTTGAGAGAGTAAGAAAAGCAGGAGACGGGAGCAAGAAACCAAGCTGCTCACAAACACAGGACTTGTGAACCAGGGGCAGTGACTCAGCTCAGGCAGATCAGCCCAGACACAGCACCCCCTCCTGGCGGGCCCCCGACACTGCAGCCAACAGGGCAGTGAGCGGCAGATGTGGTCTGGGAGGGGCCAGGAAGGGCGAGAGGATCGGATGTCCTGCTTGCGACGACAAAGATTCCGGGTGCTGTGGGCCGCTGAGTGGGAGAAAACTCTAGAATGTTGTCAACTCCGTTCCAGGGAGTTCCACGTGGGCGGCAGGGGCCCACACACTTGAGCCGTCACCTGCTGCTTTCCCAAGCACACATTGGCAGACAGCTGGATTGGAAGCAGAGCTGGGACTCGGACCCGGGCGCTCTGACACAGAACGTGGATGTCCCAAGCAGTGTGTTAACCACTGTGCCAAACGCCAGCCCCCATTCCATGCCACCAGATCAGACAGCCCACGTCTGACTGCTCTGAGCCAGTGTCAGCACCCACAACTCCCGCTCCAGGTTTCGTCGGCTCAGGAGCAAGCTGCAGCCAGGTTCTCACCCCAGTCTTGCTCCCCCCACTTAATCCCCGAAGTCACGACCAAGACATTCTCAGCACCTAGGCCCTCCACCCCGACCTGGACACACTTTTGTTTGTTTTGACAGCCAGAGAAAGAAAGCTGCCATCCACTGGCTCACTCAAATGTTAAAAACAGCTGGGGTTGGGCCAGGCCAGAGCCAGAGCCAGGAACTCAATCCAGGTCCCCCACGTTGGCGACAGGAACCTAATTTGAGCCATCACTGTTGCCTTCATGTTCTGCATTAGCAGGGAGCAGAGCCAGGGGGCTTCTCAGTGTCTCCCATGCACACAGGAGCTCTCTGCTGGCAAGGGCCCGGCTGGGCTCGACTGGGGCCCCAGCATCCCACAGCCCTGTCTCGCGTGCATGGGGCCCTCAGGGCACAGATACCAGCTGCTTCGTGTGCTCGTGGTACTCAGCTCAAGACCATCCCCAGTGAGCAGCTCAGGGCACTTTCTCTTTTTTTTAAGATTTATTTTTATTTATTTGAAAGACGGGGTTACAAAGAGAGGTAGAGACATGCAGAAAGAGAGAGGTCTTCCATCTGCTGGTTCACTCCCCAGATGGCTGCAATGGCCCGAGCTGAGCCAATTGATGTCAGGAGCTTCTTCCAGGTTTCCCACATGGGTTCACGGGCCAGGACTTGGGCCATCTTCTACTGCTTTCCCAGGCCACAGCAGAGAGCTGGATCAGAAGAGGAGCAGCCGGGACTAGAACTGGCGCCCATGTGAGATGCTGGCACTGCAGGCCAGGGCTTTAACCTGCTACACCACAGCAGCAGCCCCAGGGCACTTTCTGAGTGGCACCAAGTCCCAGAAACTCTGGCTTTGGTTAGCTGAACCTAAATCATTACCGGGGAGAAGGAGGAACTGTCAGGGGGTCTGGGAGTCACGCGATGCACACAGCTCTGTCCCTGTGTGTGTCACCACACTGGCTCCCTGCCCACCAGCTCTGCCGACCAAATGGGGCCTCACCCCCGGGACACTTCAGCCCCTCCCCGGGCCAGTCAGTCCCGCTCCCAGGCAGCACTTATCCATGGCGCTCAAGCCGCATTTCTTTGCTGTGCATTGCATCTGTCGGTGACACACAGCAGGATCAATGACAGCCTGCCCTTCCACGACGTCCCCCCAGGCTGTCCTGTCTGACGCAGCTCAGGGCGGAGGCTGGTCCGCCTGCTGGAGCAAGGGTCAGGACCGCAGGCCGGCCGGTCCAGGCGCTGGCAGCCCACAGCAGTGGCTGAAGCCAGGGAAGGAGGCGCTGCGGGTTTTCTGCTCAGTCCCCGCCCTGCACTGCCATCTCCAGGGCGCTGGAGTCCTCTCCCAGCCAGCAAAGCTGCCACAGCTCGGCCGGGCACACTGGTCACAGCAGGGCACCGCGGGGACACAGGCGCCTCCGCCTCCTTCCTCACCCTCTGCTGTGCAGTGAGGAGAAGCAGGGAGAGCCGGCGCTCCGGGGGCCGGAAGTCAGAGCCCGGCTGGCGGAACCACAGGGCTGACCCCGGGAGCTCCCTCACAACCGGCACGTGGTGTGCAATAAGGCGCCCGCAAGCACCCGGGAGCCTGGACAATGGGGACTCCCAGGCAGGAGGGCGGGCCTGGGAATCTGCACTTCCAGTGCGTCCCAGCTCCTGCTGTGGCTGCTCCGAGGCCGCAGTCGCTCCCCAGTGGCTCAGATGTGCGAGGACCAGCACATCAGCCTCAGGTCACCGGGAAGAGGGCGGCCACCGGACAAGCAAGCGCCGCCCCTGGGCAGCAGCCGTTTGTTGAAAATGCAGAGTCCCGGGTGTGCTGCAGGAGAAGCCGCTCGCGGACACAGGCACGTTAACGTCTGGGGAGCCCTGTCGAAGCCGGTTCTCAGGCCGCCCTGCACATGGAAGCCACCTGGTCGGCCTGCCCCCCCCCACGGGGCAGCACCCTCACCACCACGCTCAGAGCTCCAAGGCCCTATGACCCCGCCATGACCGCCTCTCTCCCCCTGCCCCCTCTGCTCCCACCTGGCTGCTGTGTCTCTGGGCAGCTCTGTGTGGAGCCTGTGGAGCTCTTTTGGAAATGAGCTGTGACGCAGACACACACACACATCTTGAGCAGAATTCCTCACGAGGGTCCCAGGGGACCCCGGCTGCCTAAATACTCTCTAACCATGACAAGGCAGGGACACAGGGGGACAACTGTCACCAGGCAAAAACGATCTAGCCCAGGGCATGGAGCCTGGCCTTCCCCTTCCACAGCCTCGGCGTCCGACCCCGAGGGCTGCTGGGAGCAGCACCGTGAATGCCTACAGGTGCCTGGCAGGAAGCAGTCAGAGGCAGAGTGCACCTTGCCTTGCACGCCCCGAGTCGAATCCCCAAGCACAGCCCACCTCGGTGTCTGTCGGGTCCACATCCTTGAATTCTTTAACCTCGGGCGGGGAATACCCTAAGGAAGAAAAACCACATGTGTACGGACACGTACAGACTTTTCTTCTCCTCTTCCCCTAAACAATGCACTGTCCCTCTGTGCACAGCAGTTACACCGTGTTAGGCAGCACAGGGCATCCAGAGATGATCGTGGCGTGCCGGAGGATGTGTGTCTGCTCCATGCAAATGCCAAGTCACGCCCCCCACACACACTCCAGGGCACCCAGGCGCCGGCAGATGTCCCCAGCAGACGGCAAGGGACAACCATGTTGCTGAAGTTGTTACAAACACCACAACAGCGAAATAGACAAATGAGCAAAACAGGCAACCGACACGTTGACAAAGAAGCAAGACCATTTGCGACAGGGATTCGGGCAGTGAAGACAGTAAAACGAGATCATCAAAAATGCAGAGGTCTGGAGCCATGCTGGCACCACCCAGCATCCCACACGGGCACCCATGCGTGTCTAGGCTGCTCAACTTCTGATCCAGCTCCCTGCTAATGCACCTGGGAAAGTCACAGAAGATGGCACCCTGCCACTCAAGTGGGAGACCCAGAAGAAGCTTCTGGCTCCTGGCTTTGGCCTGGCCCAGGCCTGGTTGTTGTAGTCATTTGGGGAACGAACCAGTGGATGGAAGATTCTCTCTCTCTCTCTCTTTCTCTCTCTCTCTCTCTGTAAAACTCTTTCAAATAAAATAAAATAGATTATTTTTAGATTTATTTATTTTACTTGAAAGTCTCAGCTACCCAAAGAGAGAAAGAGGAAGGAGGGAGGGAGGGAGGGGGAGAGAGAGAGAGAATCTTCCATCCGCTGGTTCATTCCCCAAAATTGGCCACAACGGCCAGAGCTGCGCCAATCCAAAGCCAGGAGCTTCTTCCAGGTTGCCCACGCAGGTGCAGGGACCCAAGCACTTGGGCCATCTTCCACTGCTTTCCCAGGCCATAGCAGAGAGCTGGATGGGAAGTGGAGCAGCCGGGTCTTGAACCAGCACCCATATGGGATGCCAGCATGGCAGGCGGCAGCTTTACCCACTACGCCACAGCACCAGCCCCAAAATAAATATTTTTTTTTAAATGCAGAGGTCGGGGGGCTGGTGCCATGGCTCACTTGGTTAATCCTCCGCCTGCAGTGCCAGCATCCCATATGGGCACCGGGTTCTAGTCCCAGTTGTTCCTCCAAAGAAAGGAAGACCTTTCTCTCTCTCTGTCTATAACTCTACCTGTCAAATAAATAAATAAATAAAAATTAAAAATAAAATGCAGAGGTCTGTGCTGCCTTAGTGGGGAACTGCAGGCCTCTGGAGCAAAGCCCAGTGCCCACAGGGCCTGGGAGAGCAGGGTGGGAGGAGGTGACAGGAAAGGACAGGGTCCTCTGATGCCCCAGCCCCACTCTCCTGTGACCCTGGCCAAGACCATCACCTGGAGGCACGGCTTTCTCCTGCAGAGAGCTCCCATCCGCTTCTGGGGTGATTCAAAAACGTGGCCCCACTCCCACTGGGGGTGGGCATTGGGGGCGGGGGTGTCTTCAAAGCATCCATGAGAAGTTTTTTATGAAAAAAAAAAAACTGTGCATGCACTTTAAGATTTTTTGCACCAAAATAAACTTTTTAAAATATTTATTTATTTGAAAGGCAGAGTTACACACACACACACACATACACTCTTCCATCTGCTGGTTCACTCCCCAAATAGCCACGGCTGGACCAGGCAGACGTCAGAAGCCTGGAACTCCAAATGGGTCTCCCACGTGGCTGCAGGGGCCCAAGCACCTGGGCCATCCTCTGCTGCTTTCCCATAAGCATCAGCAGGGAGCCGGGTCAGAAGTGGAGCAGCCGGGACTCAAACCAGAGCTCACATGAGCTGCTGGTGACGCAGGCGGCGGCTTAACCCACTGTACCACAACGCCAGCCCCAACAGACTTATCTTTCAGTTCTGTCTTCCCAAGACGTGCCCTGGGATGGCCCCTCTCCTTGGACCTGGGCAGGCTTCAAAAAACCAGTGACAAGAGCGCCACCCCCGCTGATGCCCAAGTCCTAAAAGGCCAAGGCCACCACGGGGCTTCTGCCGGGGTCCCTAGAGGGCATTTCACCCTCTCACCCAAGACCACCGGGTGGGAGGAGCCACCTGTGGGCTTTCCTGCTGACCACCGCCCAGCCCAGCTCCCAGCTGCACCTGCCAGCCACGGGAGGGAGCGTCCCGCTCTGTCCAGCCTTCAGATTAGCACAGCCCCCACCTCCGGGGCCCCCGAGCCAGAACCTGGTGCTGCTGCGGCCTAGTCAGACCCCGGCTGGTGACATCAGGAGGCTGAAGTTCTGTTTCACCCCGTGAACCTGACCGGTTCACGTGCAGGGAGTCTGTCTCTGCCTTCCTGCCCTAAACCTCACAGGCTCCGCTCACCTCCGCGGCAGATGGGCCTGGCCTCGGGCTTTATGCATTTGCTGTTCTCTGACCAGCCCCATTCTCCCCTTATCACACAGGTCTCACGTCAGAGGGCCACCCGATCCTTGGTTCCTGGCCTGTCTGCCGCCCCCGGGGCCCCCTAGGACCGGAACCACCCGCTGAGTCCTTGTGTGTCCAGGCTGCAAGGTGCACCCGTATCAAAGCTTCCTTAATTTATGTCAAACAATAAAACATATATTGCACCCCACTCCTCTTCAAGGCCCTCCAGGGCACGTGGGCGGACTTCCAGGTTCTCCGGGCCAGCAGGGCACCGTCCCGACCGCGCATCCCACGCGGCAGGACCCGGGCCCAGGGCGGAGCCGACCCCGCGCCGCGCCCTCCCCGCAGGCCCGGGGCCCCACCCAGCGCGCAAGCGCAGAGCAGCGCGGGGCGCGGCCGCAGGGCGCACGCGCAGAAGGCGCCCGGGCGCGGAAGGCTCCGCTCCCCCGGGTGCGAATCCGCCGATCCGGGGTTTCGGCCCCGCCGGGAGTTCTGTTTATAAACACACCGCGCGGCAGCCGGTGAGGGGCGACCCTCAAGGTGGAGCGGCTGGAGGTCAGAGGTCAGCGTGCGCGGGGGCGTTGGCCGGGAGACCGGCTCGCCACCCCGATGAGCCGCCGGCCGCGCGGCGGGACCGGCCGGTCGGCCGCACTGCGGCCGGGGGCTGCCGGGGCGCCACGTGGTGCGCACGTGGTCCGGCCCAGCGCGGCGCCTCCCCTCCCCCTACGGCCGCCGGCGCGCGCCGCAGCGCCCCCTAGCGACAGGGCCTTGCGCGCTGCGCCTGCGCACAGCGCGCGCGAGGCGGCTTCCGGTTTCCCGAGCGGCCGGCGCGGCCCGTTGCAGCCTCGCTCCGGTCACGTGTCCGGCGGTCCACGTGGGGCCGGGTGGGCCCGCGCGCGCCCGTGGGCTCCTCGTGAGCGGCCTGAGTTGTCCGGAAGTGTGTGTTGTCCGCCGTCCTGACAGGAGGCGTGGGGGGCGCGCGCTCTGTCGGGCACGATGAGCAGTCTGCAGTCTGCCAGTTTTTTAAGCATTTATTTGAAAGGCAGAGTTGCAGAGAGGAGGAGAGAGACGGAGAGGCCTTCCGTCGGCCCGTTCACTCCCCAGATGGCCACATCTGCCGGGGCTGGGCCAGGCCGGAGCCGGGGCTTCTTCCAGGTCTCCCACGGGGGTGCAGGGGCCCAAGGACTTGGACCATCTTCTCTGGGTTCCCAGGGCCCTTGGCAGGGAGCAGCCGGGACTCGAACCGGTGCAGTGGTTTGACCCGCGGAGCCGCCGTGCCGGCCTTGAGCGCCGGCGTGTGACGCCAGCATCCCGCCTTGGAGCGCTGGGTCAGCTCCTGGCTGCTCAGCCCCGACTTCCACCCAGCTTCCTGATGGTGCACTTGGGAGGGCGGCAGTGACGGCCCAAGGTCTTGGGCGCCTGCACCCGCGTGGGAGGCCCGGTGGAGTTCCTGGCTTTGGCCTAGCCCAGCCCTGGGTCGTCTGGGGCTTTGGGGAGTTACCCAGTGGTTGGAAGACTGGTTTCTCTCTCTCTCTCTCTCTGCCTTGTAAGTAAAATAAATCTTTTAAAAGTTTATAAAAGTCATCTTTAGCTCAAGTGAAGACCAGAGTAGCTCTCAAGCCCTGAATTAAGCATTTTCAGACCTCCCTGGTGTTATATTTCTGCAGCGGCTGATACCAAGCTACCAACACAGAGCGCCTGGATGGGTGTGAGCTTATCTACCAATGTGAGTAGCTGGACCAGTGTGCAGTACCCGGGCCAGTGTGCA
>CM027397.1:2574000-2605691 GCA_015711505.1 Sylvilagus bachmani
GTGCAGTACCTGGACCAGTGTGCAGTACCTGGACCAGTGTGCAGTACCTACACCAGTGTGCAGTACCTGGGCCAGTGTGCAGTACCTGGGCCTGCGTGCAGTACCCGGGCCAGTGTGCAGTACCCGGGCCAGTGTGCAGTACCCGGGCCAGTGTGTAGTACCTGAACCAGTGTGCAGTACCTACACCAGAGTGCAGTACCTGGACCAGCATGCAGTACCTGGGCCTGCGTGCAGTACCCGGGCCAGTGGGCAGTACCTACACCAGAGTGTAGTACCTGGGCCTGCGTGCAGTACCTGGGCCAGTGGGCAGTACCTGGACCAGAGTGCAGTACCTGGGCCTGCGTGCAGTACCCGGGCCAGTGGGCAGTACCTACACCAGAGTGCAGTACCTATGCCAGTGTGCAGTACCTGAACCAGTGTGCAGTACCTACACCAGAGTGCAGTACCTGGGCCAGTGTGCAGTACCTGGGCCAGTGGGCAGTACCCAGGCCAGCGTGCAGTACCAGGACCAGAGTGCAGAACCTGGGCCAGTGTGCAGTACCTGGGCCAGCGTGCAGTACCTGGGCCAGTGTGCAGTACCTACACCAGAGTGCAGTACCTGGACCTGGAGATGGGGCCGTAGTTCCAGCACAGAGTCAGTAGCGGTGAGAAGTCTGAGGAACACAGGTCACAGCAAAGCGATGAGGGAGAGATGGATTTTGTGTGCCTGGACTGACAGTGAAGTTGACTTTGCCGTGCATTTACGTCCTTTCCTCGTGGCTGTGGAATGCCTGGAAGGGTGGTGGAGGGCTCAGGGAGCCAGCGGCAGCCCAGCTGGCCCTGCCCCCACGTGGCGACGGGCTGCGGTGGCAGGCAGCGTTCCTCACTTCCGCACACCCCGCAGTGAGCCCCCTGAGCCACCCATGTCTCCTGCCTGCCCTGCATGGCTGGGCCTGTGCTGTGCTGTGCATCTCGTTCAGTGGGGTCTGTGAGGGGAAGGGGTGTGATGCCGGTCTCAGCTCAGGCTCCACAGGAAGGGGTGAGGGGCTATTGCTCCCGTCACCCGCACGATATTGTGACACCCTCTGAGGCCCCGTCCAGGCTGCCTGGCGACAGAGACGCTCCTGCCGGCCCTGCAGCAGCAGACAGCACGTTGTGTACGGCTGCAGGGGAGGACCGCAGGCCAGGGGACCGGGAGGGCCGCCAGGGCCTCAGAGTGGCTTCAGCCAGCGGCCTCGGGCGTGCAGCCACTAGAAGCGCATCCTGCCTGCAGCCTGAAGGAGCTCGGGAGAGGAGTCTGCCCAGCTACGTCTGCGGACGAGGACGCAGCCTGCCCCGCTCGGCATCCGGCTGAGCTCGGCCACGCACGGCAGCAGGTACGGCTTGAGGTGAGTGGCTGAGGCTGTGGTCGTTTGTCACGCGGCAGCAGGACAGTGAGCCCGTGATGAGCACCGCAGGTAGGCGTGTTTCTGTGTTCTTCAGCGTTTCAAGGTGGGGGAAGAAAGCGTAAACATTCAGTGATTTTTTTAAAAGGGTAGGAAAGAGACCCAGGTGCGGGAGGGGTGCCCTGAGGGGTCTGCCCGTGTGGTGGGAGCCGTGCATGTGTGCCCCTCCTGAACCCCAGGGCCTGTCTGCACAGAAGCGGCTGGGAGTCGGCAGCCTGAGTCCAGCACCCGCGTTTTCATCTCTGCTCCGGCGCCTGCGTCCTCCCGGTGTGTCTCAGCGAGCCTCCACTTGCTCGCTCGCCTTTCAAAGGAAGTGGACGGCGGTGCCTGCCTCGTGGGACAGCTGCCAGGAGTTGGTGTTAAGCGGGCGGCATTCCCTGTAGCCTGCACATGCCATGGAGCCGTCCATGG
Source organism: Sylvilagus bachmani (assembly GCA_015711505.1). Classification (NCBI taxonomy): domain Eukaryota; kingdom Metazoa; phylum Chordata; class Mammalia; order Lagomorpha; family Leporidae; genus Sylvilagus; species Sylvilagus bachmani. Next base: position 2,575,836 of record CM027397.1, read on the forward strand.
GGACGGCGGGGGTCAGGGTGGGCCTGAGTGGCTGCACACCATGGATCCTGACCTCGTTGCCAGTAAGTGGCTCAGGAGCCCTGAGCTGTGTGCAGGGCCCGTCCTCCTAGATGTCCCCTTGGCTTGTACATACCAATTCTCCCTGTGTCTTCCAGTGGCCGTCCCTCGGTGAGTATCTGCATCCTCGCCTCTTCTTTAAAAACACAAGATGTATTTATTTATCTGGAAGGCAGAGTGAGAGAGAGACAGAGAGATAGAGAGATCGTCCATCTGCTGGTTCACTCCCCAGATGGCCTCAACAGCTAGGGCTGTGCCAGGCTGAAGCCAGGAGCCAGGAACTCTGTCTTGTCTCCCACATGGGTGCAGGGCCCAAGCACTTGGGTCATCCTCTGCTGCCTTCCCAGGTGCATTAGCAGGGAGCTGGATTGGAAGTGGAGCAGCAGGGACTGGAATCAGCCCATATAGGATACTGACCTTGCTGGGGGCAGCTTAGCCCACTGGGCCACAGTGCCGGCCCCGCACCAACTCTTGTTAAGAGGAGCCCAGCCGTGATCAAGGTCCTCTCTTAACCCCACCTCACCCGCGCTACCCCCATCAGCCTCCCCCAGAACAATCCCTTTCTGAAGCCTGTGGGGACGAGGACACTGGCTGAGTCGCTCACTCGAGGCCCCATCCAGGTCAGGGCTCACCCAGGTGTGTGTTCCCTCTCCCCGAATGCATACCTTGAAGTCCTCATCTCCCACGTGACGGTGTCTGAAGGTGGGGTCTTGGCGGGGGGGGGGGGTGTCCAGGTCACAAGGGTGGGCCTCCCACAGTGGCTTTAGCTTTGCCAGAAGAGCCACTGTCACACTTCCCTCACACGGGAAAGGCAGCCATCCACCCTCATAGAACAGGGCCTCTGCCCAGCCTCGGCCCCAGGATCCGAGAAAGACATTTGTTGTTGAGAGGATTGTGGCCACGCAGCCCGAGCCCGGTGAGACGTTCCCCACACCGCCCACCGCGCCCCCACCCCTGCTTTGATGGCTCTGCCACCAGTCGCTGGCGCCCTGGCGTGGAGGTGCTGACACGTGAGGGGCCTCTAGGGCGTCCGTGGGAAAGGTGGAAGAACAGGGCGTGGAGTTCCAAGATGCATCACCCTCAGATAGACTTGTCTTGGGATTCCCTTTTCCCACAACATTCCCAGAGCCTGGGGAAGGCTCCACAAATGCCGGCGACTTTGCAGCTGATCTCTGGAGCAGCCCCCATAGCCCAGCGTTCGGTGGTTGTTAAGCGAACAAGACAAAGGGCCTGGGGCTCTGAGCCTCAGAAATGACGCCACTGGATCCTCCGATGTGACCAGAGCCGTCCCCACAGTCCCAGCACGTCCTCAGGATGGAAACACCCAAGGATGCCTCGAGGTAACACAGGGAACCCCCACCCCACAGCGATGGGGTGCTCACCGTCGCCTCCCTGTGCCCCGTCACCATCCTCCCACTCCCAGAGCTCATCCTGGCTTCTCTGGTGCCCACTCCGCCACCCCAAGCTGAGCCACGGCTGGCCGAGAGCCGGGCCCCCTCCCAGGTCTGCATGGTCTCCCCGGCACCCAGCCCCAGGGGCCTGGGGGATCCGCTGCCCTTGGAGCTCCCAGGAGCCTTCCCGCCCTTGCCTGAGCCTTGCCCTTGAACTCGCTCTCCTGTCTGCACTCCATCCCCATCTTTGCAGAGGGAGAGAAGCTCCCACAAATCAAGCTGCGGGCGGAGGAGTCTTCCCAGGCCAGCCTAGGGCGTGAGGCTGGCCTGGCAAAGCCGCGCCAGCCACAATGAGGCCCGGATGCAAGCACTCCACCCTCTGAAGCACAAAGCCCTAGCCAACCGGCCTGGAGCTCACGGCTGCTCTATTGAAATCCTGGGGCCGAGGGGGTTCTCTGTTAACCACACCCCTCGGCGTCTCAGAGGCCGCGAAAGGAGTGGAACAAAACAAAACCTCTTTTCTAAGCGGCGAGAGCTTGGCAGAGGCCCCCTGGCCGACGTGACACTGACAAGACCCCCGCAGGCCGGGAGAGCTGGAGCAGGGCCAGTCCCTCTGTGAGCCCCACAGGCTCCATGCGGGAGGCAGGGTGGGCACATGGGGGTCTCGCCTCCATGCAGCCCCTTCCTGACAAGCCCCAGCAGAATTACGTTTTTAAAGTAGACGCGCACCGAGAATGTGGGAAAGAAAAAGCAAGTCCGCTTCCTTCTCTCCTTTGAATGGCAGCCTCTTGCCCGTCTTTCCCTCCGGCACTGCTCTGCAGGAACCTGTAACTAAGACCGCATGGCTCACGAGCCATGTATGGGAAGCGTGGGCCCAGACACCAAGCACACAATTGCCCCAGACGAGCGCTGTCAACCCCGGGCCCAGGCCTGTTACTTGGGGTGTGCGTTTGGAGTGTGGCGCCTGGCGGAGCCGCCACCCTTCCACCCAGACCCTGAGGGGCCCCAGGGGCCACAGCCCAGATGTGGATGCCTCTGTGGGAAGGCGCATTGTTTTTGCGGGGGTCTTGTCAGTGTCAGTTATTTTTTTCTAAGAAGGAAAAAAAGCTGGGCCAAAGAGCATATGAGCGACGTGTACTCGCCTCCGAGAGTGAAAATCCGTCCAAAACAGGGGCCTGAGATTAGCTTGGATGGGGGCCAGTGTCGTGGCTCAGTGGGATAAGCTGCTGCCTGCAACATCAGCATCCCATATGGGTGCCAGGTGAAGTCCCGGCTGCTCCAGTTCTGATCCAGCTCCCTGCTCATGCACCTGGGAAGGCGGCCAAAGATGGCTGCAGTGCTTGGGGTCCTGCACCCACATGGGAGACCCGGATGGAGCTCCAGGCTCCTGGCTTCATCCTGGCCCAGACCTGGCTGTCATGGCCATTTTGGAGAAGGAGCAAGTGGATAGGAGTTCTCTTTCTCTGTGTCACTCTGCCTTTCAGATAAATTTTTTTAAAGATTTATTTATTTATTTGAAAGGCAGAGAGAGAGATAGGTCATCCTTCTGCTGGTTCACTCCCCAGATGGCTGCAGCTGTTGGAGCTGAGCCAATTGGAAGCCAGGAGCCAGGAGCTTCTTCCAGGTCTCTCACACAGGTGCAGGGGCCCGAGGACCTGGGCCATCTTCCACTGCTTTCCCAGGCCATAGCAGAGAGCTGGATGGGAAGTGGAGCAGCCGGGTCTCGAACTGCTGCCTAAATGGGATGCCGGTACCACAGGTACCAGCTTTCCCCCACTATGTCACGGCGCCGGCCCCTTAAAATAAATCTTTGTAAAAAGAAAGATTAGCTTGGACAATAGACAAATACGGATGTGGCGGGTCAATGACAAGATGGTGTCCTTGGCAACACGGAGTGCACTTCAGGGTGTGTCTGGCTCAGGCTGAGGGGTACTTGGGTGGATCTGAAACACAGATGGCTCAGATCACACGAGCACGATTTGCCGAAGCTTCCCACAAGGAGGGATGGTCACGGCAGCCCTGCTTGTCTGTTTTTGACCCCAGTACAGTGACAACTGGGACGTCGTGGACATCCAGGAATTATGTACATAATGTGTGGTTGGTGGCCCCCAGCCATCTGTTCCCGGTAGTATTGTATCAGCCAGCCTTTTGTCACCATAACAAACACCTGAATTCATGAAGGAAGGACGTTCATAGTCCAAGATCAAGTGGCCCCGCTGGTCCTTGTCAACAGAGGCTAGCCCTCTCACCAGCACTCCCTCCCGGGGCACGCCCCCAGGGCCTAAGCTCCTCCCCCACTCCCCACCTCCAAACACCACACCATCAGCCCACTGACTAACCTGCATGAGCATGAGCCGAGGAGCCAGATCCTGCTCAGACAGTAGCAGCCACAGGCCCCCGGCTTTGCCCTCAGCTGTGCCCCAGCCGTGGGTACCTCCAGGTGGATGAAGTGCCATAAACATCCCGCCCTCAGTGACCTGGGGCCTGGCCCTGCGACTCTGGCCAATGACCTCCGTGGAGGAGCCACTGCTCTGCCAGTTCCCAGCTGAGGCCTGAAGAACCAAAGCAGGTGCCTGCTAGTCTCCTTCCACATCTGCCCTCTACGGTGAGAATGTCTGGGGCAGCGGCTGGCCCAGGGAGAAGGAGGGGGCACTTGGGGGAGACTCGAGCCCCATTGGGAACCCGGAGCAGGCCCAGCAGAGCCCCCTGAGCCGCAGCTACCAACACACCCTCCCTGCCAGAAAAGCAAATGTGTGTGGCCTAAGCCACTGCAATTTGTGTGTGTGTTGGCAGGGGGGAGTCTATTACGTGGCACCTGCAGCAGTGGCCAGCCAGCATGTCCCCACCCCTCCAGCTTTGCTCCTCGTACCCCCAGCAGTGGTGCTGTGGAGTAGGGACTCAGTAATCTTTGTTGAATTGATAAACGGACGAGTGACCTCCCTTTTACTTGGAAAACTGTCCTCGGCCTTCAGAAGTTTGCTAGACAGCAATCCCCGCCCCCCCCCCCCCGCCCCGACAGCTTCTGTGATGAAGCAGGAGCAAAGCCTCACCCTTGTTCACCCACTCGGCCAGTAGAGATCGTGGCCCGGGCCAGACTCATCCAGAACCCCTGTTCTGAAGTTTGACAATCTTGGTGTTTAAGCTCTGAGTACAAACTTTGCCATCGTATCCGCTGTGCTGCAGGGCCTTGTTCCTGCCTGGATTAATTCCATCTTCGTTACCAGGCACCTCCTGTGGACCCAAACATGTTCTAGCCCCCGGGGTTCTGGGAAGGCCTTACCGAAAACGGCAAAGGAAGTGAGCCGTGCAGATCTGTTGTCATGACGGAACCAGTGGGACGTGCGAGCACTGATTACGAGGCATGATCTGCCATCTGCAAGGTGGAGGCCCAGAGGCACCAGCGGGAGGCAGCAGGTGGTGGCTCACGTAGTTGGGACCCTGCTACCCAGGTGGGAGAACCAGGTGGGAGTTCCTGGCTCCTGGCTTTAGCTTGGCCCAGCACTGGCTGTTGCGAGCATTGGGGCATCGCCAGGGGGGGGGTGGGGGGTCAGTGGATGCAGTCTCTCTCTCTGCATCCTTCTGTATCTGTCTCTCTGCCTTTCAAATGTAATGGGAAAAATTTTTTTCTAAATTTACTTTAATAAGTCATTGGATTGGATGATGCTTGTCCACATGGGGGAGGGTGGATCTTCCTTCCTCAGCTGGCTGACCCCGATGCCGATGGCTTCAGAAACACTTCACAGACAACCCAAGCGGTCGTGTTCTGTGGACGGTCTGGACAACCTCTTAGCCCCGTCCAACTGATGCAGGAAAGAAAGCATCACAGGCGCAGAGCAGGTGCAGCCCAGCACACACCAGGATCCTGCCTGCCTCGGGGGTCAGAAACGCTTCGCGACCGTGAGACTGCACGAATTTAATTTCTGTTTTATCTATTTTTGCTCATTTTCTGCAGTGAACACATGTTGCAGTTCCAGTTGGGAAAGATATAATTTTAAAATTGAAATTTAACAAGAAAACAAAACAATGCTCTAACACTACATTCTCTCAACCACTGACTTTTGTGGTCTTGCTAAGTCCCATTGACTCAAGTTTTTTATTATTATTGTTATTTGATAGACAGAGTTATATATTGAGAGAGGGAGAGAGAGGGAGACATCTTCCCTCTGCTGGTTCACTCCCCAAATGGCCACAATGGTCAGGGCTGGGTCTTCCACGTGGGTGCAGGGGCCCAAGGACATGGGTCATCTTCTGCTGCTTTCCCAGGTGCATTAGCAGGGAGCTGGATCAGAAGTGGAGCAGCTGGGACTCGAACTGGTGCCCATATAGGATGCCATTTCTGCAGGTGGCAGCCTAACCCGCCATGCCACAACGCTGGCCCCTGACTCAGGTCTTGATAACATTGGCCTGTTGCTGGATAACAGTCATCTTTCATGAAGCTTTTGTCTGGTTGGTGCTGCCCAGTTAGGCTGTGTCACAGGGCAACTCTGTGTAAGATGATTAAGATAGGGACAGTAATGAAACCACCTGGCCTTCCGAATTACCTCGTGAGACATGAGGACTGGTGCTAACTTCCCAGAATATGACATCAGATAAAAGTACTGGACAAAAATAACACCCTAAAGACCACGGTTCCATGTTTCCGCTTCTATACCCAGCTGTGAAGTCTCCCCTTTCCCCACCCCCCTCTTGTTCTCCTGGCTACAGCATTCCTAACAAGTCTCCAGCTGACACAGGTGGTGCTGGCCTGGGGCCACACTTTGGGGATCACTATCCCTGGGGCAGCTGGAATGAGCCTACACACCCCAGAGTATGTATGTAAGAACTACGCGCAGGGCAGTCACCACAAACGTCCATCAACAGTTGAGCAGGTAAAGCATGGTCTGTCCATGCAACAGAATACGGGGAAGCACTGGAAATGAGCCAGCCACAGCCATGGGCAAAATGTGGATGCATCTTGAGACAGTTCCTAAGGCCAGAGGCAGAAGCCCATGTGCAGTGTAAATCCAACCCTGAGACGCTTTAAAGAGGTGAAAGCAGCCGTTTTGTTGAGGGTTGCAGGCATTGGTGAGGAAACCCTAAGGGAAAGCATGGACGTGATGGCAGAGGTCGGCGTGGTGGTTTCCTCCCAGGGAACGCGAGAGGCTCGTGCCCGGTGTTCAGTTATGGTCTCCAGGCTGCAAATCCACCCTTGTAGGCTCAGCTGTGATGCGGGGCCGGGAAGGGCTCTCCGGGTTCCTCAGTGGCTCCTTCTCGGGCCTTCCAAAAGGTGGCAAGAGAGAAAGCCTGCGAGGCTGGACGGTGAGCAAGGACTCCCTCCCTCCGCTTCCTCCCTGTGGGGGTCTCTCTCCGTTTCCTGTCCCTCCAGGCTCCACGCTAGCAAGGCTTCTTTATGCCGGCATCGTCAGTTCCTCTCTGTAGCCGCTGCGGCAACAAACCTGCCGTCTTTCTAAGGCTTTGTAGAATCAGCCTCGCACGCAGCAGGGCAGCAGCCCCTCCTCAGCTCCCGTAAGTTCCTTGACAGGAGTAATTCCAGCCTCTTCCCTTCCTCTCCCTAAGCGCAGCATTGGCTTCATCCAGTCACTACCTCTGAGACACACTTAGAATTCTCTTTGACCCTCACCTGTTTGGCAATTCTATACCCAGTTAACATTTTTTAGTTGATTTATAAAATGATTTTTTATTTTTTTTATTTATTTACTTTTTTGACAGGCAGAGTGGACAGTGAGAGAGAGAGACAGAGAGAAAGGTCTTCCTTTGCCGTTGGTTCACCCTCCAATGGCCGCCATGGCCGGCGTGCTGCGGCCGGCGCACCGCGCTCATCTGATGGCAGGAGCCAGGTGCCAGGTGCTTCTCCTGGTCTCCCATGGGGTGCAGGGCCCAAGCACTTGGGCCATCCTCCACTGCCTTCCCGGGCCACAGCAGAGAGCTGGCCTGGAAGAGTGGCAACCAGGACAGAATCCGGCACCCCAACCGGGACTAGAACCCGGTGTGCCGGCGCCGCAAGGCAGAGGATTAGCCCGTTGAGCCACGGCGCTGGCCGATTTTTTATTTGAAAGGCAGAGTGACAGAAAGAGAGAAAGAGAGAAAAATCTTCCATCCTATGGTTCACTCCCCAAAGGCGCCCCAACAGCCAGGGCTGGGCTAGGCCAAAGCCAGAAGCCTGGAATTCCATCGGGTTCTCACACATGGGAAAGGGGGTGCAAGAACTTGGGGCAGGGCAGGTGCTGTGGCGCAGCGGGTTAACGCCCTGGCTTGAAGCACCGGCATCCCATATGGGCGCTGGTTCTAGTCCCAGTTGCTCCTCTTTCAATCCAGCTCTCTGCTATGGCCTGGGATAGCAGTTGAACATGGCCCACATCCTTGGGCCCCTGCACTCGTGTGGGAGACCCGGAAGAAGCTCCTGGCTCCTGGTTCCAGACTGGCCCAGCTCCAGCCACTGTGGCCATCTGGGGAGTGGACCGGCAGATGGAAGACCTCTCTCTGTGTCTCTCCCTCTCTCTGTAACTCTGTCTTTCAAATAAATAAAAAATAAATCTTTAATAAAAAAAGAACTTGGGCACCATCCACTGCTTTCCCAGGCGCATTTGCAGGAATGCCGGCTCAGTAGAGCAGCTGGGACTCGAACCGTTGGTCCTACAGGATGCCGGCATCACAGGCAGCAGCTTAGCCCACTGCACTACGACACTGGCACCCCACCCCAGCAGTTCTTGGATATCAGGTTCTTCCTGTTCCCTCGCGGCTCCTTCCTTGCCAATCATTGCTCGCTTGAGCCTGGAGCCCACTTTCTTTGCGGTAGGAAGGAGAGGGCGCTTGTCGCTTGCACACACACACACACACCCCTCTCAGAGTCCTCCGCTGATCCTGATTCCCTGGGGCTGATGGGGCTCCCGAGGTGCAGAACGTCTATTGCTGAAACCAGGAAAGTCAGTCGCCGTGAAGTCAGCGACCTCAGCCGAGACACATCAACCGTGACTGCGTGGAGGGGCAGTGCAGGGTTGCAGCTCAGCTCACCACTGCCCCCGCCACAATTCTGTTCTTTAAAAGGAAGGGTGGGCGCGGCGCTGTGGCACAGTAGGTTAATCCTCCACCCGCAGCGTGGGCATCCCATATGGACATCGACTCTAGGCCCAGCTGCTCCGATCACTGCAGCTCCAGCCAGTTGAGGCCATTCGGGGAGTGAACCAATAGAAGGAAACTGGCACTGGGGAGGCTGCCAGGAAGGTTTGCCCTTTGAACCCCAGCCCATGACATCACAGCCTGCCATCGGAGCTGCCACCAGCTCTGCCGACGGTGGCCTCCCGCAGGACACTCAGGGTTTGCTGCATTTCTGGCGGCCAGGAGCGGAGCCCCATCTTCCCGCTGCCGACTGCAATCCGCAGCGACAGGTCGGCGCGGGTATTACCCCACCACGCACTGCATGCTTGCCGGGCTAAAGCAAGTGTGGGGGACCAGGGCTGTCTTCCCGCCCTGGCTTCCACCTGGGAATCCAGGTTTTACGGTCTCCGCAGCGAGAGGGATTCAGGGATTCTGCGCGGGACTCGGCTTTCATTTTGTAAGTACTGGGTGCTTTTCTGGGTCTCCTCTGGTAGCCACGTTTACCGCGTAGACTGGTGGGAAAATGCTGGCAAATCCGATGAAGTCTACTTGCGGGCTCCCCTGCACCGAGAGCCTTTGTCGAGGAAGGGGTGGCAGAAGAAGAGCTGCGTTTATTCGGATGCAAGAAAAATTTGAAATCCATGCACGGTTTTGTCATAATACGCTTTTTTTGTTTCATGAACTTTACTTAAGAAATCTTTCAATTCCCTTTTTCCCTTGGACTTTTCGAGGCACCTGGCACCATAACGTGAGCTCCGTGGGCCTCTCGCAGCCAGCTCGCTGCTGCTTTCCCGCGCCGCACGGACACGCGAGAGCGTGGGGAGCCCCGCACAGCCGAGACACGCGGGGCCTCGCACCTGGGCGCTGCCCGGAGGGGGCGTGTCCGCAAGGCCACGCCCCCAGCTTCCCAGCGTGGGCTGCTACCCCGCGGCGTCCGGAGCCGACGACGAGGAAGAAGCGGCCTCCGCCACGTCTCCTCACGGGCGGCGTCCACGGAACTCCCACGGTCGGGCCTTTTCTGTTTAATTTCCGCTTGGATTATAATAGGTTGAACCGTATGACGTGAATGCCAAGAACCCAGATTTTGGTTTTCTTTTTTTAAAGATGATGTATGATTTGAAAGGCAGAGTTACAGAGAGAGAGGTCTTCCGTCAGCTGGTTCGCCCCTCAGATGGCCGCAGCGGCCAGGGCTGGGCCAGGCCAGAGCAGCGGCCAGGAGCGCGGGCCCGAGGCGTCGGGTCACTGGCTGCTGCTTTTCCCAGGCGCCTTAGCGGGGAGCCGGATCGGAGCGAAGCAGCCGGGCCTCGAACCGGCGCTCAGGCCCTGGCTCCACCCGCGGCGCCCAAGGCCGGCCTCCAGCGAGCGCGTTTGTGGAGGCCTTGCGCCTGGTGCAGCCCACGGAGCGGGGGGCGGCTGAGTCCTGGCACACGCGCAGCCCCTGTTCGCTCTGGAGGTTTGCACAAAGGAGGAGACCGGAGCCCGCGGCGAGATGACGTGACCCGGCCCGCGGGTGCCGGAGTGGGCGCCCACCGCGGGGCCGGCTCCCGTGCCCTGTGCCGCCTGCTCTCCCAAGCTCGCCTCATCCTTGCAGGCTACAGAGCGTTTGGTGGAGAAAGCACAGAGCCACGCCGGTGCTCACTAAATGCTACAAGCCTGCATCCCCTAGGTGCACCGGTTCAAGTCCCAGCTGTTCCACTTATGATCCGGCTCCCTGCTAATGCGCGTGGGAAAGCAGCAGAAGACGGACAAAGTCCCTGGGCTCTGCCACCCACATGGGAGACCCGGAAGAAGCTCCTGGCTCCTGGCTTCCATCTGGCTCAGCCCCAGCTGTTGCAGCCATTTGGGGAGTGAACCAGCGGATGGAAGACCTCTCTCTGTCTCCCCCCCCCCCCATAACTCTGCCTTTCAAATAAATAAAAATAAAGCTCTAAAAAGAAAATGCTGATAAAAATGTACCCAGCGAGCGGTGCGGGCATGAGCCGGGGTTAGGGATGCGGCCTCGCTCCTCTGCCTCCGCCGCTTGTTTTGCACCAGCGGCCTTTGTGAGCTGGGACGAGGCCCGGGAAGGGCAGGTGTGCGTCTTGCAGGGGTGAGCAGGATGGCTGCAGTCTCTCCCCACCCCCTGCAGAGACTGGAAGCCAAGGGGGCCTGTGGGAGGGTCTCTGGGCTGGGGGGACCAGGACGCTGGGCTCCAGGCCACAGCCATCCCAGAGCCCCTCCTCGATGACCCTCAGCCTCCTGGCCGTACAAGGGGAAGCGATGACATGGGAAGTGACGGTAACTCCCCCACTTTGGGCACTTGCCTGCAAATCCGATTTTGAAAACATAAGACCCCAAAAGTCATCCAAGTGAGGTGTTGTCATTCTCAGACTTGGAAGGTGGTGGGGACCCGCTCCTGGATAGGGTGGCCCAGCCCCAGAGGAAGGATCACAAGCCAGGGTCGGGAGGACCCGGGCTGCAGGGTGCTGCGAGCAGCAGGGACCTGAATCCTGCTCTCGTGAAGGGCCCCAAGGGGTGGACGGGGCCACGTAGGCTGGGTCTCAGGAACTGGACTTCCCGGCCTTGCCAGTGCCCAGCGTGCCTCAGCCTGAAGCTGGGGGCTGCTCCAGCTCGGGGGGCCTCTTGGCCTCGGACAGCAGCAGGCAAAGGTCAGTGAGAGCCAGAGGCTGGCGCCCTCCTCCCACGTTCCAGCCTGGACGACACAGTTTTGCACAATCCTGGAACAGAGGGCGAGGAAACCCCGTAATGACTGCAGGCAGGGGTTTTGCACAACTTTCACAGACAAAGAAATAATGCTGATGCTTTGAAGAAATAACGCGAGGTTTCCTACAGCTGTAAACGCGGGCTCGTGTGTGTACTCTACAAAAGCAGTTCTGGGCACCTGCTATGTGCCAAGCTCCAAGACCACCTGCCCTCTTGGACTTCACACACTAATGAATTCTTTGCACATTTCCCATTTATAAGTTGCTCTAAAGATAGAGACTGTTGCAACCACTTAGCTCCTGCGGGACGGTCTGGGCTTGCACCAGCGGCGTGGTCTGGAGCGAGCAGGGAGCTCACCGGAAAGCTTGGTGGCATGAACTTGCTCTTGTGCAGTGCACTTCCCCGCTGCAGAGCCCCCCAGGCAAGGTGGAAGCAGTAAGGAGTGAGGAAAAGACTGACATCCCCCCAGAACCTTGAGGTGCAAATATACTCTAGGTCAGAGCCAGGCATCTCTGTTACTGGGGAGACCCTGTTTTAGACCCCGTGATAAGACCCCTGGGCTCCAGGAGCAGACAGGTGCGTGGTGTGGGAAGCTGGCCGTCTTCCAAGAGGCTGTCACCAGTGCTGGTACCGACCTCCCAGTCGATGCTCTTGCGCATGTCAGACACCCCAGCCATGCGTCACCCGAGGCAGGAGGAGGACAGGTGCGGGGTCTCGGATCTGTAGCAGGAGGTTGCTGCTTCCTGCGACTTTGCCTAAAACAGGGGCCAAAACTTTCGAATTTTGTGAGAAAAGATATTTAGAGTTTACCTTGAAAGACAATTTAAATTATTTGATTTAACTTAACTAACTTTAATTCATACAAAATTTTAGCCAATTTTTTTGGTTTGAAAGGCAGTCTGAGCTCCCATCTGCTGGTTCACTCCCCGAATGCGCACAACAGCTAGGAGGCTAACGCGTGAAAGGGGCTCAACCCAGGTCTCCCCCGTGGGTGGCAGGAGCCCAACTACTTGAGCCGTGACTGCTGCCTCCCAGGGGCCATGCTAGCAGGAAGCTGGGGGCTGGAGCCAGGAATCCAACCTAGGCACTCCCATGTGGAATGTTGTGATAACTGACATCTTTTTTTAATATTTATTTTTATTTATTTGAAGAGTTACAGAGAGAGGTAGAGCCAGAGAGAGAGATCTTCCATCCGCTGGTTCACTCCCCAGGTGGCCACAATGGCCAGAGCTGAGCTGAGCTGATATGAAGCCAGGAGCCAGGAGCTTCTTCCTGGTCTCCCATGCAGGTGCAGGGACCCAAGGACTTGGGCCACCTTCTACTGCTTTCCCAGGCCACAGCGGAGAGCTGGATCGGAAGTGGAGCAGCCGGGACTGGAACCAGCACCCACATGGGATGCCGGTTCTGCAGGCCAGGACTTTAACCCGCTGCGCCACAGTGCCAGCCCCCTACTGCCAGCCTGACTGCTGGGCCAGACGCCCAGCTCTGAGATATAATTCACACCGATGACAAGCGTGCAGTTTGGTGGCGTTATTGTATCCGCCAGGGTGAGCATCCACCACGGCGGTTAATTTTATAACTTTCAGGGCACCCTTTCATTGTCACCTCCCCCTTCCCAAACATCCCACCCATTCAGTCCTAAGCAAACCACTAATCCATTTCCTGTCTCCATGTGTTTGCCTGTTTTATCTCATTGTATTTGGTTCATTCATTCCTCAGTGATGGAGGCCTGGGTGGTGGCTACTTTGTTGCTATTACAAATAAAGGTGTTATGGGGACAAGGTACTGTGGCCTGCAGTGCTGGCATCCCATATGGGCGTTGGTTCTAGTCCCGGCTGCTCCTCTTCTGATCCAGCTCTCTGCTGTGGCCTGGGAAAGCAGTAGAAGATGGCCCAAAACCCGGAAGAAGCTCCTGGCTCCTGCTTTCGGATCAACGCAGCTCTGGCCGTTGCAGCCATCTGGGGAGTGAACCAGCGGATGGAAGACCTCTCTCTCTGTCTCTACCTCTCTCTGTAACTCTGTCTGACCTAGGAGTGAAACTGGCCTGGCCCAGCCCCAGTCATTGCAGCCATTCGAGGAGTGAACCAGTGGATGGAAGGTCTCTCTCCCTCTCTAACTCTGCCTTTCAAATAAATAACTGTAGGTGTGGTTTTTTTTTTCCCCCCATTTCTGGTAGGGAGAGTGTGGTTGGTGTAGACCTGGGAGGGCGGGTCGTGTTGTAGATGCTCGGTTAGGAACTACCTGAATGTCTCTGCCTTCATAGCTGCACACTGGGGCTTGGGTGATAAAAACACACAGAACCCTGGTGGCTTTGACGATGAAAGTCAAAGGCCCTGTGGTGCTGCAGCTGATAGTTGCCTTCTTCGAGGTGGCGCAAGCAGTCTGTTTTTGTTGTCTACTCAGGTCCCCAAGAAGCCTCTCTGTGTGGCTTGATCATCTGGAGCTTCTGGTCCCCAAGTTCCCACCTTGTCCCAAAGAGGTGAGTGGGAATAAGGGTCAGGTGAGTGGGAATAAGGGTCAACAGTTTTCTCTGATCTCTGCCAGGAAAAAAAAAAAAAAAAGAAGTCAGCTTCTACAGAGCAGTTGGCTTTAAAAAAATTTTCTGATTGATTGATTGATTGATTTGATAGGCAGAGTGACAGAGAGGGAGAGACACACAAAGATCTTCTTTCGCTGCTTCATCCTCTGAATGGCCTCAAAAAGTCAGGGCTGGGCCAGGCTGAAGCCAGGAGCCTGGAACTCCTTCTGGGTCTTCCACATGGGTGGCAGGGGTCCAAGCACTTGGGCCATCTGCTGCTGCTTTCCCAAGCACGTAGGAAGGGGGGGTACACTGGAAGTGGAGCTGCCGGGACTCGAATTGGCACTCTGATATGATGCCGGCGTTGCAAGTAGTGGCTTAACTTGCTTTGCCAGAGTGCTGTCCACCACCCCCCCCCCCACACACACATACACACACTTTTTAAAAAAATTATATGGAGAGTGAATCTTGTAGCCAAATAACACCTCTTGCTGTTACGTAGCTCAGAACTAAAGCCAGGATCCATTTCTGCCAAGTTCTTGAGAAGTCAGGGTTTCTGTTTTGTGTACTGCCTGTATCCATGGCCTAATCTTATTTTCAATCACTATTTCCACAGTTTCCTTGCCTACTGATCTACAGCCATGTTGGTGGCTGTGTGTATCTGAGCCTGATCAGAAAAGCTTCTCTTTTCCCTGGGTTCAGACACCAACCAACCACAATGCAGCCAGCAAAAGTCAGACTGTGGGAAACTGCAATGGACAAATGACCCAGTTTCTTAAATAAATTGAAAGGGGGAGGGGAGGAGGAGAGGAAATGGAGGGGAAACACAGACTAAAGGGATTAAGAGGACCTCGTCCATTGTTGGGAATGCTGACGTCTGCAGCCGCTTGGGAAAACAGTCTGGGGAGCTGGTAGGATGTTAAACATATACTTGGTCTGTAACCCCACAGTTCCACCCACAGGAATCTGCTCCACAGAAATGCAAACATATGTCAGAGACAAGTCCGTGAACGCTCACAGCAGCGATGTTACTCTCGCAGCCAAACCCTGGGAGCCATCCATCCATCCGTCCGCCAGCAGGCCGACTTTCTTAAAAACTGTGGCATCATCAGCAATCAAAAGAGAGGCCTTAGGGCCAGTGCTTTGGCTCAGAGGGTTAAGCTACCTCCCACAATGCCGGCATCCCATATGGACTCCGGTTGGAGTCCTGGCTGCTCCACTTCCTATCCAGCTCTGTGTTAATGCACCGGCAAAAGCTGAAGATGATGGCCTGAATCCCTGGGTCCCTGCCACCCACGTGGTAGACCCGGATGGAATTCCAGGCCCCTGCCTTCTGCCTGGCCCAGCCCCAGTCGTTGCAGCCATTCAAGGAGTGATCCAGTGGATGGAAGGTCTCTCTCCCTCTCTCTGTAACTCTGCCTTTCAAATAAATAAACATTTAAAAGAGAGAGGAATCACTGCTCCATGTAACAACAGTCACAGGCCCTAAATCTGGCTGCATGGAAGAACTCAGGCACAAAAGGCCACGTGCCACATGGTCCCCGGCACTTGAAAGTGGTGGAAAAGAGGCGAGACCAGAGGAGAAGGACTGTGATGTCTGGAGCTGAAGGCTGGAGGGAGGAGTGACTGAAACCGGCTACAAAGGAGATTTGGGGGTGATGGAAGTATTCAGAAAGGGAATCATGGTGACGATGGAACAGCTTTAAATATGCCAAAACCCGTGTAACCTTAGCATGCCGGCAGCATGTGCGTCTCATGGTATGTGAATCACAGCTCACTCAGTGTTTAAGAAATGAAAAGCTAAACACTGGCCAGAAATTTGATAACATCATGGCATCCTTAAGATTCTCTTAGGGGGCTGGCACCACGGCTCATTAGGCTAATCCTCTACCTGTGGCACTGGCACCCCGGGTTCTAGTCCCGGTTGGGGTGCCGGATTCTGTCCCGGTTGCCCCTCTTCCAGTCCAGCTCTCTGCTGTGGCCCAGGAGTGCAGTGGAGGATGGCCCAAGTGCTTGGGCCCTGCACCCCATGGGAGACCAGGAGGCTCCTGGCTTCAGATTGGCGCGGTACGCTGGCCGCAGCGTGTCAGCTGTAGCAGCCATTTGGGGGGTGAACCAATGGAAAAAAGAAGACCTTTCTCTCTCTCCCTCTCTCTCACTGTCTTACTCTGCCTGTCAAAAAAAAAAAAAAAAAGATTTTCTTAGGGGTGGTAGGCGTGGCTATGAGCCAGTATGTTTTCGGGGTGCATACTGAAATCTACCAACTGCTCAGTGTCTGAGACCTGCTCCAAAAGGCAACGGGAGGGTGCAGGGGGGTGGGAGCTGGAACAGAAGGCTGCATGGCAGGTGGGTACCCATCGGCCAGGCCCTCATCCGTGTGTCTTTCTTTGTGTGTGTTTCAAATGGCTCCACTATTCAGAGTTTCAGCAGATGAGCTTAGGCATCCTTACGACCAACAGGGAGTGCCGGGCTCTGCACAGGTCACTGACGACATCCACTTGGAATGAGGCAGTGGGCAGCTATTGTCTCCCTCGGGCAGCGTTCCCTCCCCCTCCCCCTCCCCCTGCCTCACAGGAACCAGCCTCGGCTGGCCTCTGAAGATGGGCCAGCCCTCTGCGAGTGGTCTTCGCTTCTAAAGAGTCTGCTGCCTCCGTGTCTGCCCACTTAGGTCCAGCCAGCCGGCTGCGTCTCCTGGGGAATCCGATGCAAGGAGGAGGAAGCTGGGAGGCTGATGAGTGCCAGCAAGGCCAGCCCGGGGTTTCTGCTGCCCCTCCCCAAGGCAGCCCTTTCCCAAAACCGGTAAAGCCCCTTCCGTTTAAGTCAGGCCAGGGTTGCTTTCTGTGGCTGGAAACCAGACTCCCCCCCCCCCCCAAGCCTACAGGCAACTCCAGGCACGGCTTTGGTGTGTGCAAGACCCTTAGGCTGAAGCCGGGACAAGCTCAGAACCGCTTGGCCATGAAGACAAGCACCAGGCAGCCGAGAGAGCATAGAGCACAACACGCAGTCACGGGGACACCTGGGGCCGCCCGTTGTCATCGAGGCAGGAGCGGCTTGCTCCACCAGGCAGAGTCTCGCAGATCTGACCCCACAGGGTCGGATGGAATGGGGCTGTGGGCCACAGATGCATCTCACCTGGCCACACAGGTCACTATAGCCACGTGTTAGAGTGTCAGCTCTGCCCCTGGCAGCCATGCCCCGAGCTGCCTCCAGCTGACCCATGTAACCCTAGGATGCTGGGGACAAGGCAGAATGGGACTTGGGAGGCTCCTATTTGCTCTCTCTTGCATCCCTTGCCAGGGGGAAGCCAGACACGCACCGTGTCGTGCGGATGCTGAAGCTGCACTGTGTAGAATTCACAGTGGCCTCCTGCCCGAGGCAGCACCGCCTCTCAGCTGTGCCAGACAGCCCTTTGGAGGCAAATTTTCAGGAGATGCATCTTTTTTCTCCCAATTATTTTTATTTATTTTCTATTTTTTATTTATCTGAAAGAGTTAGAGAGCCAGAGAAAGAGTGGTCTTCCATTCCACTGGTTCACTCCCCAAATGACCACAATGGCCAGAGCTGAGCTGAGCTGAAGCCAGGAGCTTCTTCTGGGTCCCCCATGTGGGTGCAGGGGCCCAAGGAGTTGGCTCATCTTCTACTGCTTTCCCAGGCCACAGCAGAGAGCTGGATTGGAAGAGGAGCAGCTGGGACTCGAACCGGCACCCATAGGGGATGCCAGCACTGCAGGCTGGGGCTTTAACCCACTGTGCCACAGTGCCGGCCTCTATTTATTTTCTGTTTTACTTGAAAGAGAGAAATAGGCAGACAGAGATCTTCCATCCACTGGCTCATTCCTCAAAATCTCAAAATGCCTTACAACAGCTGGGGCTGGGCCCCGCCAAAGCCAGGATCCTAGAACTCCTTCCGGGTCTCCCGCATGGGTGACAGGGACCCACATCTTGACACAGTCTGAGCCAGACCTCTCCCTGGCTGAATACTTCCTGAGCCTCTGATGCACAGGAGCTGTGAAGACAAATGTTTGCTGGTTAAAGATTTTGGAGTCATTCGGCACAGAGCAATAGATGAGTTACACATGACGCTTCCGTCTCCGTACGTCCCAGCACCGCTCACAGGCATCCCTTCCCCCACATTTTGGTTTGCGCATGTTTCCTGGGCTGTCAGAATCAGTTCAGGAGAAGTCCTGGATTGGTGTTGAGCGTAGCCGTGAAGCAGCAGCTCGGGAGTGCCGCACCCTTTCCTGGATCACCCGGCTTCCAGACCTGGTTCCACTTCTGATTCCAGCTTCCTGCTTTTGTGAACCCTGGGAGGCAGCAGGTGATGGATCCAGTGCTCTGGCCCTTGCAAACCAGATACGAAACAGATTGGGTTCTGATCCGCTGGCGTTAGCCTGGCCTAGCCCTGACTGGGATGAGCTTTGGGAGAGTGAACCAGGAAATGGAAGATCTCTCTCACTGTCTCTGTGCGTCTCTTCCCTCCCCCACCTTTCTGCATCTCAATAAAAATGAATGCATAAATAAATAAAACTGTAAAATAAATGTGTGCAGGGCAAGCACAGTATAGCAGGTTAAGCCGCTGTCTGTGATGCCAGCATCCCACACTTAGGCCAGTTTGAGTCCCGGCTGCTCCACTTTTCATCCAGCTCCCTGCTGATGCACCTGGGAAAGCAGCAGAAGATGGCTCAGGTCCTTGAGCCTCTGTGCCCACATGGGAGACCTGCTTGGCGCTCCAGACTCCTGGCTTCTGCCTGGACCAGCCCCAGCTGTTGTGGCCATTTGGGGAGTGAACCAGTGAATGGGAGATTGATTCTCCGCCCCCCCCCAAATAAAAAAACCTTTAAAAAATGAAAAAGAAATATGAAGCCATGTGAGTCCTGGATGAGAAGGCCCCAAGTGTACTGGGGGAAGCAGGGAGGCCCTCCTGGGGTCCGGACTGTGGGGGCTCCCCTGGGGGGAGTTTGTCCTGTTCACCTTATGCAGATACAGAAGCGCACTGCTTTGTAGGAGCAGGCAGAGTTCTCATCAGTAGTGTAATGTGACGCTCTTGGAGCTCCGAGAACAGGCAGGAAGCAATTCTGGGGAGACAGGAAGGATGGAGGAGATAGAAGCCACAGGAAGTGACACGCGGTGAGCGGGAAGGCGCAGGGGAGGGGGAAGAGGCAGAAGGACCTGGTCTCCCCAGTCCTGCCCCGGACAGTCCCTGAGTCCAGGCCTTCTGGGACTTGCAGCACCGAGCTTCTCCCCCCGCCCACCTCCTGTCACAGCCACTGCTGGGCCGGGGTCCCCTCCTGTGATGGGACCCTGTTCTGCTGCCTCATATGCACCCACCATGAATAGCCGGGGCTCTGGCTGAAGCAGAGCATGGCCCATATTGGCCCTCGTGGGCCGGTGAGGCTGCTGCCAGCCACCTGCTGCCTGGGGACTGCAGACCTGAGGAGATGGGGACAAGGCAGGGCCTCGCCCAGCTGCCCGTGGAGCGGAACTCTACAGCAGTCCAGCTGACAAGTGCAACCCCACAGAGCACTGCACGCGAGGCCCGTGCCACCAAGGGGTGCGATGCTTGGCAACAGGTGGCTTCTGAAATGGACAACACAGCGCTTAAGCCTTGTTTATTTTATAAATTTCTCTCGTTTTAAAAGAGATTTACTTATTTGAAAGGCAGAGTGACAGATAGGGAGAGACAGAAAAAAAAAAAGAGATCGTATATCTGCTGACAGAGAGAACCCGATCTGCTTGATCACTCCCCAAATGCCCATGATGGTCTGGGCTGTGCAGGCACAAGCCAGGAGCTGGGGATCCAATTCAGGTCTCCATGTGGGCAGCAAGAACTCAACTACTTGAGCCATCACCACCAGGGTGCGCAAGGCAGGAAGCTGGAGTCAGGATCGGAGCCAGCGTCAAACCCAGGCACTCCGGTGGGGCACACGGGCGTCTTCACCACCAGGCTGAACGCCCTGCCCTCCATACGTATTGTGAAGTGCCCTTCTGTGTGTGGCGATATCCCATTGTGGCCTTAATTTTATCCTTAAGGCCGGCGCTGTGGCTCAATAGGCTAATCCTCCGCCTGCGGCACCGGCACACAGGGTTCTAGTCCTGGTTGGGGCACCGGATTCTGTCCTGGTTGCTCCTCTTCCAGGCCAGCTCTCTGCTGTGGCCAGGGAGTGCAGTGGAGGATGGCCCAAGTGCTTGGGCCCTGCACCCCATGGGAGACCAGGAGAAGCACCTGGTTCCTGGCTTCGGATCAGCGCGATGCGCCGGCTGCCGCGCAGCGGCGGCGGCGGCCATTAGAGGGTAAACCAACAGCAAAAGGAAGATCTTTCTCTCTGTCTCTCTCTCACTGTCCACTCTGCCTGTCAAAAAATAAATTAAAAAATGTTTAAAAATTTTAAAAATTTGATCCCTAATAACAAACGATGCTAAGCTTCTGTTCAGCCCACATCTTTGTCATCCATGTATCTTCTTTGAAAAAGCACCTTGTTCATATCTTTTGCCCAAATTTTTTTAAAAAAGATTATTTATTTGAGAGGTAGAGTTACAGACAAACAGAGGGAGAGACAGAAAGGTCTTCCATCCACTGGTTCACTCCCCAAATGGCCGCAATGACTGGAGCTGGGCTGATCCAAAGCCATGAGCCAAGAGCTTCTGCCAGGACTTGGGCCAACTTCCCAGACTGTAGCAGAGAGCTAGATTGGAAGAGGAGCAGCCGGGACTAGAACCAGTGCCCATATGGGAAGCGGCGCTGCAGGCGGAGGCTTAGCTCACTATGCCACAGCACCAGGTCTTTTGCCACAGCACGAGTTGTTTCTCTAGATGTTTTATTGCCTCTTCGATGCCGCCTCCAAGGTCACCTCCCGACACCATGCTGCATTCTCACTGCTGGCTTAGGGCCTTGAAGTTGCTCTGCTCCTCTGCTCCTTTCTGTGTCTGCACCAGCTCCACACACTTGGAACAAGGTAAGAGATTGGCTCAGTCTACTAGCGATTGCAAGCTCATTCCTTTTTTTGAACGAATGTTTTGTAAAACAGCTTTAGCATGCCCTGTAGAACCGGGGGAGTGAGTGAAAAATGCAGTTTTTCATATTGTGGTTGCAGCATGGCTTTTTCCTGGCTCTTTTCTTGCCTTCTCTGTAGTAGCTGGTAGTAGCTGTCCATCTCTTCAATGACTTACTGTTTCAGGAAAAAGCAGTTGGAAACAATTAAATCGGTGTCTGGACCTGCCAGGGTCACGGGGAGCTGGCTCTGCAAGCCCTGGCATTGTTGTTGTACTGTTTCTTGCTCCTGGTGTGGGGAGAAGAAGCCCCAGGTTTTGTCAGTGGGCCTATAATTCTAAACGCTCCATGCTAAGGTAGGCGTGGAGCGCCTGGAAACCTAGTTACTGCTCTTGTCATCAAACAGAACTGTCAGGGAAAAGTGAGAAGTCACCTTTTGAGCCTGGGAGGTTGTCATAAACCTTGTGGTTTTAAACTGTGGCGACGGGGCCAGCTTTGCGGCACAGGGGGTAAAGCTTTGAAACTGGCCTCCTCTGCCTGAGTGCAGGTTCAAGGCCCAGCTGCTCTACTTCTGACCCAGCTCCCTGCCAATGCGCCTGGGAAGACAGCAGAGGGTGGCCCAAGTGCTGGGGCCCCTGCACCCACATGGGAGGCCCGGATGGAGCCCCTGGCTCCTGACTTCAGCCTGGACCAACCCTGGCTGTGTAGCCATCATCACCCTCTGCCCCACAGAACACTCCACCCCAGCCCCTGGCTCCCACCACCCTACTCTGCAGCTGTGGCCCTCACGGAAGTGGAGCCTCACGACGTAGGTCCCTTCGTGTGTGCCTTATTTCACCCCCCTTGTGACATCCTTAGGTTCCCTCTCAAGGTAGCAGGTGTCAGAACATCCTTCCTTTTCAAGGCTGAGTAAATTCCACCGCAGGTATGCACCCTAAGTGTGGGTGGACACTGGGGTGCTCCCACCTCTTGGCTGCCGTGAGAAATTCTGCACCAAGCACAGCTGCCCTGGGTCTGCAGCGGGGAGCGTAGCTCTGCATGGAACCAGTGTGTCCACAGCGACCGCACCACCTGACACCCCTTCCCCTTTCTATCAGATCAATATTTATTTATTACTAAAAAGGTTTGTTTACTTACTTGAACGGCAAAGGGACAGAGAAAGGGATGGGAGAGAGAGCTTCCATCGGCTGGTTCACTCCCCAAATCCTGCGACAGCCAAGGGCTGGGCCAGGAAGAAGCCAGGAGCCACTCCCACGTGGGCGGCAGGGTGCAAGCACTTGGCCATCTTCGGATGCCTTCGCAGTAGCATGAGCAGGGGCTGGGCCGCAGCGGGGCACCCGGGACTGCCCGGGACTGCCGCTCCGCTGTGGGATGCGGCGGTTTCAAGCACTGGCTTAACCAGCTGTGCGTCAAGGCAGGCCTCAGAGGGCAATACTGTGTGGTCCACGCGGCTCCTCTCCATCCCCCTCCTCTCTGGCCTGGTCCAGCAGTGTCCTGACCCCCTGACCCGCCTCGCACCACGGCTGCCACCCCAGTCAGCGCGAGGCTCCCTGCAGCCCAAGAGGTCGCATTTTAGACACAGGTGTACACGTTCTGCGGGAGTCCCAGACCCTCGATGACCCAGCACAGCCCCTCCCCGCTCCGCAGCCTCCTGTGGACACCATCCGGTCATCGCCAGGCGCCTTCTCCAGCGCCCGCGGCTCCTGTCCTGTAACCCTGCTGAGCTCCAGCCCACCCTTCGGCCCTCAGCTCTGGGGTCCTCGCTCGGGACAGGCTCGAGCTCCGCACTCCCCCTCAGCCTGGCAGACAGGGTCGCTCCTCGCGGGTGCGGTTGCCTGCCCGGCGTTTGGGCCCCGGTGCGCCCAGTCGCGCAGGGACCGGCCAGCGCCCGGGTTGGCTCGGCCGGCCGTGGGCGCTTCGCACCGATCGGATCTGCCGGTCCCGCCCTGCTGTGGGCTCCAGCAGGGCCGGGGGACGCGGGTTTCGCCCACACTCGATAATTATGCAATGAGGGGGCCTGGATAACTTAGCGAGGCACGAGCGGGGTTAGAGATGGAGAGAGGCTCGGACCCGGCGCGTTTGTTGAGTGCATGAGCGACCGCAAAGTTTTAGGCAGCGAGGGGGACCGTGAAAGCTAGCAAGTATTCTGGGATCCCGCCATCAGCCCCTCGCTCCGGCGCCCGGGGCCACAGCTTGCGGGCAGGCCGCTCCGGGGCGGTGCCCGCGTCTCGCGGGGCGGGTCCGGCGGCGCGGCCCCCGCGGCCCAGGGCCGGCCGGGGCGCCGCGGGCTGGGGGCGGGGCGCGCGCAGGGCCCGCTGGCTCCGCTCCGCGCCGCGCCGCCGATCCGGCCCGGGTTTCCGCGCGCGCCGCGCCGGCCTCCCCGCCCCCCGCGCCTCCACCCCGCCGCGGAGCCGCCGGCCTGCGCGAACATGGCCGAAGTCGGCGAGGACAGCGGCGCCCGCGCCCTGCTGGCGCTGCGCTCGGCGCCCTGCAGCCCCGTGCTGTGCGCCGCGGCCGCCGCCGCCGCCTTCCCCGCCGCGCCCCCGCCCGGGCCGCCGCCCGCCGCGCCGCCGCCGCCGCCGCCGCCGCCCGGGCCGCCGCCCGCCGCGCCCCCGCCCGGGCCGCCGCCGCTGCCGCCGCCGCCCGGAGCGATCGCGGGCCCGGGGCCCGGCGCGGGCGGGGGCGCGGGCGCGGCGCCGGCGCTGGTGGCCGCGGCGGCCGCCTCGGTGCGCCAGAGCCCGGGGCCGGCGCTGGCGCGGCTGGAGGGCCGCGAGTTCGAGTTCCTCATGCGGCAGCCGAGCGTCACCATCGGCCGCAACTCGTCGCAGGGCTCGGTGGACCTGAGCATGGGGCTGTCCAGCTTCATCTCGCGGCGCCACCTGCAGCTCAGCTTCCAGGAGCCGCACTTCTACCTGCGCTGCCTGGGCAAGAACGGCGTCTTCGTGGACGGCGCCTTCCAGCGGCGCGGCGCGCCCCCCCTGCAGCTGCCCAAGCAGTGAGTGCGACCCCCGGCCGCCCCCGGGTCACCGTGTCACCCTGACCCCCGCTGGCCGAGCCCCCGGTTATCCTGACCCCCGCCGGAGGACACCCTCGGTCACCTTGGTCCCCGCCGGCCGAGACCCCCGGGCACTCCCGACCGCTGCCCCTACCGGCCGGGCCAAGGACACGCTGGATCCCGCGGGAAACCCGCCCCTCCCCCGCTGCCCGGCCCCTCCCCTGCCCAGTCTGAAGCTCCAGGGTCACCCCGGGACCCCGCTCCCCAACCACCCTCAATCCCTGGGGTGGACGCCAATCCCCGTGGGCCTGAATCCAGGGGACCATCCCAGCCTGGCCTCCTCCCTGCCGATCTTCGACCCCCTGGCCCCTCTGGACACCTAGGAGGGTGGCTGGGAGGTGCCCAGTCTAAGGGCCATGGGGCGGTGGGGACCCTTGGGGCAGGTCTGCCTAGGGAGGCTCAGCAGGCGGGAGACGGGGTGGCTAGTGTGGAAGGCCCTTCAGCCGGCTGGAGACCCGCGGACACACAGGCGCAGGCAGGCGGGGTGCCCCTGCTCTCTGCACCCCGCACCTGCTGCCCGGAGCCGCCCTGACCCTGCAGCTCTGCCGTGGGAGAAAGCCTTGAGTAATGGCTCACTTCCTCCGGAGGCACTTTCTTTTTCTGTTTGCTGCTCGCCGCACACCGTGTTCACGTTCGCTTGACGTGGTTCTGCCCCGCGCTTGTCCGTCCAATCGCTCTGTCCTGAGCCAGGGCGGGTTTGCAGGTGATTCCCAGGGCCCAACGTCCGTTTCCGTGAACCCCAGCACCCCCACCTCGCCAGGGCCTCCGCCTGCCCGGTTGTAAACCCGGCAGTGAACAGTTTTCAAGGGCTGCCCTGGGGATGACTCACGCCCGCCTTGGGGTGTGAGAGCGAACGCTTCCCTTCATTTTCCAAAGCCAAAAGGTGCGCCCTGCCTCCCGCACACACAAACCCTGCAGTGACTCCGCACCCTGTCCCGTTGCCGACACGCTCTTAAGTGCGCTAGGGGTGGGGGCTGCCCTGGTGAGACCATGGCAGGGACACGGCTCCCCGGGGGCCGTGGGCTGCGCTGCCCCGGCACCCGTGCCTCATGCCTCCCTTGGAATGGTTCGCGTGCAGGGCTTCCTGCCCGTGGACAGGTACACGCCTAGCCAGGATCCTGAATGGGACTTTCCCACTAGCGCCGTTTCGGCTCACCGAGTCTGCGGGTCGTGCCCTGAACGTGCCAGCACAAGTCTGTTACCGCTGAAACGTGCTGTTCAAGTTTATATTCCCAAGGAGCTTAGTTTCTTAGTGGGTGCCTCGTGGAGCAGGTGGACCATTCGCACGCACACACGCACACACACCCCTGCTGACTCTGCGCTGCACACGTGCGGCAAGAGCTGCTGTGCCGAGCCCGGCTGGCTCTGTTCGACTTCGGCTTTGTCTCTGAACAGCGCCGTGTGGGCCGTGATGGGAACCGTACAAGCTCAGGGCAGGTGTGCGGAAGGAAACCCACCGAGCAGACTTTCGTGTGTCCCCTCTCGTGCAGACCTGCGAGGTGTGCACAGCGTCTTGTAAGAGCGAGGCCAAGTGTCTGGTGCTTAGCACATTTCCAGTCATCGAGGGCTTGTAATGAATCTGAAGCCAGGGTGTTGCTGTGTGTTTCTCGTGGAGAACAGCTGCGGTTGCCTCCTCTCAGGCTCTCACGGTTCCCGCTGGAAGGTTTCCGGGCAGATTTCTCTCCTTGGGTCGGGATTTTGTTGCCTTGAGCGGGCGTGTGGGTTCCGGGGGCCGCGGTCGCCAGAGGCCCTGTGGTTTCGCGTTGTGTTGGCAGCCACCCTGTTCCTGAAAACCTTCCCGTTTCGTCCTGAGCCGCCGCCTTGCCCACCTCAGGACGGGGCCCCTGGGTGACGCTGGCGTGTGCCACACGCGCGTGGTCACCTCCTTCCTAGGAGAGGCTCCGGAGGCCGCCCCGTTGGGGACTGGAGGCCTGTGCTTCCCGGTGTTCAGTGTTGTTGTTATTTTCTTAACAGCTGACCTTAGAGGTGTTTATTCTTTATTTTTATGTATTGCAAGGCAGAGTGACAGAGAGAGAGAGACTGGGAGAGATCGTCCGTGTGCTGGTTCATTCCCCAGCTGGCCAGGGTTGGCTCAGGACGAAGCCGACAGCCCAGGACTCTGATTCTGGGCCATTTGCATCAGAGGGGACCTGGCTTGGAAGCGGGACCTCGACTCAGGTGCTCCGATGTGGGACGTGAGCCCGGCAGTCGGCAGCTAACCCACTGTGCTACAACGGGGCTCGGGCGTAGCTGAGATAGCTGGTTCCTGTGCTGCCCTGTGGGCTACTGAGGGCTGCAGCCTCAGAGGAGCCTCGGGCAGAGGGGAGCGTGCCGCGTCCAGGGTCAGGGTTTGCCTCACTGCGCACCGGGCGGGACACCCCGGCCGCCGTCGTGGCATTTCTTCCCAAGCGTGAGCGCAGAGCCCGGCTGAGAGGTTAGCGTCTGGCGCGGGAGCTGGTGGTGCACTGCACCTGCGTGGTGTCTGTTGAATGAACGAATCAATGACCCAGTGAGTTTGCAGCTAGAGGAACCGTGTGTGTGTGCGTGTGTGACGTAGCTTGGTTTCCTGGCCCGGAGGAGAGGTCGCACCCACAGCCCCTTGCCGCCCCCACCGCCACACCACCCTCCAGGCTCCCCTTGGTAGTGAGCAGGAGTTCCTGCGTGAAGGCAGGGCACGGGGGGAGGAGCGTCAGAGGCTGACATGTGTGGGCGTCCCGTTCTCCTTTCCCTTCCGTGTGCTCCAAGTTGCCTGCGAGGAGCGTGGCTCCTTTGGGTTACAGAACACTCCAAGCAAGAGCAGAGCCACGCTCGCCTGCCCGCGCCCAGTCCCGCCCAACCACTGGGAATCACAGACGTGAATATTTAATAAACGCTTGAGAGATAAGACTTCTTTGTCAAAAAGTTAACCACAGTGTCATTATCACAGTGATTTGTTGCCGTTGGCGCGGGCATCGCCCAGTCTTTCGCTCACGGTTTGTTTGAGTCCAGAGCCCGCGCATGCCCCCACATCAGGCTGGCTGAGGTGCTCGTCTGCCTCTTGCCTGCCACGGGCTCCCCCCGCCCCATTTTTCTTGTTGCAGTTCATTCATTCATTGGAGAAACCGGGCTGTTGGTCCCATGTGGGCTCCCAGAGATTGGGTCCCCGGACATCGGTCTCCCGTGTCCGCCTCCCCTCATCGTCATTCCTGTAAATAGGTTGTTGGATCCCCGGATTTGATCAGACTGCTGTTTTGGTTTTTTTTTTTTTTCTTTTTACCGAAACTGCCTGTTAGTTCGTGCCTGCTCCCATCGGGAAGCAGAAAACCCGCTGGCTTGGTCGTGTCCCGTGCTGTTGTCCCCTCTGGCTGCCAGCAACAGGTCTCGGGTGGCTGGCTCGCCCCACCTTTGGAAAGGCCGCTTAGTGACGGGTGTCTTGGGTGACAGCTTCCGCCCCTGGCAGGTGGAGTTGGGAAAGGTAACCACCCCCCACCACACACGCACTCACAGCCCCCCCACACACACACTCACTGCCCCCCCACACACGCTCACTGCCCACGTGGCTGCAGGCCCGATGGAAACACGCGTGTCCCCTTGCGGTTTCCGCCTGGTCCCGTGAGACTGTGGAGTTAGTTATGAACCAGCCTGGAGCTAGTGATCAGACTGACATTGCTTTCTAAATCATTTGGGAAGCACACGGGACTTGGTGAGGCCCGCGGGGCAGTGCCCAGTGCCCCAGTGCCTGCTCTGGGGCGTGGTCAAAGCCTTTCCCCTGCAGCTCCCCCATCCTTGGCACCCCCCTCCCCTTCCCAGGGGAGCCGCTGGATCATGGCTTGTTGGGGGATTGGGAACATGCTGAGCTGGGTTTTGCCTGGGATGAGAGAGAACTCCAGGTGAGCCTCGTTCCTGTGGGGAAAACTCAACCCAGGTGAGGTTGGGTCTTTTCCCCACCCGGTAGGGCACCCACTACCCTGGTAAGAAGGAAAGGCTGGGGTTAGGGGCGGGTCAGTCTGTGTGTTCCAGAGGGCAGCTGGAGGGCAGCTTACACCACCCTGCAGGAGACAAGGTGGTCACTGGGCCTGACGCCCTGAGAGCCGGTCCTGGGCACCCTGGGACTGGAGGTGACAGACGCAGGTGAAAGATCTCTCGTAAGCTGAAGTTTTCCCACTGGAGCCTGTGTGGGATGGGGAGAAGCTGAGCCTTTGAGCCTGAGGCTGGGAGCTTGTGGGGAGCGGCTGGGCAGAGAGGACGCCTGGGCCAGTCCTGGTCCGGGCAGGAGGGCTGCTCCGACGGGAGGCTCTCTCCTGGCTTCTTGCTGGTTGGCTCTGTATGTCACGGGTATCAGTTCCAACTTAGACTGTCTTCTTGTTGAAGACTGACTTTAAAAAGGTTCGTGGCAGTGCAGCAAATTGGGAGCCAGTGTGTCGTTAGGATCCAGTTCACGGCGAGTTTTGTGGGCTTACCACCCATTCTAGACAAATTACGTAGAATGAAGAAAGTCGGTCTGTGAAAAGCGTTGCTCTCCATGCAGTCTCTGCTGAGTTGAATCCACGAGGGTGAGAAAGCCCATGTCCTTCGGGTGAGGGGCAGGGCCGTGCAGAACCGGCGTCTTAATGCTGTTCCTGTCTAACACTTTGGACAAATACACAGCTTTGTTTGAAATTATGTGCCGAAATGCAGCTACAGCATTTGATTCGGAGACAGAGTAATTTACTACTTGCTGTTTTTGCATCTTGCGACTGTCAGGGGATAAACTTGTTAAATTAATGACAACTCACATTGCAGTCTGCCTCATTTCCATAATTACTCTACATTTACAGCATTTCATATTAAAATGAGAGGATTATATAAAATGCCTTCACTTTGATTTCCTGGAAATGGGCCTTCCGTCACGACTCCTTCACAATCTTGTAGTTAATTTTCATTGCGACCATCACTTTTCACGAGTTTCTAGTTTCCTGGTAAAATGTTGCTGGTTAATTAAAAAGTGAGTGGTGTGGAGTGTGTGCGGACGGACGCAGCTCCGGAGTTTGTGCAGGAGACAGGAGGCCAGCCGGCGCTGCCAGGAGTGTGCAGGCCAGGCCGGGTCCCCGTGGGTGGCCTCCCTCAGGGCCGCTGCGCGTGGACAGGCCAGCCCCATGCTGGCAGACATGTGGCTTTTCTCCCTGGAGTGACTCCCAGCGGGCAGAGCATATCAGTAGATGTACAGAATGGATGTGGGTATCTTGTCTGTGATTTTTAAAAACATTGTTTGAAAGGTAGAGGGACAGAGAGAGGGAGAAGCAGAGAGAGATCTCCCATGCACTGGTTGGCTCCCCAAATGGCGGCAACAGCTGGGGCTAGGCCAGGCCGAAGCCAGGAGTTCCACCTGTTGGTGACAGGGACTCAAGCACTTGGGCCGTCCTCTGCTGCCTTCCCTGTTGCATTAGCAGGGAGCTGGATT
The DNA here is from genome assembly GCA_015711505.1 of Sylvilagus bachmani. NCBI lineage: Eukaryota > Metazoa > Chordata > Mammalia > Lagomorpha > Leporidae > Sylvilagus > Sylvilagus bachmani. The sequence goes on from CM027397.1 coordinate 2,605,061, forward strand.
GGAAGCAGAGTAGCGCAGACTGGCACCAGCGCTGTGCTGTGGAGGCAAGGTGTCTGAGCTGTGCCGTGACACGATGCCAGCCCTCCGTGTGACCTGCCGCAGCCATCTAGCATGTTTGCGCTTGCTGAGAGGGGGGTGACCCTGCCCCCATGGTGCCTGAGCAATTCTCCGATTTTTTGGTTTCAGGGCCCTCTTTTATCCTTACACATTACTGGGCACCATGAAATGCTTTGATTTATGTGGGATACATCTGTTGGCTTTTACCTTATTAGAAATTAAAACTGAGAGATGTAGTATAGATATATGTTTTTTTTTAATTTTTTTTTTATTTTTTGACAGGCAGAGTGGACAGTGAGAGAGAGAGAGACAGAGAGAAAGGTCTTCCTTTGCCGTTGGTTCACCCTCCAATGGCTGCCGCGGTCGGCGCGCTGCGGCCGGCGCACCGCGCTTATCCGATGGCAAGGAGCCAGGTGCTAGGTGCTTTTTCCTGGTCTCCCATGGCGATATATGTTTGTTTATATGTGTACATATATACACACTGGTCTCAAAAATAGCACTAGTAAACCTACTTGAAAAATAACTGCTTTGGCCGGCGCCGTGGCTCAACAGGCTAATCCTCTGCCTTGCGACG
>CM027397.1:2606191-2648979 GCA_015711505.1 Sylvilagus bachmani
GTGACAAGTGATTGGGTTTCTGCCACCGTGTGGGAGACCAGGATTGAGTTTCTGGCCCCCTGTTTTAGCCATTGGCCATTTCAGACATTTGGGAGAATGGCATCTCTCTCTTTCTCTTTCGTTGCCTCTTAAATAAAATTTAAAAACATTTTAATACAGAAAAGTACAAAAGAAAATAAGCATTGGGTGTGTGCTAAGAACTGACACTCATTCCCTTTTGTTTTTAAAGATTTATTTATTAATTTGAAAGGCGGAGTTTACAGAGAGAAACAAGAGACTGAGAGATCTTCCACCCACTGGTTCACTCCCCAAATGGCCACAATGGTTGGGCTGGGCTGGTCCAAAGCCAGAGCCAGGAGCTTCTTCTGGGTTTCCACATGGGTGCAGGGACCTATGGACTTGGGCCATCTTCTGCTGCGTTCCCAGGCCATAGCAGGGAGCTGGATCAGAAAGGGAACAGCCAGGATTCAAACTGGTGCCCATAAAGGGTGCCAGCACTGCCGGTGGTGGCTTTAACTGCTATGCCCCGTGTTCACTTTTTGTCATATTTTTTAAAAGATTTATTTATTTGAAAGTCAAAGTTACACAGAGAGGAGAGGCAGAGAGAGAGAGAGGTCTTCCGTCTGTTGGTTCACTTCCCAATTGGCCGCAATAGCCGGAGCTGTGCCGACCCAAAGCCAGGAGCCAGAAATTTTCTCTGGGTCTCCCACACAGGTACAGGGCCCAAGGACTTAGGCCATCCTCTACCACTTTCCCAGGCCACAGCAGAGAGCTGGATTGAAAGTGGAACAGCCGGGACTTGAACCGGTGCCCATATGGGACGCTGGCCCTGCAAGTGCCGCCCCTTTTTGTCATGTTTTTTTCAAGCCTTTTTTTTTTTTTTTTTTTTGACAGGCAGAGTGGATAGTGAGAGAGAGAGACAGAGAGAAAGGTCTTCCTTTGCCGTTGGTTCACCCTCCAATGGCCGCTGCAGCTGGCACACCACACTGATCCAATGGCGGGAGCCAGGTGCTTCTCCTGGTCTCCCATGTGGGTGCAGGGCCCAAGCACCTGGGCCATCCTCCACTGCACTCCTGGGCCACAGCAGAGAGCTGGCCTGGAAGGAGGGCAACCGGGACAGAATCCGGACTAGAACCCGGTGTGCCAGCGCCGCAGGTGGAGGATTAGCCTGGTGAGCCACGGCGCCGGCCTCAAGCCCTTCTTAAATAAGAGAACAGGGAGGCCTTTGCTGCAGCAGTTAAGACGCTACCTGGGATGCCTGCGTCCTGTATTGGCGTTGCCTGCGTTTGAGTCCTCCACTCTGGATTCCGGCTCCCTACTAATGCGAATCCTGGGAGGCTGCAGGCGATGGCCCAGGTACTTGGGTTCCTGCCGCCTGAGTAGGAGATCAAGATGGAGCTCCTGGCTCCTGGCTTCAGCCTGGCCCGGCCCTGGCTGTTGCAGCCATCTGGGGATTGAACCAAGGCACAGAAAATGTCTCTTCCCCCACCCGCTGCCTTTCAGATAAATCAAAGGAACTGAGTAACAACTTTCAGGGAACAGGTGAATAAGAGAACAGCTGGTGGAGGATGCGGTTGAGGCCGCCCACCCCCTCCAGGGGCAGCTGCTGCAGAGCCCCACCCCTTTGCACACAGGTGTCAGAGGACTCCATGCTGTGTAGGAATTTTTTTTTTTTTTTTTAAGATTTATTTATGGGACCGGCACTGTGATGTAGTGGGTAAATCCCCCAGGCCTGTTGCGCCAGCATCCCATATGGGCTTCAGTTCGAGTCCTGGCTGCTCCACTTCTGATCTGGCTCTCTGTATGGCCTGGGAAAGCAATGGAGTCCTTGGACCCCTGCACCCATGTAGGAGACTGGGAGGAAGTTCCTTGCTCCTGGCTTTGGATCTGTGCTGCTCTGGCCATCGGGGAGTGAGCCAGCGGATGGAAGATCTCTCTCTCTCTCTCTCTCTCTGCCTCTGTAATTCTGCCTTTCAAGTCTTTAAAAATTTAAATTTAAATTCAAGTTTATTTGAAAGAGTTACAGAGAGGCAGAGGAAGGGAGGAAGGGAGAGTGGGAGGGAGGGAGGGAGGGACAGAGAAAGAGAGAGCGCGAGATCCATCCCTTCCATCTGCTGGTTCCCTGCCCAGATGGCTGCTTTGACTGGTGCTGGACCAGGCACCAAAGCCAAGAGTTAGGAGCTTCTTGTGGATCTCCCATGTGGGTGTGGAGACCCAAGCACTTGGGCCATTTTCCTCTGCTTTCCCAGGCCATTAGCAGGGAACCAAATCGGAAGTGGAGCAGCTGGGACTCAAACTGGTGCCCCTATGGGATGCCGGCATCATGGGCGTTGGCTTTCCCCTCTGCATCACAACACCCACCCATTGTGCAGATTTAAGTTTACCTAAGCGATGTCCTACAGGCTCTCCGCACTGCTTGTATTTTCCGCTTCTCCCAAAAGGTTGATTCACAGGTGGACAGGTGGCCCTGTCTGCATGGGGATGGCCACTGTTGCCCCAGGCTTGGGCTTTGGCCCCTCGAGGCCTCCGGTGGCCTTGCAGCCTGCCTGGGGCCTCGCTCTTCTCTCTCAGCTCCTGTTTAGAGCTCTCTGCTGCTGGGGCTGCCGCATGGGCCTGGACCACTGCCCTGTGCTGGGCCGGCTCCGGGCTCTGTGGCGCCCGCGGCTGCCCTCCACCCACCTCTCCTGAGCTGTCAGCCTGCCTCTGGTGGCCGTTGGCTGCACCCGTGCTGGAAGGAGGGCCTCAGTGCCCTCAGTCCGGCTGCCTTGATTGGCGGGTGAGTCTGGCCATGTGTTGAGTGGTAGGCCAGGGCACCCAAGGCAGCACAGGCTCCTCGTGTATCCCAGGGTGGGGGTGGGGGCTTCCTGAGGAAGCCATGCCTTTGTCAAGGTGGGAGTCTCCAGCAGGAGCTGGTGCCCACAGGGGTGAGGGAGCCCCCAGGCGGGGAGGCCCATCAGAAGTGCCGCCCAGGGCATTGTGGAGCCTGGTCTCGGGGCTGCACCCAGCACAGGCCCGGCTCCTGGAGCTCCTCTCCAGGGGGCCTTCCTTACTGGGCAGGAGAGGAGGAGAGTGTGTGAGAGGTATGGTGCCTGGCAGCCAGGTTGGGCTTTTCTCAGCTTAGAGTTGGGGGCAGAACACTATGAAGTCAGTTTTATTATTGATGGCAAAACTCAGGGCTGGAGTATTGAAGCCAGGATGCTTCAGGCAGGGGAGCGGCGCTCTGCGAAATCCGCACCACGGAGCCCACTGTGGCAGTGACTTCATCTGGGCAGGGCTAAACGAGCATGCGCTCTCTTAACCTGAGCCCCCTCCTTAAACACAGGGAACCAAATGCCGTAGAGAAACGGGTGCGCACCAGCACCTGGGAAGTGGCCGCTGCTGGCTTCGCAAGGTCCTCAGACCCTCTGCTCTGGGGCTTTCGCTACCAGCAGCATTTGACGCATCCTGCATGAAGGGTTTGCGAGTACCTGTGTCACCCCATTTCACAGTGACAGCTGCGGCCCAGAGGCAGCAGATCCAAGTGGGACGGGGGCTGTGCAGCGCCGCGGCAGAGTGAGCGCACGGCTCCTCCCTGGGGTCTCACGGCTGAGAGAGGCCAGAAGAAGCCTGCCGGAGTCCCGAGAGTGCTGAGGGTGCCCGGGGCCGTGTGACTGCACTTCAGGGCCTCCCGGAGAGCCCTGCCCTCGGCCCTCCCAGCCCTGCGCCCGGTGCCCGCTGTACCCACCTGGAGACGCCCCTTCCCCTGCGCCCAAAGGCATCCTGGTTGGCTGTCGGGCTGCCGTCGGCTTCCCTTCTCCCCGTTCCTGAGTTGGTTTAGGAGGTGGCTGTCGTCGGCTCTTTGAAGTGCCAGTGAGAGTTGTCAAGCATGGTAGCGAGTAGCTCACCCAAGGGTGCCCTTCAGTCAGGTGCTGCTGGTGGCTGGGGGTCGGGGCGAGCGGGAGCCGGAGCCTCAGAGCCGTCTCCTGCGCCTCCTTCCCTACATGTCCGTCCTGCCGTCCGCTGCTCCCGGGGCTTTCTCGCCTTCCTCCTGCCCCACGTGGTCCTGGGCCGGGAGCCCTTCATCCCCGTGCCAGCTGCCGCTGGAGCCTCCCAACTTCCTCCCGTCTTTTTTCATTAAGTCCACGTGCACTTGGCCGTCTCTGTGCACAACCTCAACTGCTGTGCCGCCCCTCCTCCCTTCCCCCTTCGGCACAGCTCCCCACCCGTGGCGCCCCCAGTCCATCCACCATGTCCACGCCTGGGTCTTGCCTTCCCACACCACGCCAGTCTGGGTCCGTACTTCCCATTTGTTTCAGTGTTCATGCGTGTATGTGAAAACCCTTGGGTCGGCCCCATAGCCCGAGAGCCGGTCTGGCCATCTCCCTGCCCCCTCGGCCGCCTGGCACCATGCACGCACTGAGCCCCACACCTGTCACTCCCTCAGCACCCAGCCTGGGCGCTCTTCAGGACCATGAGTGTAGCTTAGGATTTTGTTCATTTTTCTTATTTTAAATCCATTTTAAAGTGTTTGCTTATTTTTATTTACTAGAAAGAGAGTGGCAGAGACAGAGGTCTTCCACCCTCTGGTTTACTCCGCAAATACCAACAGCAGCCATGCCTGTGCCAGGCAGAGCCGGGGACTCCATGTGGCTCTCCAGCATGGGTGGCGGGGACCCGAGTCCTTGAGCCATCACCTGTGCCTCCCAGGATGTGCATTCACAGGAAGCGGGCCCATGAGAGGAGCTGGGACCCTACCCCAGGCGCTCTGACGCGGGACACGGGTGTCCCCAGTAGCTTCCTCACCCTTGCACCCAGCACCCACCCCGGTCATCACTCATGTGATGTGTCTGCCTGTCCTCCAGCTCCTCCCTTCTCCCCTTCTTGTTCCGTTGATCGAGTAGTTTGGGGAAGTCAGGACTGCGTGTGGACAGGTCCCGTGATTGCTTCTAGGCATCCTTTGGGGTCTCGTCCCTGCTGGATGTGCGACAGGTCAGCAGGATGGGACGTGGAGGCACAAGCGCCAGCACTTCCACCTGAGCCGGGCTCACTGGGGACAGTCGCCGCCAGCAAGAGACCCAGGCCCTGCTGAAGCCCAGCCTCGTGGCTTCCCCGGCTCACTGAGCCACGTGCATGTAGCCTGTCCCACCTGACCCCCACCCCGTCCCCGGCCACGTGACCGACCTGCAGGCACCCTGTCCTGTGCCGCATCTGTGACCTGCATCACAGGATCCTGGCTCTGGCACGGTTCTGTCAAGGTCACTGTGATGGCTGGTGGAGGACCCTGCATGGCCCCGGCGAGCTCTGCACAGGGGCTGTTCTCTGCGGCTTTCCAGACACTGACACGGCGCGGGGGGGGGGGGGGCGTTGGCACCCCCCACACTGCCCACGGCTGCCAGGCCTTGCTTCCCTGGAGGCAGGAGGCTCCAAGCCCGGGCCCCTGCCACCCACAGGGGCCATCCTGAGGCTTCCTCCCGGCCTGGCCTGGCCTGCTCTGAGCCATCGTGGGCACTGCATAGAGAACCAGCGGGTGGCAGACATCTCTGTCCTTTTCTCTGTGTTTCTGTGTCAGCTGCATTTCCTCCCGACTGTGAGGGCCCTGCCTGTCTCACCACCATGCAACACAAGGGGTGGGGGTGTGGACGCAGGGTTCCGCCTGGCAGGCAGGGCCGCAGGGTGGCTGAGATGGCAGATGGGCAGGGGCTGCTGGACCTGGTGGCTCACAGGGCTTGGTGCCTCGTGCTTGTTCTCAGAGGGTGCCCCCGACAGCCGCATCGTTTTCTGGTGTGGGATTGGGGATGGTCCAGGGCGGCGGTGGAGGCTGGCGGAGTGGGCTGTGCTCCTTTCTGTGTGGGTGACCCGGCGGGGCGCGGCGCACTTTCTTCCTATAAACAAGAACTAAGACCTCAGGGTTTCCTGTCTTTGTCAGTGATGGGAAAGAGCTGGATCTCCAAGGAGGGCCCTGGGCAGGGCCAGGCAAGGGGTCGGGGAGGTGCTGCAGGTGCACCTGCCCGCACAGCCGCGGTGCTGGGAGTGGGCACCAGGCAGAGTTTATTTCACAGAAAACAGTGGTGAGGAATAGGCCCCTGGGGGTGCGTCCATGGCTGGAGGTGCAATTTGCATAACAAGTAGGCCCCTTTCCCGTGTCATTAATCTGTTTGATGACCCAGTTTCCCCAGATGCTTTTCCTCCAGATTCCCGTGGGGTTTTCCACACACTTTCTCAAATCCCAGGAACCGTGGAGGCAGTGGCTAGACTGGCACTGGGTGGCAGGTGGGCACTGGTGTGGGAAGGACAAGCCCTCTGCAGGGCAGAGATCTCCAGCCCAGCGAGGCCTTTCAAAGAGGTTCTGCTTGGAGCCAGCACTGCGGCCGCCTGGCCTTGGAGCCCCCACAGGGCCGTGCCTCCCCCAGATCTGGGGCTGCTTGGTCCGGTTAGCCTGCAGGTGAATAGGAGTGGGTCTTGGGAGAGGTCACATGGGTGGAGCTCTAGCTGAGACCTCCGCTCATTTTCGGGGCCTGCGTGGAAATCTGTGTGCAGAGCGAGGACCGAGGCGAGCCCCGTGCAGTAAACGGCCACGGACAGGGCGTAGTGGTTGGGCCCAGCTGGCATAAGCTTGACTTCTCTGATGGTCCCCGTGGTGTGGAGTGGTCCTTGTCCAACCCCTTGCCCCACCCCCCACTGCTCCTGGGGAACAAACTCTGCTTCTGGAGAAGGGGAGGGACCCTGGGTCACCCAAGTCTGTGCCCTGCCCGTGCCCTGCCTCCCAGAGCAGCCCCGGCTTCACTGACCTGTCCGCCGCCCCCAGCTTGTTGGCCAGGGCTGAAGGGGGCCGCCCCTCTTCTCTCCTAGGAGCTGCACAGCCCAGGCACCCACAGGTGAAGGGTGTGTCGTTGAGCCAGAGCCCAAGAACACAGGGCCGGGCGCTGTCCCAGCAGGCCAAGCCTCTGCCCCTGCCCACAAACCCCCACGAGCTCTGCCAGAAAAGGGGAGGTTCCAGAAGGATCTGAGGTTTGCAAAATGTGAACTGATTTTTGCTGCAGTCAAGTTGAATTCGCAGGATTTTGGAACGTCAGGGACAGGCACGGGATGCAGTGGGTAAGACGCAGCTTGGCCCCACTCCTGTGGAGGGCTGGGTCTGGGTCCCAGCTCCCGTTCTGATTCCAGCCCTCTGCAGCAGTCATGCTCCAGGGCTTGGGTCCCTGCCACCCACACGGGAGACCCAGACAGAGCCTCAGGCTCCTGCTTCAGCTTGGGGAGTGGATCAGCAGATGGAAGATTTCTCCGTGTCTCTCTGTCTTTCAGATTCATAAAATGTATTTTTAAATGTCAAGTTGTGGATTACGCTATTGTCTTGAACGTTTGCACAGTGACACTTGACAAAGAAAAGCAGCCCCCGGCCCTGAGGAACGCGGAAGTGTCCTGCCCGGCTTCTAACTGTCCAGTTAACAGTTGGTCATCTGTGAAATGGGTCTAACGGGAGGGCTGGAGCTGAGGCACCGAGAGCCGTGCGCAGAGCAGAGTCAGTGCCGGGTGTGCTCTGGTGTCATTCGCTGCCCTAGGACAGCACAGGGAAAGCAGGAGGCTTCTAAAGCTCATTGTATGGTTCATTAATTCAGCGACACTTTTTTTTTTTTAAGATTTATTTTGTTTGAAAGGCAGAGTTACTTTGAAGTGGGGGAGGGGATTGATCGTCCATCCACTAGTTCACTCCCCAAATGGCCACAACAGCTGGGGCTGTGCCAGGCTGAAGTCAAGAGCTTCTCCCAGGTCTCCCACATGGGTGCAGGGGCCCAAGCACTTGGGCCATCTTCCACTGCTTTCCCAGGTGCATTAGCAGGGAGCTGGATCAGAAGTGGAGCAGCCGGACTTGAAACCGTACACACATAGGATGCTGCCGTTGCAGGCAATGGCCTAACCTGTCACACCACAACACAGGCCCAGTGGCACTTTCTATGCCTTTAACTTTATTGTCAAAAAAAAATTTAGGCGCCGACACTGTGGCGCCACGGGTTAACGCACTGACCTGGAGCACCAACATCCCATATGGACACCGGTTCGAGTCCCGGCTACTCCACTTCCCATCCAGCTCTCTGCTGTGGCCTGGGAAAGCAGTGGAAGATGGCCCGAGTCCTTGGGCCCCTGCACCCACGTGGGAGGTGGGGAAGGAGCTCCTGGCTCCTGATTGGCATAGCACCAGCTGTTGTGGCCGTTTGTGCTGTGAGCCAGTGAATGGAAGATCTCTTCTCTCTCTCTCTGCCTCTCCTCTCTCTATGTAACTCTGACTTTCAAATAAATAAATCTTTTAAAAAATTAACAGAATTCAGTTTGTTTGCTCATCTGAGGCATTGGGAGGTCACAGCCTGAGTAGAGTCTGCCTTTTGTTGCCTCTTTGGACAGGTGACTTCCCGCCCAGGGCCGCCACCTCCTCTTCAGGGGGACCAGGCAAGTGCTGCCCCTGCCCAAGACCCTAGTGTCCCCAGGGAGCACGGCAGAGTGGGCTGCCTTGCTGGAGCGTCCTGCTGGTGTAGGACGATGCCCACACGTGGGCTCCAGACACGAGGACAGCCGTCACGTGGGCTCCAGACACGAGGACAGCCGTCAGTGGTTTCGTTGTCCTCGAGCTGGGGCCGGAGCCCGGAGACTTCAGGAGGAGTCAGTGCATCGCGGCGTGGCTTCTACTGTGTGTGGCACCCGTCGTGGTGCGGGGGCCCGGGCAGGGTGGGAGGCCTGTGCTGGGACAGTCCATGGCCGAGGCTGCGTTTAGAGGCCAAGGTCAGATGTAGCGTCTGTCCCCCGGTGCTGGGCTGGCTGCCGTTGTAGCTGCCCGCTGGATTCTCGCTCTTGCTCCTTGTTCTGTGTGGCTCTTTCTTACCTCTTTACGTTTTCATGTATTTATTTTGAGAAGTAGAGAGACAGACACACCAACAGAGCACCCGTCTGCTGGTTCACTCCCCACGTGCCTGTGACAGCCAGAGCCACAGGATGGGAAATACCCGTGTGGAAAGTGTGGTCAGGGCGGCCGGGGACGCTGGTGTGGGCTGGCTGCTGTCCTGGTGGCCACGCAGGAACAGAGCTGCTTCCGGCCTGAGGCCCAGCCACCCCAGAGTCTCGTGCCAGTCACCCACCCCAGCATTCCAGAGCGCCCCTTGCAGTCTCAGGGCGGGTGAGGCGGGTGCTCTCAGAGGCGCTAAGACCCCTGGGGAGGTTTCTGGGGTGGGGCTGTAGTCAGGAATCTGGTGCTGCAGCAGGGGGCGTGGTATGAAGAGCCAGGGACAGGCACACAGTCCTGAGCTTGGACACGATGGCCGTGGAGGTCACGCGCAGAGCCGTGTGCCTCCCCCGGCTGAGGGTGGCTCACCCTGCCTTACCATCGACACCGCGCCCTGTGCGGCCGTAGCTGTGTCACCAGCTGCCCTTCCCGAGGTCACACAGCCCGGTCCAGCGCAGACCTCTAAGGTGGCACGCGCAGGGCCACCAGAAGCCGCCGTCCAGCACTGCAGATACTGCGGGTGGAGAAGGTGGGGAGGGAAGCGGGCACTGGGCCTGGGATCGCCCTCAAGTTTGGAGGCAGAAGAGCCGAGGTTGGGGAGCAGTGGTGCCGGGGAGGGTCTTGGGTGCTCAGAGGTGGACTGTCCGCGCTTATTCGTTATCAGCTGTTGTTGTTGTTGTTTTAACTCTACCTGATCTGTGCAGGGCCCTCCAAGTGTTAACTGTGTGGTGCTGTCAGCCGTGTCGACGCCGCTCGCCACATACAGGGACGCAGCTGTCGGGGGCGATTGTCCACGGCAGAGGCAGCCGAGTCCGTGTGTCCTGCCTCTCGCGCTTCCTCGCAGGGCGACACTGACCGTCAGCAGCGTCAGACCTGTGCTCCCGACCGGTGCTGGTTTGCTGGGGCAGTGTTGGGAGATCTGCTGCTCTGTCGCGCTGAGCTAGGTGGCGGCTCCTTCCCTGTCTGCTTCCCGGTACAGCCACGTCCATTGATGATTAAACCCTGCTCAGACAGCCAGGCGGGCCGGCCGGGCGGGGCTCTGAGTCATCTGTGTGCCGTCTGTTACCAGGTGACAAGAGGTGGCGTTTATTTTTAAATTGTGCTCAGAGCCCTGTGACTTCTGCAGAACTCTAGATGAGATTTCTCTGAAAAGCCACGGTTAAAAGGCTTGGTTGGTGCAGCGGTCACCATGTCGGTGTGCCAGGGTCCGGGTCCTGGCCCTGCTTCCGGTCCATGCTCACGCGCACCCTGGGAGGCGGCAGCGATGGCTCAAGTACTCGAGTCCCTCCCGTCCATGTGGGAGACCCTGACTGAACTCTGGGTTTCTGGCCTTAGCCTGCCCAGTCCTGGCTCTGTTGGGCATTTAGGGAGTGAATTAGAGGGTAGAAGATCTCTCGGTTTCTCTGCACTTCAAATTAAAAATGAAAGTAAATAAAAATGTAAGAATATATATGGTCTGGGGCTGGTGCTGTGACATGGTAAGTAAAGTCTACATCTGCAGCGCTGGCATCCCGTACGGGCGCTGGTTCAAGTCCCGGCTGCTCCTCTTCCAATCCAGCTCTCTGCTAACAGCCTAGGAAGGCAGTGGGAGGAGACTCAGAAGAAGCTCCTGGCTCCTCACTCTCGGATTCAGGTCGGCCCAGCTATGGCTGTTACAGCTGTTTGGGGAGTGAACCAGCAGATGGAAGATCTCTCTCTGTCTCTCCTTCTCTCTGTCTGTAACTGCCTCTTAAATAAATAGAAATCTTTTATATGTATGTATGGCCATGACTTGTGAGGGGCACGGCTGGGCAGGTGCATGCCACGTGCCTGTGGATCTGCCCCTCGGAGCCTGGGCGTCGGGGTATCCAGCTCACAGGTGTGGACCAGGTATACAAAGCCCAGCCCGGCAGTGTCTCTAAGTTCTGATTTCTGTGAATTAGATCGGCTTGTCCATTTCCATCTAGTGTGCAGTGTGTGATGGGCACCTGAGCCGCACCCTGGGGTCCCGGTGGTCATGCTGTCTCTGGGATGCCCCCAGCTTCAGTGTCTAAAGGGAAGTGCCAGAGCTGTGTGAGCACCCAGGGGGTCCCTGCAGCGTGGTACAAGGCTGGGCTGCAGGCTCCCCAGCCGTGTTCCCTGAAGGGAGAGTGGGGATTTCTGCTGCTCCGGTGCAGGCCCATGGGGTCCTGTTGTCCGCGTACCACCTGCTGGGAGCAAGGAGCGTTCAACGCCTTCTCCACCTCTTCCTGATGGACATCCCTATACAGGGTTTTGTGATCTTCCCCTGCCTGACCACAGCCCAGGCTGGTGCGTGGCCCAAGCTGCGGAGCGGGGGGGGGGTTCCTCTTCCGTGCCCCCAGCCCCTCAGGCCTTTGTGGCTGATTGTGGACACACAGAAGGTCGCAGGTACTTTTCAGAGCAGTCTCTGTGTGCCACACGCAGACTCCCCCAGTGCTCATGGAACCATCAAGGAAGCTGGTGGCGGCACTGCCAGTGCCTGGGATCTGGGGGTCCCACCCAGCACTGGTGCAGCCACCTCTGGCCCGTGGCTGCCCTGGCCACAGCGGTGTCATTCTGTGAGGGACGTGGACGTGGACACCTCTGCCCTCGAGATGGGCCCTCTGTCCAGCTCTGTGTGGTGCCGCCTGCCTGCACCTGCCAGGGGCGTTGCTGCCATCCTGGCCTGGGGCACAGTACAGATCAGCTGCCCTGAGCAGAGGTGTGGGCTCTGGGGGCCGGGCGTGCAGCTAGCGGGGTCGTGGGGTCGTCTGGCATCCCCTCCACCGGCGTCCGAGACGCGGACTTCCCCACGGCCACACCGTCCCTGTGGGGTGTGTCTGAGCGTTGCCTTCTCACAGGGGACCTTGTGTGCCCGGGAGTGGGGCGTTTGTGTGACTCTGGTTTGTCGATGTTTTCTTCCTGGACCGAGAGTCCAGGCACTGAGCTCTTGGTCGAGCGTCAAGACCCTGGAGTCGTGCCCGCCACGGGTGTCCACCGGCTGCCTTGTCCTTGCTACTCAGAGCTGCGCACGCTTTCCTTGGGCGGTCCTCTGTGTGGTCCGCTCATCTTCAATCTGCAGGTTTCTCTCTTCCTCGTTTTTTACCAAATTTGGACATTTTCCAGCTGTTGCGTCTTTGTTCTTCAGCACCCTCTTCCCTTCCCCTCCCAGGATTCCGGTGGTGGGAAGGCTGGGCCTCGCAGGAGCGTCCTGGGCCCTGGGCCTCTGTCACCTGTCCTCTCCTCTGCCCTGTGGGGATTCCAGTTCCCGGCCCCTTCCTTGCTCGGCCTGCCGTAGAGGTCACCGCGTTTGTGGCCTTGAGTCTTCTTTGTGTCTTCGGGGTGTTTGGCTGTCTCCCTTTGAGTGTGGCCACCTCTCGCAGCACCGCTGTCGTGGGCCCGTGTCTGCCACAGACACCTTTGATCGTTGCTTCTGAGCCCTTCCTCGCTCTCTGATTGACAGCCGGTCACCGGGCTGTGGGCCTGAGAGCCTTGGTGGGACAGGGACACCCCGGTCCTCCTGGAGCCTGGGGTGGAGCGGGTGGGGCACGGTGCCCCTCCTCCTAGCTGTGGTCCTCTGTCCTTGCCCCCTCCCCACTTACCTGCAGCCCCCCCCCCCCCCCCGCCATCCAGAAGCTTCATGGGAATAGAGGCGCACACGAATACTGATGCTGGTTCTGCCAGCCACGTGCGTGTCTCCCCAGTTGAGCGGGTCGCCTGGTGTGGCCCTCCCTCCAGGCTGCTCTCACAGGTCCACTGCCTCAGTGTTCTAGCCCTCGTGGTCGTCCTGGCTGTCACTGGCCACCGTGGCTCCCACCAGCTGTCGTGGCTGTTCCTGTGGGCGTGTGCGAGGGGTCGCGTCCAGTGTGCTTGTGGTTTGTGGTGTTGCTGCTCAGGTGGCCCTGGCCTGTGGGTTGCAGGGAGGTGGGCTTAGAGGACTGAGACCCTGTCAGGATGCCTGGCCTGGCCCTGAGGCCCGCAGCCCCTCCCAGGCAGTGTCCCTGTACCGCTCGGCCTAGGGAGAGGCAGCTCTGTCCTGAGCTGGACATTTGGTTCTTGAACTTGGAGACAGAAAAACGCCAGCCCCCACCCGAGCCTGGGCGGCACGGAGGCCACTTCCTGTTCTCATCTCGCCGAGCTGTGCTGGGCAGCACCTGCCAGGTGCAGGACAGATCTCAGTAGATCTGTAGTAGAGGCGAGAGACACCCACGCCCACGTCACCATCCCGGGTGGCCGCAGAGCTGGTGTGGGGCAGAGAGGCCCCGGGGAAGCCTCTCGAGGGGAGGAGCGGGACGGCTTGGGGGCTGCAGGGGCCCCACGTGGGGCCTGGAGTTCGTGTGGACAGTTCCTGTGACGAGGACCAGTGTGACTGGGTGTGACAGGGATTCCACGGGGAAGATGTCCAGTGGCCGTCCCAAGGGGTCTGCCGGGAGACCCAGGGCCTCTGCTCGAGCATCTGTGACATTTCCCTTCAGGGTGTCTTTCTCAGTGTTTACACCATACCTAACAGGTGAGGTCACACACCCGGAGGCTCCCTTGTGGTGTGCTGGGCTGGGGTCCCAGGGCCCGGGCAGACCGACCCCACGGCACAGCCCATGCGTGGGATGTAACACGTTTCTGATTTTTAACTCTAAAGAACCTGCAAATGCTTGGTTTTTCCTGGACTCAGTCCTTAAGAAGGCAAAGGACGCTTGCTCAGGGCCCCAGCTCGGCTGGAGCGAGGCAGCAGTGTGCAGACATGAGGTGCTGGCCGCTCTTGCACTATGCTGTGGGGATCAAGTGGAGAATCCCAGGCTTCAGTGGGGGGCACGGGTGACTGTGGGCAGCAGACACTGACCAGTGGGAGCAGCGGTGCTGTAGCCTCTGAACGGGTGAGTTTTGGTGTTGGAGGTCACCGCCTCCCTGGTCCCACACCTGCGGCCGCTGCTGGCTCGGGTGAGGAGGTACAGCTGGAGCCACCTGCGCAGCCTCCCCGGGGGCTCTGCCCGCCCTGCCCTCGCTGCCACCCACGTGGTACAGGAAGTAGCTTCCTGGTCGTGCCCTGACCTGGCTCAGCGGGTCAGGGAATGGGGTGCTGTGTGTGTCTCCCAAGACTGCCCCAGCCACGCTGCCGGCCTCGTCACCTGAAACCTGTGCTGCTGGAAACCCTGAAGGCTGCCCGAGCCCATCGGCCTCTGTGTCTCTGAGGGTTGGTTTCCCCACTCTCAGCCAGAGCAGGTGTGGACCCCAGAGGGTGCGGATGCCTGGCGAGGCGGACTCATCGTGGCGATGGGGTCTCCAGGCCACCCAGTGCACAGCCGTGTGTGTCATGTGCCCTGTGTGTTTGGATAAGGTCTCTGGTGCTCAGAAACTCGGCACTCCCATGGCAGTGAGAGGGGTCACCGCGCAGTCCTCTCACTGCCCCTAGGCTCGGCCCGGCCTTGGTTCTGTCTTACGAGCCCCCAGGGGCTGGGCAGCTGAGAGGTGGCTCCCATGAGGGTCCCTGCCCCAGGTTTATCAGCTTTGGGATCCTGAACCAACACCCAGCATCTCTGTGCCTCAGGAAGCTGCTGGAACCAGGGCCGGGGCTGGGATGTGTCCAGGGCTCACGGTTGCAACAGGATGTGTGGCCGTGTGGCTTTGTCCTGGCAGTGGGCCTGGTGGCCGCCCTGGCACACAGCGATGGCTCCGGCACAGTGCCTGCCCCATGTGTCTTCTCACAGCTTCCCGGTGATCGGACTTGGGCGTTTCCCGCTGCCTGGATTTGCCGTCTTCTCTCAAGGACTCCCCTTGCATTGTCGTCTGCTAAGTTAGACTCAACCCCAAAACAACAGAGGGAGCCCCAGAGCCTCCCGGGCCTGTGGTCTCCATAGAGCCCCCTCCTCCTCACAGAGACGTGTCTGCACCCCACGCGTGGTCCCCTGGGCACAGGCCTCCTCGGGAGTCCTTGTGGGGATTCAGGCTGCATTTTCTTCTTCTCTTCTCCTTCTTCTTTTTAAAAAATATTTATTTGAGAGGCAGAGAGAGAGAAGGAGAGGTCTTCCATCCACTGGTTCACTCCCCCAAATGGCCGCAGTGGCCAGAGCTGAGCTGATCTGAAGCCAGGAACCTGGAACTTCTGGGTCTCCCACGCAGTGCAAGGGCCCAAGCACTTGGGCCATCTTCTGCTGCTTTCCCAGGCTGTCAGAGCTGGATTGGAAGTGGAGCAGCCGGGACTCGAACCAGCGCCCTCAGGTGCCAGTCCCCAGGCTGCGTGTTCTGACTGTTCTTTCAGGCAGGTGTTGTGAAATGCTTGTCATCATTTAAAAGAAAAAAAAAGATTGATTGATTGATTTGAAAGGCAGAGAGTCAGAGAGAGAGATCCTGTCTCTGCTGGTTCACTCCTCCAAAAGGCCACAAAAGCCAGGGCTGGGCCAGGCCGAAGCCAGGAGCCAGGAGCTTCATCCCAGTCTCCCACATGGGTGCAGGGGCCCAAGGACTTGGGTCATCTTCTCGCACTTTCCCAGGCCATAGCAGGGAGCTAGATTAAAGGGATGCTCGTATGGGATGCTGGCCTAACAGGAGGTGGCTTAACCCACCGCAGCACAGCACCATCACCTCCCCCATCATTCCCTTTTTTTTTTTTTTTAGATTGATTGATTTATTTGAAAGGCAGAGTTACAGAGAGGCTGAGGCAGAGGCAGAAAGAGAGAGAGAGCGAGAGGTCTTCCATCTGCTGGTTCACTCCCCAAATGGCCGTAACAGCCGGAGCTGCACTGAACCGAGGCCAGAGCCAGGAGCTTCCTCCTGGTCTCCAGCAGAGAGCTGGGTCGGAAGCGGAGCAGCCGGGAGCTGACGTGGCGCTCACGTGGGATGCCGGCACTGCAGGCGGTGGCTCTGTCCGCTCCGCCACAGCGCCGGCCCCGTCACTGACTTTGTAAGCAGCTTTAGTGATCTTGCACTTTCTGCTCCCGATGAAAGAGTGCTTGGACTTGGGGTTCTCCGTGGTGAAAGTGGTGGCATTGCTGAGCAGCCGTGGTGCCACGCAGCTGCGCTGAGAGCGCACCAGAGGCCCCACCCTGTACTGGCTGCAGCCTTTCTATAGTGGACAGCTCCGACTGCTGTCTTTTCTGACACCAAACAGCCTTGTTTGTTGAAAACACGTGAGGAGGTCCTGGTGCTATGGATGTGTGTGTGTGTGTGTGGAGACACTGACTCAGTGGCCTGTGCCGCGGCCGAGGTCCTGGTGCTATGGACGTGTGTGTGTGCTTGTGCGTGTGGAGACACTGACTCGGTGGCCTGTGCCGTGGCCAAGGTCCTGCTGGGCTCCCGCCTCAGTGGGCACCCGGCACCCAGGCTGCTCCCACCTCTCTGCCCTGTTCTTCTCACAAGAGGGCTCCCTTGGCATGGATGCTTCATGGACCAGGATGGTTGCTGGTGCGCCGGTCATCACCCATCTGTCCCTGGCAGAACGTGGGAGGAAGGCCTGATGGGCAGCAGCCCACACCTGGGAGTTGCCTGTCCAGCTTCACGTCCTCCGGGCCTCTCCGCAGGCTGTTCTCACTTTCCATGGGGAAGGTAGTCTTTTAGCTGGGGTGTGGCCACCCGGAAAAACGGGAGGATGGGGAGGGATGGTGGTTTGAATGGCAGCCCGCCTTCTGGGCTCCCCCAGCAGGAGCCTGGTCATCTTGTGAGCCAGCCCTGTGCCCCACCCCCAGCTCAGCATCGCTCACAGCTCCCTGCCTTTCCTTGGGGATGATATCCCTGGGTGGGGGGCGTCAGACCACCGGCCGATAGCCGCGGGGCGGCAGGGATCTCCCCACGGCAGCCCCGCAGGCCCGCCACCCTGCCAGACGAGGCCTCGCGGGCGAGCGGGCTGCTTTCTCTTTCACTTCCCTGTAGCGTCCTAGCAGCCCGAGGACAGGTTCTGTGTCCACCGCCCATGCCCTGCTGGCCTGAGCTGCAGCGAGGGGTGGTGCCTGGAGGGTGAGGAGCGGGGGCTGCCGGGCCTGACCTAGACCCTCGGGTGGTCCCTGCTGGCCTGAGCTGCAGCGAGGGGTGGTGCCTGGAGGGTGAGGAGCAGGGGCTGCGGGCCTGACCTAGACCCTCGGGTGGTCCCTGCCACCCGCAAACCATTTCTCAGACCCACAGCTTCCCAGGCCCGCGCCTCTGTGGGGGAGGGGAGGGCTGTGCCTCTGCAGTGGGGGGGGGGCGCGCCTCTGTGGGGGAGGGGAGGACTGTGCCTCTGCGGTGGGGGTGGGAGGCCCCCAAGCTGGTCGGTCTCCCTCCCGCGTGGTGCTCTGCGGCTCTGCCTCCGAGCCAGCCAGACTGGGTATCAGGAAGAGGAGTGGCTCAGAGGCGAGGAAGTGATTTGGGGAGTGCCGGCCCCACCCTGTGCTGTGTTGACAGACTGGCTGCTTGTATGAAACATGCCTGGAGCTGTGCTGAGGGGTGTTGCCCTGTCAAAGGGGAGGGCTCAGGGTCGCTGACCTGGCCTGAACGCCAGCTCCTGCTGGGGAAAGGGCTCCCGCAGGCTGTGTGGGCGCTGGCGGGCCTCCTGCCTCTGGGCTCAGCTCTGAAGGCTCGTCCCGGCCAGGGTGGACAGCACTGGGCTCCGTCCTTGGAACACGCAGGGATTCAGAAACCCCCTGGAGCGGGTGGGTTCCCGCCTCGCTCTGCAGGGTAGGGGCACCTCCTGCTGCTCGCCCTCAGCCTCCTCTGGGGCCTCTTCTGGAACTTTCCCCAGCAATGTGTGGTGCGCTCACCCACGTACCTGCCTGGCACACAGTGCCTGGCGTGTGCAGTGCAGACGTGCGCCCTTGACTCCCGCCCAGTTCACAGTGCCTGGCGTGTGCAGTGCAGACGTGCGCCCTTGACTCCCGCCCAGTCCACAGTGCCTGGCGTGTGCAGTGCAGACGTGCGCCCTTGACTCCCGCCCAGTCCACAGTGCCTGGCGTGTGTAGTACAGACGTGCGCCCTGACCATCATGTCCCTGGGGGGCTCCCGCCCAGTCCGTGGCCCCACCTAGAATGGAGGCCACACTCAGCTGTGCGCCCAGGGCAGACTGGAGCAGAGGTGACCGCTCCTTTCCTGACGGCTGTGGGAGCCCCCCTCCGCCGTCCCCCACGTGGCCCCTGCTCTCCAGGAGGCAGGCAGGACTGTTGTGAAGTAGAGATGGCCACAGCGCATGGCTTCCGACCAGGGTCAGAACAGAGGCCAATCCCTGTGCCGGGGACCACCCCTGTGTTAGGGACACTTTGGTCACCTGGCAGCCTGGCCCCGGGCCGGCAGCATGGATGTCCCTGGTGCTGCACGGCAGTCCTTGCGTGAGCCTCTTAGCATAGGCGTGGCCTGGATCTGAGCCGGTCGGGGCAGCCCCCATGCCTGGGTGCGGGCACGTGGACGCCTGCCAGGCCCCTCCCTGTGTGCCGGGGGCCTGTGATTCTCCAGTAGGGGTGATATGGGCAGGAGCCCCGCAGGGTTAATGGGGGGTCAGAGGAAGCTGGCCTCTGTGGTGTCCGAAGCCCGTGGCTGTGGCTGGGCCATGAGCTGGAGATACAGCTTGTGTGCATCACCTCTCAACACCCAGTTCCCAGAGGACTTCCCTCAGGGCAGGCCCCGTGCGCCTGCTGGCCTGAGCTGTGGGCAGAAGGTGTGGGGCCCCGGGAGTCAGAGGAGCTGCCAGGGGAGGGCAGGGCCTCTGGGAGCACTTTGTCCAGATCTGCCCAGCAGAGGATGAGGATGGCACAGCAAACAAGCGCCGACCCCATGTCCCCAGCTCCGCCTGTCCCTTAGCCACGGAGCCGGGAGCGGAGAGCCAGCCTTGACCTGCCCGCCACAGGGTACCAGGGCCTGGCCACTCCCCGCTCCCACTGGTGACCTTTGCATCTTCAAGGGATTTTCTTCTGCACTGGGGACTTCCTGGCCTGTTTGGTTTTCCAAACTGTAAAGTTTGGAAGCTCAACTTGGTGTTTTTTTTTTTCTTGCTTGTTTTAAATCGTAGAAGGCTCCCAAGGAGGGCCGGGGTCCTCCCCCTGGCCTGCCCTATGCTGCTGGCCGCCCCGAGACTTGGGGCGTCTCAGGGCCAGGTCCCCTTCCCTGCGGGCAGCCGGGGAGGGGCCGCCTCCCAGCCTCCTCTGTGGCCCTGAGACTTCTGCAGGAGCCGCCAGCAGTGGGCTTTCTCCGGGACCTGCCTGTCGGATTTCCCGGGGTCCTGGACATCTGAGACCAGGCTGTCGGCAGAGACCACCGCTGGAGTGGCCAAGTCACAGGGCCAGGACATCTGGCAAACGGGGATGCGCCTTTGTGGCCGCTGCTGCAGGGGTGTATGGGTGCTGCCGGGGGGACACTCGGCTCCCTGGTGGGCTCTCGCCCCTCGTGCACCCAGGAACTGCTGGGATGGAGGTGCAGACTTAGGCAGCCCCGGCCCGGCCGTGCTCCCGTGGCACGAGGAGCCGCTGTTTCCCTTGTTCCAGTCACGAGGAACTTCACCTGGTGACAAAGTAAACTCCCCGGCTTGCAAACCAGTGCCGTGGGGACACAGAGAGCGCAGTCCCTTTGGGACAAGGCCCACACCCCGGGCGCCGCCTCACTGCCGAGGCTGTGAGGATGCCAGGCGGCACCGGCCCGGCCACTCGCGGAGGCTCAGGAGGTGGCCAGGTGCCTCCGCTGCACCAGTGCCCACGTTGGCTGCTGCATTCTTGTCAGGTGTCGGGTGTCGGGCCTGGCCGAGCCTGGGCCGCTGCCGCCTTCGGCTCTTCCTGGTGGCTTTGTGTCTGTTTTCCCCGGGCTGCCCTGGTGACCTCCTGGCTTGTCTGACGCTCGGACCTCGCCGATTCCCTGTGCTTTGACGGGCACCCGCACTGCCACCAGCCTCGTTCGTTCCGGGAGGGAGGGTGCTGTAGCCACGTGTATAGGGAGTTTTTAATAGATATTTTAGATTAAAAATGTGAGGTTGTCAGAAGTCTTCGGTTCAGCAGTTTGATAAGTGAAGTTTCTTCCACAACCATGTCCTGGACAGCCCTGTGTTTCTCCGGGGTTCCTTCATGCACAGACCTTCAGCGCCCCTGGCATTCTGCGTTCAGGTCTCTCCCAAAGGGGCCCGGCCCCAGAAGGCCACCGAGCTTGGCCGGTGCAGCTGCTGGGAAGGCACAGGCTGACCATGGCCATGTGCCGGGACCGGCTCCGGACCTGCAGCAGCTCTCAGCCAGAGCCCAGGTGCCTGGCCCCGGGGGAGGGCGGGGCGGCTCCACCCCAGGCCCCAGGGCCCAGGGCCCAGCAGCCTGGCTCAGGGTTGGTGCACAGTGAGTTTATTTATGTTGGGGAAAGCAGACAAAGCTGGAATGAAAAAGCAGAAAATGGCAGTTAGGGGTGGGGCGGTGGGTTGGGCTGGGGCCTGGAGACCTGCCTGTAGTAGCCTGTGTCCCCTCCTCCAACTTGAAGACCCCTTGTCGGGCGTACGGAGTTGTGCAGCCGCCTCCACCGTTGGCTTTAGAACATAGTCATCCACAGAAACCCTACACCCCTGCCCCAGCGACTCGGAGCCACCTCCTGCTCCCTGAGTGGGGCAGCAGTCTGGGAGTCCCCCCCCCACAGGTGGGCTTCCCCACGGAGGGGACCGCATGTGGCTGGGTCACGGCCAACCTCGAGTCAACCTCGGGTCGTCCCCGCTGCACGCTCCCCGTGTCCTCTCCTCCTCCTCCTCCTCCTCCTCGGCTGAGGTGCCCGCCCCAGGGCAGAGTGAGTCAGGAATTGCGTTTAAAATAGCTGTGATGTGAATAATGGGGAAGTGTGTGCCGTGAAAGGGCTCTTGCATCAGGGCAGCGTGTGTGCTCCTGGAGCACCTGTGCGCGCAGCAGCTCGAGTCTCAGTGTTTGCAACGGGGAAGCACCGCAGAGCTGGTCTCTGCCAGGGGAGGCGGAGCGGCTGTGAGCCCCGGTCCACCTGCCTGGTGCGTCCCGCAGCCTCTCCTGCTGGAGCCAGGAGAAGGCTATGAGGGTGCTGGAGCTGGGGGGCTTTCGCCCATGGTCAGCCAGCTCCAGCTGGGACGACGCCCAGCCCCCCCCCCCCCCCCGACACAGCCACGCCCCCTTCCAGGCAACCCTGAGGACTCTGCGTGAGCTCCCAGAGCACAGAGAGGACGCAGGGCTGTGCCTGGGCCCCTGGCAGGTGTAAGACGGTGGACAGGGCCTGTTTGTTCCCTGGCCGCAGTGCCGGGAGTTGGGGGAAGGAGCAGAAGCCATCCTCGCGCTGGTGGGGCAGGTGCGTGCGCACACGTGTGGTTGGGTGGGGGCCCTCTCTCACTCGGGCTGGCTGACCTTGGTCCCGGTCAGGGCCCCCAGGCCCATCCCCACACGGACTCAGGTGGGTGCTGACTCTGGGACCCGAGTGGCCGTGACCTTCGCCCCGCAGTCGCTGAGGCAAAGCCACTGTGCTGCAGGGAACTGAGAAGAGCAAAGGACGCTCATGTGAGTGCAGAGGAGAAAACGGCAGGGTTTTACGAACAGATTCGTTCATTTACTGGAGAAGCAGAGGGAGGCACAGAGGTCTTCCCATCTGCTGGTTCACTCCCCATATGGCTGCGACAGTCGGGGCAGGGCCAGGCTGAAGCCAGGAGCTCCATCTGAGTCTCCCACATGGGTGACCAGGACCCAGGCACTCGGGCCACCACCCGCTGCCTTCCCGGGGATCAGACCAAGCCCTGTGGCCAAGACACGGGCGTCCCAGGCAGCGTCCTGACTGCTGTGCCACGCACTGGCCCCAGGAAATTGCAGGTTCTTTTAAAGTGGCCTTGAGTTGCCCTTTCAGCAAAACCTGTGAAGTCAGCATCCAGACCCCGCCCCACCCTGCCAGGCTGAGACCGGGTCTCCCAGACACTTCCTTGGGGGACAGATTGCAAGTCCTTGTCCCAGGGACCGTGAACCTGGTGTCCGTGGTCAGCGGGACCGGTGCTGTCCCGACCCTCTTCTCGGTCTGTGTGAGAATCAGCCTGGGCCGCTGGGCCAGCCGAGGTCACTGCCTTTGTCCAGGAGTGGGGCGAGCGGGGAGCTCCTGCCTGCCCCGGGACAGAAGGCTCCAGGGCCTGTCCCCCAGCAGAGCTGCCCCTTCGTCACCTCACCATCAGCAGACTCCGACCTCTTCATAAACCCTGGTTTTCAAACGCTGTTTTCACCAAGAGCGGAAGGAGGCTTGCTCGAGCGAGATTTGCGGCAGATTTGCTATTTAAACACTGCTGCAGAGTTTAAAATAGCAGCAGACCACGCAGCAGCTGCCCCGAGGGTTCCCACAGCGACACCGCAGAGGGCTCCCGCCTCTCAAGTGTCGGTCCCTTAGCAGGACCCAGGGCCCGTCCGGAGTTCCCGAGTGCCTGGGTGCCCCTCACTGCCCGCCTGGTGGGACAGCCTTTTCCAGACCCGGGCAGCCGCTTCCCTGTCCTGCGCCCGAGCTGCGCTGTTACGGCGCTGCTGAGTGACTTACCGGGGAGGCGAACCATGGCTGTCACCCCCT
Organism: Sylvilagus bachmani; assembly: GCA_015711505.1. Classification (NCBI taxonomy): domain Eukaryota; kingdom Metazoa; phylum Chordata; class Mammalia; order Lagomorpha; family Leporidae; genus Sylvilagus; species Sylvilagus bachmani. The sequence continues at coordinate 2,628,603 of CM027397.1, forward strand.
GTTCCTCCAGGCGCGGTGGCGCTGACGGTGGCGTCTGAGGCCTTCCTGCTGCCGGGATGGGGTTTGGAGGAGCCTGGAGCTTCTTCCCCAGGCTGTGAATCCCACCTGGGGTGGCAGCAGCTGCGTGGTAGACGGAACGTGGCCACGTCTGGGACCTCTGGGAGGTGGCATCGTCGGCATTCGTCTGGGGATATTTATATATCTCTGCTCACACGCACAGTGACAGGACAGCTGATGTCAGAACAGGCATGCAGAGAGCCCCAGAGTGACCGTGACTGAGCCGCGTGCCAGCACCCTGGGCTCGTGGGGGTGTGGCTCTGCCGGCGGCTGCCACCTCTCTCCACTCTGCCTCCTGCTGCAGGTGCACTTTCCGGTTCCCCAGCACGGCCATAAAGATCCAGTTCACGTCTCTGTACCACAAAGAGGAGGCTCCGGCGTCCCCGCTCCGGCCGCTGTACCCCCAGATCTCCCCGCTCAAGATCCACATCCCGGAGCCGGATCTCCGGAGCGTGGTCAGCCCCATCCCTTCCCCGACCGGCACGATCAGGTAAGCGGCTCTGGGGCGGGGGGAGAGGGCGCGGGGAGCCTCCTCCTGTGCAGTTCCAGGGTGGAGCGGCTCGGCGGAAGCTGGGGGCCTGACAAACCCGCTCATGGAGAATCCCCCTCACTTAGCACGTCTGTAGTTTCAAGTTTTGTCCATTAGCAAGCACAGGCTCTGTTTGGTTCAGCTTTGAGTCACTGAAGTTGTTTTAAAGTAATGTTTGTGTCCCAGGTTTGGTGAAGTTTGTTTTTCTAAACTTCGTTTATGGAAACTCTTTGTGAAGCTTGAAGGCGGTTGGGGTTCTGCAACTTTCTTTCTTTTTTTTTTTTTTTTTTGCTCTGAGACAGAGATAAGCCCCTGGGAGGCTCCCCGGTGGAAACCGTCCACAGAGCCCGGGGGCCTGGCCGCTGGGGACATTCCCGTCGGTCCTGACGGGTCTGTGCGCTGTGTGCGTGGGAGGCCGCGTGTGGTCTGGAGGCGCAGGTGCACGGCTCCTTCTGCCTCTGGGCGTGATTGGCAGAGCAGAGGTCGGCCTGGTGGCAGAGGCAGCTCTCGTCTCAGTGTTACTGGGGCCTGAGGCGCCACCTCTCACGAGTCCCAGGATAGGAGGTGACCGGAAGCTTCTCCTGTGGGCCTGGCCGCCCCTCCTGGCAGCTCATGGGTAGAATCACCTGTGGGCACTGTTGTCATCCTGCGTGAAGTTCTCTTCACAGGCCGGGAATTGTCTGCTCATGGGTCTCGTGAGCGTGGAGCAGAGTTCAGGACGGCCTTGGGGAAGTGCAGGTCTGGACCTGCGTCGGGTCTGGCCACGAGTGTGTCATGGACCATGTCTCCCGGGGGGGGGGGGGGGCGCGAGGAGGAGGACACCTGGCCCGGCACACAGCGCGGTGCCCGCGGGGATGCCACTTCTCCGTCTGGCCCTGCTCCCACACCCAGACCGGAGCCTGTGACCCTGCTGTGGTCTCAGACACAGGACAGGAGGCCAGTCCCACATGCTGGCCGCTGCCTCGCTCACTGTCGCTCACTGCTAACCTGCGCTTACTCAGACCCCCGGGGAGTAATCAGACGTGGACACAAAGCTGCGCGCAGGAAGTGACTGGGGAGTCTGCGGCTCCCCAGAAAGGTTGAGCTGAGGGTTCCCACGCGGCCCCGTGGTTTCCTGGGTCCCCGGGGCCACAGGCACCGGGCGGTGGCCACACGTGTTCACGGGCATGGTTCCCTCAGCCCCACGGGGAAATGGCCCAGAAACCTGCCGGCTGAGAGGGTCGGGCAGCAGGCCCCAAGCCTGACCCACACAGGAGAATGTTCTAGAATTAGTCCTGGGCTTTGAGGGAAGTGTGTAAGGGAGTTGCTCAGAGTGTTAGACCTCCCGCCTGGGTCAGCCTTCGCTCCTGGCCGCCCCGGTGCAGCCGGTGCGCGGGGAGGCCGGGGTCGCGGCGCCCCCTTCGGCCACACGCCAGCGACTCCGTTTGCGGATGATGGCGACTTTGGGGCCTTTCGTTCAGTGTCACAGCCAAGGAGCTGTTTACATCCGTTGATCTTAGCTCTGTGGAATTCAGGCGAGCTTTGAGGTCTTGCTTCTCTGTTTGACTTTCTGCGGCAGGGCGGGGCCCACGTGTTTACAAACATCTCGGCTGGCCGCCCCGCCCGCCCGGTGCTGCGCCCCCTCCCGCCCCGCCCAGGCCCCGCCCATCACCGCGCCCCTCCCAGGCCCCGCCCATCACCGCGCCCCTCCCGCCCCGCCCAGCGCTGCGCCCAGGCCCCGCCCATCACCGCGCCCCTCCCGCCCCGCCCAGGCCCCGCCCAGCGCTGCGCCCAGGCCCCGCCCATCACCGCGCCCCTCCCGGCCCCGTCCAGCGCCGCACCCACTCCAGGCCCCGCCCCCAGAGCCCTGCGCTCCCTGGCCCCGCCCCCCGCCCCGGCCGACAGCCTAATTTGGTGCGCCTGCCCGCGCGCCTCCCCATTGGCCCGCCGTGCGGCTGCCACGCGGAGGCCTCCTGTGGGCTGGGCCCTCCCTGAGGCCGGTCGGGATTGGCTGCCGCCCGCGGGCGCGTCCCGCCCTCCGGCCCGGCCCTCTTCCGTGTTCCCCAGGGCGGGGCGCGTGCGGGTCTGTGGGCCCTGAAGTGCCCCACCCCCGAAATGAATGAGCCCTGCCTGCAGCGGCCGCCGTCCGGCTGCGCTCCGGTCTCCTCCATTTAGGGAAGGATAAGCCGAGTGGTCACTCCTTAGAAGCAGCCCAGGGCCCTCTGGGGGCTCGGAGAGGAAGTTAGGGTCTCTGCCCCTGCCTCCCCTCCCCCAGGGGCGGGGGGCGGGCTCTCGGGCACCTGCTCCCCGTTCCTGCACGTATCCCGTATCCCGGGGGGCCCTAAAGCAGGAGAGCGCTGCCTCCCCACGTCCGCCCCGCGAGGTTTCATCCCTGGTGTGGGCCTGGCCGTTTCTTTTAAAAAAAAAATTATTTATTTATTTATTTGAAAGTCAGAGTTAGAGAGAGAGAGAGAGAGAGGTCTTCTGGCCTCTGGTTCACTCCCCAGCTGGCTGCAATGGGTGTAGCTGTGCCAGACAGAGCCAGGAGCTTCTTCCAGGTCTCCCACGTCGGTGCACTTGGCCATCTTGCACGGCTTTCCCAGGCCACAGCAGAGCTGGATCGGAAGTGGAGCATCCGGGACTTGAACCAGTGCCCATATGGGATGCAGGCGCTGTTTCTGTCTTGTACTGTCTTCCTTCCCCCTTGGGCTCTGTGTGGTGCGGTCCCCATGGGCCTCTCCCTGGCCAGCCCACACCCTGCAGGGCCGGGGAGGGGTCTCCTGCCGAGCCCTTCACCGTCCTGGACTCTCTTCCTGATCTGCTTTGTTTCGTCGGGGAGCACCCATCAGTCACTGCCCGTGGACGGCATACGGGGGAGGGCCTCTGTGCACTCCTGGGTGGAGGGTTCTAGGTTGTGGACGTTTTCTATCCAGCCTATAATCATCTTCCGGCCTGGAGGGACGGATGCTGCTCTGTCCCCATCCTCTCCCGAGGCTCGGGGGCCTCCTGGGTCCCTGCACGTGTGGTGACCCCAGCGTGGGCTTGGGAGCTGTTCCCGGGCAGCGCTTGGGCTGGGCGAGCAGGCCGGGCCCCTGACCCGCGGCTGTAGGCAGCGTCTCCTCGCGCTGTGCGGTTTCTCTCGGGCTCTTCCTGCCTGCCTCCCCTTTGTCTCCCTCCGACATCCTGGGAGATGTCCGAGTCTCTCCTTTCATTCTTTATTGGATTTAAAACCTTTTTCTTTTATTGTTCTATTCATCTTTATTTGAAAGAAAGAGACAGAGAGAGAGAGAGAGAGAGAGAGAGATCTCCCATCACTGGTTCACTCCCCAAATACCTGCAACAGCAGAGCTGGGCCAGGCCAAAGTCAAGAGGCAGGAGCAGAGTTCTGCCTGCATTGGCTGAGTCGCTGGTCTGGGGTGGGGGCCCCTGGGGGCCCCAGGAGGGATCCTGAGTAGCCACCGTCAGCAAGTCTGCCCCTCCCCCAGGGACATCCCCTGCCTTGCTCCAGGTGTCTGCACTGGGGGCAGAGGGCACAGAATCCCCCACCCCCATTGAGGCTGTCAGCTTGACCTACAGCAGTGCGCTCTGGACTGGAGCCCTGGCCGGGGAGGGGTCCTGGCCCCTGGCTGACTGTGGTTCCCCTCTGAGCGGGACACGCTCGCTGCTGCTCCCTGGAGGCCAGGGCTGCAGGGGGGTGAGCAGAGCCGTGGGGCGGGCACATGGAGGGCACGGCCGCCGTGTGCCTGCAGGAGGTTGTCTGGGCCTGGGGGGTTCTGGAGGTCATCCCAGGGTGGCCCTGGGCACCGTCGGATGTGCTGCTGGATTCTTCTTGCACTCAGCAGCACTGAGCAGCACGGCCTCCCTGCCTGCTGCCCGTTCCTCTCTGGAGTCCCTGGACGCATGGTCAGTGGCAAAGCCGGGGACGTCTCGGCAGCTTTGAGGCCTGGCTCCTGCACGTGGCTGAGGCTGTCTCGGGCCGTGCAGATCGTCCTGGTGGGACCAGGCTATGACTGTGGGCTCCGGGCATGTCTGCCCTGCCCTGCCTCCTTGCCCAGAGTAGAAATGTGGCCCGAGATGCATCTGTCCACGAAGGGGCAGCCACGTCTCACTTTGCACCCCCTGGCGCCCTGCACTGGCTCCATGTGGTGCTTAGAAGTCACGATGCTCGGCCTCCACTTCTTGCCCCCTCCCCAATCCAGAGCCCCACGCACCTGACAGCTGGGGGCGGCTCTTCCCCTTAAAGGATGCAAGTCTCTGGGTCCGTGGTCATACCTGGGATCTGGGGAGGACCCCGGATATCTTGGTCAGTTCTCCCAGACAGCCCACCCGCTGGGTATCGGGCAAGCCTGGGAGCTTGCATCCAGGCCCCTCCAAGGCCTGGGATGCTGGGGCCTGACTTCTGCCCCGACCATCACAGTTTCCCACCTGCTGGGCCCTGTACCATGCTCGGCCCTGGCTTCAGGCAGAAGTGGGGGCGGCTGAATGGGCACATTGAGAAGCTGTGTGAGCAAAGCCACGTCCGGGAGAGGACACGCGACGTGGGCCAACCCTTGCCGCCCCTCGGCTGTTCTCTCCGTTTGGAGTTCTCACGTGGGCACGGCAGCCTCTCCTCTGGGCGTGAGGCCTGCATGCGGACGTGCGTTTCCTTCCCGCACACACCCAGGGTCACGAGGCGCCCACCATGAGCTCCACCCGACCTGTCACCAGGAGGCAGCTGGTATTCCCAGTATGACACACGGCGTGGTGTCTCGGTCGCTCATGTGGGTGCAGGCGGTGTGGACGGGTTGTCTGGGCGCGGTGAGCGGGAGCTCCATGCAGGCTGCGGCCCACCGCTCCGCTCCGTGTTGTGCCTGGTGAACTCGGCTCCCAAGTGGCTGCGTGTGAAATGCCTGGTATCTAAGCGTGGGTGCTGTGGTGGGGGGAGCTCTTCTCCCTCCTCTCCCTGCCCCCCGTACTTCGTAAGCTTGGGCTTTGTATTTAGGGTTTGGAGTGAAATTCAGAAAAAGTCTCTGTTTCCCGTGTCGGAGGAGGCAGGTGTGGTTGTTGACTGAAGTCCCTTACACATCCCTGCCACGCAGGTGAACCTGTGGGACAGGGAGCCAGCGTGCCCCTTGGCAGCGTGTCCGGTGCTGAGGCCACTGTAGTGGTCTGGCTCAGTGCCAGGTTGCTCCCGGCCGCGTGTGCTGCTGGCTCCCTGCAGGGGGAGACGGACAGTGGCTGGGATCCCCATCCTGGGGCCTGAGTGGGGGTCTCAGAGGAGGTGACAGCGGAGGAGGGACCCCAGTGTTGGGGTTAGGGAGGAGCCTTGGTGTTAGGACAAGGGGTGAGGGAGGGTGTTCAGGCAGGGTGGCAAATGAGCTTGGGAGGCTGCTGGGGAAGAGGCGTGGCCTTCAGTGGTCTCAGTTCCTGGAGTGGAGGGGGTGGGGTCGCACGCATGCTGCCCAGGGTCCCCACACCCCCAGGGACCGTGGAGTGGGTGGGGACGGTCCCACGGGTGCTTTCTGCCTGAGTCTCCATGGCCCTTCCTGCATGGTTGGTCTCTGGGCATTCTGATTAAACACCAGATTCAGAGTGCAAGCTTGGATGTGGTTGAGCCGGTCTTCGGTACCCGAGGGCCACGGCTTAGCCATCAGCCAGACGCAGCCCCGGCCCCAGGAGCCCTGTGTTGTCTTAGCTCAGGGGAAACGGGACGTGAGACGGGTCTCTCAGGACCAAGGCCCCTGTGCCGGGCTGTGCAGGAAGTCACCTGGAGCTGCCCTTTCTCATGGCGCCCCCGTGTGGACAGACATCAGCCAGCAGCCCATGTGGGAGTCCCTGCTGAGTGGGGAAGGCAGCCCAGGCCGCAGGCTGGCCTGCGTGGTGGGGCAGGAGGGCCACGCACCGTCCGTGGCTGTGCTCCATGGCCCCGTCGGGGCCGTCCCTGTGGTCGTGCCCCGCCCCCGCACAGGGTTACGTGGCGTGATGACAGTCACGTGTGGAGAGCGTCACGGGCCGCACGCAGGCTCCTGTCCTGACTGTGAACTTATTTCTGTTCTTTGCTCTCAGCGTCCCTAACTCCTGCCCGGCCAGTCCACGTGGAGCTGGGTCCTCCGGCTACCGCTTCGTCCAGAACGTGACCTCGGACCTGCAGCTGGCCGCCGAGTTTGCCGCGAAGGCCGCCTCGGAGCAGCAGGCAGACACGTCCGGAGGCGACAGCCCCAAGGTCTGAGCCCTTCCCGCCCTCCGCGCCTACTGACCGGGTCCGGGCGGGCAGTGGGCGCCGTGCGTGGCCGCGTGCGATACAGCCCGTGCCCCCAGGTGGGGGCCCCTCCCACCTGCTCCTGACAGAACGTGGCCGAGTTTCACCGTGGTGGTGGCGAAGAAAGACACGTTTTCCTTGTAACCTTGTGTCTTCGTCCGTTTGCGTCTAAAACACAATTCACTTGCTGAGGAGGCGAAGTTCTAGGAGGGCCTGGTTCTTCCTTTCCGGGAGGCCCGCGGCGGATCGTGGCCTAGCATGAGTGCCCGGCGGGCAGCTGCACACGCTGAGGGGATCGAGCTGCGTCCTTGGTGTGGCCGGACACGCACGGGCAGGGTCTGAGGCTAAGCCTGGGGTCCCCGCCTCTCCTCAGGACGAGTCGAAGCCGCCATACTCGTACGCACAGCTGATCGTGCAGGCCATCTCCTCTGCCCAGGACCGACAGCTCACGCTTAGCGGCATCTACGCACACATCACCAAGCATTACCCCTACTACCGCACCGCCGACAAGGGCTGGCAGGTGAGGCCGGGCGGCGCATCCGCCGTGCCCTCCTCGGGTCTTCCGTCGGCACGCGCCCTCCACACCCAGAGCCAGGGAGGGCGGGCTGGGCGCACCGCACACCGCCCAAAGCAGGGGTGGGAACACCCGGCCCAGGCTGGGGGACCTCCAGGTCTGGTGCTGCCAAGGCGGCTGCAGGCGGCGCTTGGATGCCGTCCATCTGCAGTGGGCACTTGCCAGGGGACGGTGTGCGTGGCCTGTGGGTTAGTGGGCGCCAGGTGTGGTGGCCCCTGCCGGTCTCTCAGGACCTGTGTCGAGCGCTGCACGACGCCTCCTCCCTGTCACTGACGTCCCCCGGGCTTGGCCTTGCTGTTTGCCTTTGTAAAGACTGGTGGTTGCTGATGACTTGCGGGGAGGAGCCACAAGCCTGGCCCGTCCCCACCGTCACCGTGACTCGCCCCATCTCCCCCTGCAGAACTCCATCCGACACAACCTCTCGCTGAACCGCTACTTCATCAAAGTCCCTCGCTCCCAGGAGGAGCCGGGGAAGGGGTCTTTCTGGCGGATCGACCCGGCCTCCGAGGCCAAACTGGTGGAGCAGGCGTTCCGGAAGCGGCGGCAGCGGGGCGTGTCCTGCTTCCGCACCCCCTTTGGGCCCCTGTCCTCCAGGTGTGTGTCCCCTGTGGCCCGCCTGGACAGAGATGGGGGGTGGGCCTATGGGCAGGGGGAGGGAGAGCACAGATCCTGGAACAAGCGAAGCCACAGCGGCACCCTCCCAGACCATGCACGCAGCCCTAGGTGCTCAGCCTCCTCCCTGGGGAGAACCCGCACCCCACCCCCGCCCGGACTCCTGCGCTTTCTGTCCCCCGCCATGCTGTATGAGGCTGTGTTTGTGTAGGGGTCTGGCCCGGTGACTCCCAGGGGACCGGTCCCGTGGGTCCCGTCAGATGGCCTGGTAATTCCCAGGGGACCGGTCCCGTGGGTCCCGTCAGATGCTGGTGGTTTTTACAGCGCCTGAGCCACCTTGGGGTGTGGCAGACAGAGGGTGCTTTCCAGGAAGTAAATGGCGCTGACCGGGAGGCTCCCGCCACATGGCCCCACGCAGGAGCTCCAACGCCAGGGTCCCTGTCACCGCCGGGGCCTCCCTCCCTGGCCTTGGCAGGCGTAGTGTGTCACCTCCTGTGTTCTCGCCCTCTCCCGTAGGAGTGCTCCCGCTTCACCCACCCACCCTGGGCTCACGTCCCCTCGTTCCAGTGGCCTGCAGACGCCAGAGTGTCTGTCCCGGGAGGGCTCGCCCGTCCCACATGACCCTGACCTTGGGTCAAAGTCAGCCTCCGTTCCTGAGTACCGGTATTCCCAGAGCGCGCCCGGTAAGGCTCGCTGGGCCCCCTCAGGGACGTGGCAGGGGAGGGCCGGGGTGCTGGTGTCACGGTCGCTCTCTGTCCCCTCCCAGGCTCCCCCGTCAGCGCCCAGCCAGTGGTCATGGCTGTGCCCCCCCGGCCGTCCAACCTCGTGGCCAAGCCGGTGGCCTACATGCCGGCCTCCCTCGTGACCTCTCAGCAGCCCTCGGGCCACGCGATCCACGTGGTGCAGCAGGCCCCCACCGTCACCATGGTCCGAGTGGTCACCACCGCTGCCAGCTCTGCCAACGGGTACATTCTCGCCAGCCAAGGCTCGGCCGGGGGCCCCCACGACGCAGTGGGCTCAGCCGTGCTGGACCTGGGCGGTGAAGCCAGAGGTAACGTGCCCCTGCTGTCCTTTCGGGAGCCTGTCTGTCCACCTCCATGCTGTGCAGTCCAGGTGCCCCCTGCTGGTGCCCCTCCCCAGCTGCCATTGAACTAGGGCACGGGGTCCTTCATAGAACAGCAGTGGCCTGGTCAGAGGCTCCGTCACACCCACTGTGAGGAGTTGCGGGGAGACGTAGCTGGGGTTTCCCGTGGAGCCCTGGCCGCAGGGATGGGGGCCAGCGAGTGGTGCCTCCTGCTGGGCAGTCCCCGGGGTTCCTGACAGAGCCGGGGAAGCCTGCGTCTGGCTGAATGGCGACGGCGTGGCTCTCCGAGCACCGCGGGGCAGCACGCCACCTCCTTCTCGGTGCCCTCTGCAGTGGTCGCGTTTGCGGGGTTTATGTAGCCCTATGCATGGTTTTCCTTCAAGTCCTGTTACCAGTTTCCTCTGTGGGATGTCCTTTTTTGGTTGTTGCTTTTAGTGACTTATTTATCTAAAAGAGAGAGGAGAGAAAGCGCTTGCATCCACTGGCTCACTCCTCAAATGCCCACAGTGGCTGGGGCTGTGCCAGGCCACAGCCAGGAACTTGGAACTCTATCCAGGTCTCGCAGGTGCGCGCTGGGGCCCATGCAATTGGGCCATCGTCCACTGCTTTCCCAGGTGCATTCGCAGAGAGCTGGATGGGACGTGGAGCAGCTGGGCTCAGCCTGGTGCTCCCATATGGGATGCCCGCGTCACCGGTGGCAGCTTAACCCGCCGCACCACAGCACGGGCCCCAGCTTCCTCCCGAGAGCCTGTCCTCCCAGTCCGTGGCTAGGTGCATGGGCATGCTGGCCTCGTGGGTCCACAGTTCTGACACAGTTGGTCCCCACAGGATTGGAAGAAAAACCCACCATTGCATTTGCCACAATCCCTGCGGCCAGCCGGGTCATTCAGACGGTGGCCAGCCAGATGGCCCCTGCGGTCCCCGGACACACAGTCACCATCCTGCAGCCGGCCGCCCCCGTGACCATCGGGCAGCACCACCTCCCCGTCCGCGCCGTCACTCAGAATGGAAAGCACGCGGTGCCTACCAACAGTTTAGCCGGCAGCGCGTACGGTGAGCCCAGCGGCTTCTCCATGCCCTGCACCACACACTGTGCACAGGGCCACCCCGGGGCGGGAACGGCTCCCAGCATCACCGAGCAGCCGTCCCAAGCGCTGGCTGAGGCCTATCTGTGCCAGCACTGGGGTCGTCACAGTTAGTGCCAAGGTGGGGTGCTGACGATGCAAGCTCAGGCCTGGCCGGCACAGGGGGTCCCCAGGGTGGGTTCTCCTGGTGGTTCAGGGTAGGGCGATGTGAGAGGTGAGCCTTCTAGGAGGCCAGAGGGTCCAGACAGGCAGTGGCCAGGGAAGGCCCAAGCCAGGGCCGCCTGGCAGGTGGGCAGGGAGGGGCCAGCACCCCAGCCCCACAGGCAGAGCAAGGCTGGAGGCAGCCGAGGGCTGGGCCTGGCGCTACTGCGGCCGCTGGGTGATGAGCCTGTGGGCTCCTCTGTGAGCTGTTTGACCAGTGGTGTCCTGGCCGGAGTTCCCGAGTAACCTCTCCGTTCTCCTCTCCCAGCCCTCACCAGCCCTCTGCAGCTGCTCGCAGCCCAGGCGAGCTCGTCCACACCGGTGGTGGTCACACGGGTGTGCGAGGTGGGGCCCGAGGAGCCAGCAGCAGTGGGCGTGGCCACAGTCACCGCCGCCACCACCACCCCCGCCTCTGCCTCTCCCACCGGGGAGCCCGAGGTCAAAAGGTCTCGAGTGGAGGAGCCCAATGGGACTGCAGGCACCCGGGGCGGGGGCAGCACAGCTGCCAGCCCCCCGGGCCCTGGCACCGGCGAGTGACGTCATGGCCCGTGGAGTGGGACTCACGCCAACAGCAACTCCCGAGCCGGGCCCGACTCTGCCAACGGCTGCACTGGGACCGAGGAGAAAGCGCTGCTGCTGCCCGCCCACGGCCCGTGCTGCACGGGCAGGCGGCCACCCGCCGCCCGGCACGCTCGGCCCTTCCCGTCCCTCTCCCATCCTCCCATGGTTCAGACAAAACATAAACGCGTTCAGACCCCGACTGTGTGCCCTGGGCTTCTTTGTCTCTGTTTCTTCTCCCCCGGCACCACTTCTCGCCCCAGGCCTGTCTGTGCAGCGTGGGGAGAAGGCAGCAGCCCGGACCCCAACGAAAGCAGCAAGAGGAGGCCGCCGCCAGCAGGAAGCCCCTGGCCCAGCGTCCTGTGTGGACAGAGCAGCCCTCGTCCCCCAGGAGGACAGAACTGAACCGCAGCATGGCCAGGTGGAAGCCTTGCCGGAAGGAGGCGAGGGGCCGTCCCTGCGTGCACAGGGCTGGCGCAGGCAGGAGGGGCGGGCGTCTCCCTGGAAGCCGCAGAGAGATCAGCATTCCCTGGGAGGTGGGCGGGCGGTCCGATTTGGCCTTGGACCCCTCATTTCTTGTCTGGCTCACACATGGCATTGAAGCCTCCCCACACCCCTGAGACAGGCACCCTGGGGACGCGGAGTTTCTGAGCTTTCCGTCCACACGGCCCAGGGTTCTGGCCCCGGTCCGGCGCTCGACAGGGAGCCCACCACTCTGTGTTAACTCCAAGAAAGGCGGGTGGCCTCCCGCAGGGGCCCTGCAGGTGCGGCCCCCTGGATGGAATGTGAGCCCAGGGCCCGCGGGCTGGGCGTCCGCCCGCTGCACTTCGGTGTCTGGAGGAGTAGACGGGAGCCGAGGGCTGCAGCTGTCCCCCAGGTCCAGCTCCCTCGCCCCTCCACCGGCCGTCGCTGCGGCCTGGGAGTGGTTGCTTCAGCCTCGAGCGCCGGGATCCCTGGTCGATCAGCGGAAAGAAAACTACCTCCCACGCCCCTCGGGCCCGCTGCTGGGTTTGTTTCTGACATCGTGAGAAAGGAAGACAGGACCCTGAGGAAGTCGCGTCAGCTCCGGCCGGGAGCAGGAGTCGAGCCACAGCCTCCCCGTGGATCCCGATGCGCGCAGCCTCTCCGAGACTTCAGGAAGGGACCCCGCTCTGCCCGTGGCCACAGCTGGAAGCAGCACCGCCTCCGACCCTTGCTGAGAAAGCACAGAGCCCTCCCGTGCCTGGACAGTGAGGGGCCGCAGCATCCCGCCCGAGGTGGGCCGTGCCAGTGTGTGCGGGTCGTATGTGTGAAGTCGGCTGCGTGTGAGCCGCCCTGTGTGGGGTTTCAGAGGCCGGGGGGCGGAGGGGCGAGCCAGGCAAGCCGCTGTGCACACCGTGGCTGGTGTGTGTGTGTGTGTGTGTGTGTGTGTGTGTGTGTGGCCGGGTGCGCGAGGGCAGAGCGAGGGGGTTCCAGCACCGCTCAGGTCAGGGCACTGCCCGTAGTGCTGACCGCGTCCCTCCCTCCCTCACTGTGACGTACCCCGGAGCTGGCAGGGGTTCTGTGGTCTGGGGGCTCTCCCTCGGGGAGGCCGCCGTAGTCCACGCATGGTGTGGACCTGGAGCCCGTTGTCCTGTTCGCTCGCATGCGCTTGCATGCCTGGCTTTGGGGCATCCTGATCACTGTGCCATCTGCCATCCAGGGGAAGGTCTCGCTGCTCGCTCCGGCTCCCGGCACAGCAGGGTGAGGGCAGTGGGCAGCCATGGCAGACACCGGGTCACGTTGTGGGGCTGCTAAAGGACCAGGAGGAGGGACCGAGCAAGGCTCATGCCCTGGGGGCTCAGCTCAGCCGGCTTGGGCCAGGGCTCTGGGTTCATCTGCAGGTCTTCCAAGGGTTTCTGGTCATCTGACTGGGTCGTGTGCTGGCTAACACTAGACCTGACCTGGAACTGTGGCCAGAGGCCCAGGACTAGCCAGAGCACCCGGCCTGAGGAGGTGACTCCAGCCAGAGGCCCCCCAGTGCCTCGTGACCACACGAGGGCCTCCCAGCCACACGGAGGAGCCCAGGCCAGAGGACCAGAAGGCCACGCCCCTCGGCTCTGAGGCGCCCGTGACCACCGCGCACCAGACAAGGGCCAGCATGCTGTTTCCAGGCTGCTGGGGGTCAGGGGTCAGGGGCAGGTGAAGGACAAAGGTACCCCAGAGCTTGCAGTGAGGTTAGGGAGGAGTCTGTCTGGTGAGGAAACATCTTGACAGCCACAGTTTGCTCAGATGTGTTTCCCACGAGCTGCTTGCCCGCCCCTTGCGTGCGTGGGCTGGAGCGCTGTTTTGCATCAAAGGAAACTTTACTTTCAATCCCACTTTCCGCGCACCCTGCGTGCCCGCCTGACCGGCTTGCAGCCGCAGAGCCGCGAGCCAGGGGCACGGGAGCCCCCGCCGGTCCCCCGCTGCTGGCCCTGTACCTGCTCATCCTGTTTCCCCTGTTCAAGAACCGAGCCAGGGGGGAAGGGAGGAGCGGAGCCTCCTGCCCCGCCCCTCGGTCCTGCTCCCCAGGAGGGAACGGATCTGCTGGGGCTCCCCCTCCCCTGCAGGCCGCCCGTCCCAGAGGCATTCAGCCAAGGCTGGGACCCAGCCACCTGGCCCTGGGCCTCTGTCCCTCCCCGGTCCTAGCAAAGCTCAGCAAATGCTCATGACTCGTCCCAAACCAAGCAGAGGCTCCCAGGCTGAGCCGGTGGGGGGAGCAGCCCCCACCCTGGGCCGGGAGGAGCGGGGATGAGGCTGTGTCTGAGCAAACAAGAAAATGTTAGAGGAAAAGAAAGGATCCCCCGTGGCTTTCAGAGCGGCTCTCCACGGGACACTCAGTGTCCGTGTCCACTCCCAGGCCCCGCGGAGCCAGGCCGCCCGCCTAGGTCACAGAAATGCTGTGACTGCAGGCCAAGAGCCGGCTGGACGGGAGCCCCGTGCACCGCCTGGGCAGCCGGGCTGCCGTAGGTCAGTGCCAGGACCTCCACCAGGGCGTGAGGCTGTGACTTAGGCTGCACCTGCCGCCCTGGGGACAGTGTGGCTCCACCTTGGGGGTGCTTGTGGAACAGGCTTGGGCGCACGTTCCCCGCTGGCCCCCACGGCGTCCCCCGTGTCTCTCACCTTCCGTGCTCTGAACTCTTCCTCCGCCCCTGTGTCTGTCCCCAATTTGGGTTTTTAATGCTCAGGACGTGGTTCTCAGCGGCCACACGCTGATGCTGTACTAGAGTTTGGTGCAAGACACCTGCTGCTTGCGATTTCATCCCGTACCAAAGCTGCTACCCTTGGTGACAGGGATCGGCGCTCTGCCGGGCGTCCCGGCTGCCCCAGCCTCTGTGGGGAGACTTCCCCCGCATGGCCTGGGTGCCGCGGGCCGGGTGCATCCGGAGAAGGGACCGTCCTGCCTGGAGCTGCTCGCTTTGCCCCCACCCCACCCCTGAAGTTACAGCTGCTTGGGAGAGGGTTTTGAGGTCAAACCATTTTTTCTGAACTGAAATACCCAACAGCCCCATCTCACAGACTCTGTTTAGGGAAAATGCTCTCACGGAAGTCCTCGTGGGTAGCTTGCGTCCCCTCCTGGGGGCAGGACCTGGTCCAGCTCTGCTGCTGGAGTGGACACTGCAGAACCCGTGCAGGTGCCGCTGGGCATGTGGGGTGCGCGGGAGCTCTGGGGCTGGTGGGAGTCCGTGGGGGCGAACGCGGAGGATGATGGCAGCTGGAGAGGCAGAGGAGGGCGGGCAGCAGGAGGCCCCTGTCCCCCACGCGGTGGGCCAGCCCAGGTAGGACGGCCGCAGCCGGCGCTCCGGGCACACTTGCCCTCCGCAGGGCAGGCCTGGGGTGCGCCGCCTTGGCCCGAGCCTTGGGGTCCCGGGCCAGTTCGGGGCTGAGCACTCGCTGTGTCATAGGCAGCTTCCCGAGGGCTCGCTCCTCCTTGGCAACTGACCGCTGCCCTCGCAGTCAGGAAGTGGCGAGAAGACTGAGGGTCCGGAGCAGTGGCCCCTGGCTGAGGGGGACCCTCCAGGGGCCAGCGGCAGCTGCAGGGGCTGTGGCAGACCCCAAGTCCCTCTGTCACCTTCAAAGTCAAGAGTCTGGGACCATCCCAGTGCTTACGGGTGCTCTGCTGTGCATGGGGCATGGGGCCCAGGGTGGCCCCCGGGCAAAGACCCTGCCCTGGGAGCAGCTTCTAGAACTGTCCACCAAGGGTGTCGGCTGAGCCAGAGTAAGAGCCGGGACTCTACATAAGTAGCCGTTTTATTGTCATGAGTTATTCCCCCTGCACGAGGCTCACCGGCCAGCGTGGATGTTAAACTGTGCCACGTTCTCCACATTGTTGGGTTAGCTGGTCCACGTTCTTTCTTCTTCTTTTTTAAATCCATAAGGATGGGGGTTTCAGATAACACGTTAGGCCCCCTCTGCCCTCCGTGTCCCCCTTCATGGAGACGGTGTCCAAATGTTTGGACACCGTAGGTGGCGTCACTTCTGTGTCGGGAGGAGCGGCGGGCGCTGTGCCCTGGGTCTGTCCCTAGACTGAGCTGTGTCCCATAGGCCCACGTGCGGGAGGGAGACTGTTTTTTTCCTTACCTGAACAAGGATTCTCCTGTAAAAATAATTTGGGGGGAGGGGCGGGTGTTCAGGGTGTGTGTGCGAGAGTGAGTGTGCGAGTGTGTGTGTGGTTTTTATTTTACAGTGACTGAAGTATTTTTTTCACAATATGTCTAATAATCAGCGCTTTAAAAAGCAGTGGTATCCTAGCAGGCGGGCACCTTGGTTCCAGAGCTCGGGCCGTGCGGGTCCAGTCCCGGCACAGCACCCGCCCCACGCCCACGGCCGCCCACACTGGCACTCGGGACAGAAAGCCGACAGGCCCACGCCGGGTGCCTTCTCACTTCCGTGGGCTACAGTGTTTTTTTTTTTTTTTTAATAAGGAGCCATATGTTTTTTTAAAAAAAATTCGAGTTCTGAATGTGATTTCTAATTGTATCAGACGTTAATGTTTTAAAGCTATAACGAAGTTTAAAATTTCTACCTTTTCCATTTATTTTAACTGTTCTTTTTATCTATTAAATTGTTGGATGTGGATGGGGAAGTTTTGTTCCTCCTCTTAGCATTTGTTTCTATAACCAGAAATAAAATTATCTATGAAAGAAACGACCTTGGGGCTCCAGGTGGTCCTTGCTGGTGCGGCCTCGCGCCTCCACCGCCGCCGCCCTCGGCAGGTGGCCTGGGGGAGCCACCGCTCTGCACCTGCGCACGCAGGTCTCCGGGCATTGACCCAGAGACCCGGCCTCTTCCCAGGGGGGCCGGACAGGGCTCCCGAGGGCTCCGCAGCGGGGTGTTCGGGGTTCACACCGGGCCAGTCCAGGCTCCTGCTGCCCGGAGTCCCGTGAGCATCGCAGGATCCTCACCGAGTCCTCGGAGCACGCGTGGCTTCTACAGCTTTGTGCTCCGAAATGACCTTCAGTTCCACGGAGGCTCCCTGGTGTCTGCGGGGGCGAGAAGCAGCGGCTTCCCCCGGGGTCATCACCGCTCGCTCGTTCCAGCACTAGCGGGCACCGAATACACGTGGCGCGGGGCGGCGGGCACGCGTGCAGCCGGGATCCAGCCGGGAGGACGGGGCGCGGGGCCGCCACGGAAGCTGTAGCATCGCGCTGCGCAGCTCTCCCCACCCGCGCCCAGATCTGGAAGCGGCCAGAACGAGGACAGCCGCGTCCACTGGACAGGACCAGCCCGCGGGGTCGGGGGTCGGGACTCTCTGACGGCTGCCCCGGGGTGGCCAGCGGCGTGGCCAGCGCGCGAGGCCCTCCGACGGGCCCCCGAGGTTGTGCCCTTTGGGGAACTGTGAGGACGGCCAGGCCCGGGGTTCGGGACGCGGTCGGGTCCCTAACGCACCACGGGGAGCGGCCCCGCGGGGCGGGAGCGGCGTTCCTGGAGGGGTGCAGCCGGGCTGCGAGGGGCGCATGCCCAGTCCTCGCCACCGCGCCCGAGACAGAAGCGCACGGAGCGGGGACCGAACCTGCGCGCCGCACCCGCGCGGGGCCAAGCGCGTCCCGAGCCGCGAGACCCACCAGCCCTAACCCCGCCCCGGGACACCCCGCGCCAAAGCCCATTGGCCGGCGGCCGGCCGGCCCTTCCCACGTGACGCGGCACGTGACGCGACCCCGGAAGCCGCCTGGCTCACGTGACGCGACCCCGGAAGCGAGCCGGCCGCGGCGGCTGGCGTCTGGGCGGCTCGCTCGGCCCGTGGACGGCGGCGCCGGCATGTTCTCGGCGGGGGCGGAGAGCCTGCTCCACCAGGCCAGGTGCGGGGACGCCGCGGCCCCACTCCCGCTCCCCAGGTCGCTCGGGTGTGGGTCTCGGCCCCTGGCTGCGCCGGCCGGGGCCGGGATGGGGAGGCCGGGACAGCGCCAGGTGGGCCCCGGAGGAGCGGAGGGCCGGCCCCGCGGCGTGGCCACAGGCGTGGCGGGGGCCACCTGCGTCGGGCGGCGGAGCTGGGGTGGCCGGCAGCCCTGGCTTCCGAGCGGGCCGCGGCGGACGCACTGGCCGGGTGCAGAGGTGCCGGCCCTGCTCTGCTCGTAGGGGACGCGGGCTGACCCCTGTGAGCGCCCCCTTCCCCTCACCCAGCAGCCGGCCGCGCGGGAGGCTGGCAAACAGATCCGGATTCGGAGCTCGACGCGGGGGGGGGGGGGTCCCTGGGGGTCGCCGCGGCTGTTGGGAGCGGGGTCCAGAGGTCCAGCGTCCGAGCCCTGGCCAGACAGCCGTGGGAACCCCGGCGCCGAGTGGGCCCGAGGCGGTCCGCCTTTGCGTGGGTCCCTGGGCCGGACTGAATGAGCAGCAGCTGCGCGCGTGCGGGCCCCGTGCTCAGCTCACGGGCTCGGCACTAGGGAGGGGGCGCTCTCCCGTGGTGCTGATTTATGATCGATTGAAAGGCACATCTGCCATCCTGTAGTTCAATGGCCAGCGCTGTGCCAGGCCGAGGTCAGGAGCCCAGAACTCCATCCTGGCCCCCCGCTCCCTTGGGCCAGCCGCTTCCCGGGTCCATCACCGGGACTCGAACCGGCACCCCCACGCGGGACCCCGCAGCTCGAGCTGGTGTCGTAGGGTCCCAGCTCCGCCCCCTCCCCTCGCTGTGTCTGGGTGGGCGGGGTGGAGCTGCCTCCGGTCCCTGGAGGCCTCACGGGGCCCGGCTGCAGCTTAAGAGCTGGGGTTCGGGATGAGCTTGCGCGTTTCCCTGCGTGCTTCCAACACGGGGGGAAAGCCCGGGGAGAGAGCGATGCACGCGGAGGCGGGGGTGGGGGGAGGTGCCCGGCCACGGGGGGGGGGGTGGGGGCTCCAGGAGGAAGAGGCAGCCAGAGAGAGGCTTCGGGCAGGGCGGGGGCGAGAGGAGCAGGACCTGAGGGCCCCGCCGGCTCTGTAGGAGTTTGGGTCAGACGGCAGGGCAGGAGGCAGGGGGCTTGGGAAGGGTCAGGCGGACTGTGCTTTATGGAGACAGCTGAGGAGATCCAGTGGGGGCAGCAGCAGCCTGCGACCTTCTCCAGGGTGGTCGGCTTCGGTTCTAGCCAGTTTAAGAAAAAAAAGAGCGAAAATAAAATGAGGGGCGGTGCAGAGCCCCCGACTACAGTTGCTGGGCGCACACATCCTGTGCCGCCAGCAGGGGGCGCCCGCGTCTCCCCCTTCCGCCTTGGCAGGTGCACGCTGGGTGTGCTCGGTCTCCCCCGTGGCCAGCGCTGAGCAGGTGGGTTCTGGGTAGAGCCGCAAAGGACTAGAATGGGAAAGTCACTGTCCTGTAAGGCGGCTCCCCGGACCCGCGCCCCCAGGAGTGAGAGGCTTGGGGGGGGGCGCCACCTCGTGGCAGGCGACCACAGTCGACCCCCGATGCCCAAGGCTTTCCGCCTACTCCCAGGATAACAAGGCTGGGACCGCGGCAGCTGTGCCCCTGAGACAGGGTCACCCGGCCCAGGGAGAGGAAGCCTGGCCCGAGCGCGCCCCCAGTGCCCAGCTAGCGCCTGGCCAAGGGGGTGTTCTCCCTCGGGCCTTCAGAGCTCACGCCCGCCTCTCTGTGCAGAGAGATCGAGGACCCGGAGCTGCAGAAGTTCTGCTCGCGGCTCAGCCAGCTGCTGGGGGCGGAGGCCGCGGGCCCCGAGGCCGTCGACGCCCTGCGGAGGCTCTTCCTCATCGTCTCGGCCACCAAGTACCCGCGGAGGTGAGTGCGGCGGCGCCCGGGCCGACAGCGGTGCCGCAGGCGTCCCGTGGGGGGGAGGCCCCGAGCCAGCTTCTTGGGAGTGACGGGGGCCGGGGTCCCACCCCGCAGGCTGGAGAAGGCGTGTGTGGACCTGCTGCAGGCCCCCCTCCGCTCGCCCACGGGCCCCGAGCAAGTGCAGGTCCTCTGTGCCGCCATCCTGCGCGAGATGTCGCCCTACGACAGCCTGAGCCTGTCCTGCGAGCGCGCCCACGACGCCCGGCAGCTCAGCCTGCTGGCCTCCGTCCTCTTGGCCCAGGTAGCGTCGGCATCGGCTCGGCCTCAGGGCTCCCCGCCCCCCTTCCCTGTCTTGAGGCCCGGGGCCGGGGCTGCTCCCCCCCCCCAGCAGGCTCTGGCTGCACCTGGGCATGCCTTTGGGAGACTGACAGGGTGTGGCGGCCCCTCCTGTGTGCTTCCCACCTGCACCTGGTTGCTGTGGGAGACATGGAGCTGACCGGGTGGGCTTCAGTCCCTGAGAGACCTGCGCGGCACCATGGTCCCAGGGGAAGGCTGTGGGGGCTTCCACACCACCCCCTCCCATCGGGAGGGACCAGCCAGCCTGGTGAGTGCCTAGGAGGCCCTGGGGGCGCAGGTGTCGGGGCAGCGCTCGGCTGCTCACAGTGCTGACCAGCCCACCCCATTCAGCAGAACCCACACCTGTTGGTCCCCTGGGACCCCACCCCCAAATCCCAGACTACGCAGCATTTCTGCCATGCCCCTGGAATGGGCGGCCCACAGGGCGCGTCAGCACCCACAGGACATGTCAGAACACCCACAGGACATAGAGCACCCACAGGGCGCGTCAGCACCCACAGGACATGTCAGAGCACCCGCAGGGCACGTCAGAGCACCCACAGGGCAGGTCAGAGCACCCACAGGGCACGTCAGAGCACCCACAGGGCACGTCAGAGCACCCACAGGGCACGTCAGAGCACCCACAGGGCAGGTCAGAGCACCCACAGGGCACGTCAGAGCACCCGCAGGGCAGGTCAGAGCACCCGCAGGACATGTCAGAGCACCCGCAGGGCACGTCAGCATCCGCAGGGCGCGTCAGAGCACCCGCAGGGCGCGTCAGCACCCGCAGGGCGCGTCAGAGCACCCACAGGACACGTCAGAGCACCCACAGGACACGTCAGAGCACCCACAGGGCAGGTCAGAGCACCCGCAGGGCAGGTCAGAGCACCCGCAGGGCAGGTCAGAGCACCCACAGGGCACGTCAGAGCA
>CM027397.1:2649479-2664079 GCA_015711505.1 Sylvilagus bachmani
CAGGGCATGTCAGAGCACCCACAGGGCACGTCAGCATCCACAGGACACGTCAGAGCACCCACAGGGCAGGTCAGAGCACCCACAGGACATGTCAGAGCACCCGCAGGGCACGTCAGAGCACCCACAGGGCACGTCAGAGCACCCACAGGACACGTCAGCACCCACAGGGCGCATCAGAGCACCCACAGGATACGTCAGAGCACCCACAGGGCACGTCAGAGCACCCGCAGGGCACGTCAGAGCACCCACAGGGCAGGTCAGAGCACCCACAGGGCGTGTCAGAGCACCCACAGGGCATGTCAGAGCACCCACAGGGCACGTCAGCACCCATAGGGCGTGTCAGCACCCGCACCGCAAGGTGGCTGTGAGGGCTCCAGTGGTCGGGTCGAGGCTCAGTCTGCAGTGCCGGTGCTGTGGGCGTTTAAGGAGCGAGCCAGCATGTGGAAGCGCTCGCTCGCTCTCTGCTTCTCAACTAAGTAATGTTTCTTTGGGGGAAGAAAAACTTTACAGGAAAATGGAATTTAAAATTTACTTTAGCACAAAATATGGGTGTTCTGGCATAGTGTTTTTTCATGATATGCATTTTCCATGGACTCTTGAAGATTATTTTATGTATCTGAAAGTCAGAGTTACAAAGGAGAGGGAGAAGGAGAGAACTCCTATCCTCGGGTTTACTCCTCGAGTGGTGGGGCCAGGCCAAGGCCAGGAGCTCCCTCTGGGTCTCCCACGCAGGTGCAGGGCCCAAGCACTTGGGCCATCTGCTGCTGCTGTTCCTGGGCCATAGCAGGGAGCTGGACTGAAGTGGAGCAGCTGGGCCGCCAGCCGACTGCATCCACGCGGGATGCGGCCTCCAGGCGGAGGCTCTGCCGGCTGCACCACAGCGCCGGCCCCTGTGGGTGTTTCCATGACAGCTCGTGCTGGTGGCCCCAGGGCAGGGTCTCCCTTCCCTGCGGCTGCCTGTAGGGGGTGAGCAGGCCCCGGCCAGGGCTTTGGTTGTGGTTTTGTTTTCTGAAAGGCAGTGGCAGAGGGAGACTGGGAGTGCAGTCTTCCAACCCTGGTTCAGTATTCACACGGCCGGACAGCGGGGCTGCACCAGGCAGGAGCCGGGAGCCCGGCCAGGCACACCGGCAGGAAGCCAAGTCAGAGCGGAACCGCCAGGCCTTGACGGGCACTCCGATAGGATGCCAGCATCTTCCCCCGAGCCGCCAGACATCCCGCGGCTGAGACTGGAGCCCCCGGGGCTGGACAGGCTGAGCTGGCTCCGTGCGTCCCAAGGCTGCAGGGGGACCAAGGCCTGGGCTCGCCTGCCATTCCTACCCCAAGCACCGTCCAGCCCCGTGCATCTCGGGACCTGGTGGAGGTAGGGGGCAGGGAAGGGCTCGCGCCACACCCACCTGCCACCCGTTTCCAGGGGGACAGAAGACAGGAGGTCAGTAGAATGGGCCAGTGCGTGTGCAAAGTCCTCGAGAGCCGGCAGCCCGAGGGGCCCAGCCTCCGGCACCTCCTGCCTGTCCTGGCCAAGGTCATCAGCCTCGCCCCGGGCAGCCTCCAGGAAGGTAGGTGGGGGCGACCCCCGGCCTCCCCCTGCACGCCCCTAGGGGGGCGTGCGCCCCCGGCTGTCACCGCGTCCCTCTGCGGCCTCCACCCCTGCAGAGCACACCGGCCCCCTCAGCAAGAGGCTGCTTGAGTGGCTGCGCCATGCCAGCATCCAGCAAGGGCTCCCGCGCTCCGGCGGCTTCTTCTCCGCACCCAGGGCCCGGCAGGTGAGGCCCCGCGGCTCAGGCGGGCGCCCCGGCTCGCCCGCGCTGGCGCCCTGGTGGGGTCGCGGCCCCCAGCCCCCAGCCCTGCCTTGCCTCTCCCCCACAGCCAGGCCCCGTCACCGAGGTGGACGGGGCGGTGGCCACGGACTTCTTCACGGTGCTGTCCACGGGCCAGCACTACACCGAGGACCAGTGGCTGAACGTGCAGGCCTTCTCCATGCTGCGGGCGTGGCTGCTGCACGGCGGCCCCGAGGGCCCTGGCGGCCCCGACGCAGGTGCGCTGGGGGGCGGGTAGATGGGGACGGGGCGGCCCAGCCCAGGCCTGACTGGGCACCGAGGCGAGAGCACAGCCTGGTGGCGGTAGCTGCCTCGGGGAGCCTCGGTCAGCAGCGCAGGGCCCCCACCCCACAGGGTGTGCGCGGGGCCTGCTGCTCCGCAGGCCTCTCTGGGATGGACGTCCACGGGCTGGGGACGGAGACCAGGGTGCCGGTGGCAGGCGGGCCCCGGGGCTGAGCGCGCGCCCCCTCCTCCCAGACAACAGATCGGAGCTGGAGGGCTCCACGCTGTCCGTGCTGTCTGCCGCCTCCACCGCCAGCCACCTGCTGCCCCCCCAGGAGCGGCTGAGGGAGGTGGCCTTCGAGTACTGCCAGCGCCTCGTCGAGCAGAGCAGCCGGCGTGAGTGCCCCGCCCCGCCGACGGGCAGGCGCCGGACAGCCTGTGCCCGGAGCTCGCCCTGCCCGCCGGCCGCCGGCCTGGGCCTGTCCTGAGGCCGATGCTTGGCTGACGACCCTCTTCCCCGCCCAGGAGCCCTGAGGAAGGGGGACGCGGACCTGCAGAGAGCCGTAAGTGGCCCGCGGGGCGGCGGTGGCGGCCAGGCCTCGCGGCCCGGCTGACGGGGCGGCGGTGTCCCCGCAGTGCCTGGTGGAGGCGGTGCTGGTGCTGGACCTGCTGTGCCGCCAGGACCCCTGCTTCCTGTACCGCACGCTGGCCTGCCTGCGCGAGCTGCCCGGGCGGCTGGGCACGGACCCGGCCTGCGTGCGGGCGCTGCTGCCCCTCGCCCAGTTCTTCCTGAACCACGGTGAGCGGGGCTGTGGGGGCAGAGGGTGGCAGTTCCTCACCCGTGAAGATGTCACCCACCGCGTCCCAGAGCTGCCTGCGAGACCCGAGGCTGAGGACCCAGGGTCTCCCCGTGATGGGGGCCGGCTCCCCGATGCGGGGTCTCGGAGCCTTGGCCTGTCCAGCCACAGGGACGAGGCACAGCCCCCGACCTGACGGCCCCGCGCTCTCCAGGGGAGGCGGCCGCGGTGGACTCGGAGGCCATCCACAAGCAGCTGTTCACCCGGGTCCCGGCCCAGCTCTTCCACAGCCCCGTGCTGGCGCTGGAGTTCGTCCAGTTCTGCCGGGACAACCTGCACGTGCTGGGCGGGGCCACGGGCATCCTCTCCCGGAGCTTCCCCAACCTCCTCAAGGCAGGTGCACCGACCCCAGCGCCAGGGCCACCGCGGGCGAGGTGTGGGGCTGGGGGTGTCCACGGCGGAGCCTGACCGGGGCTGAGTGCTCACAGCGCGCCGGGCTGGGCCCCTGCCCGCTGCGTAGCCTTTGCCTGAGGCAGGCGGGAGGAGAGGGGTGGCTCGTTGGCACGGGAGTGGCTCGGGACGGGGGAGGGAGGCCGAGAAGGCAGCCGGCCGCCCGGGGCCGCGTCTGACCCCGGGACAGCCGCCGCGTCTCTGCAGTTCCTGGCCTGGCACAGCCCGCCCCTCACCTCGGAGTTCGCGGCGCTGCTCCCGGCCCTGGTGGACGCCGGCTCGGCTGTGGAGCTGCTGCACGCGCTGCTGGACCTGCCCTGCCTCACCGCCGCGCTGGACCTGCAGCTCAGGTGGGCCCCGGCCCCGAGGGCTGTGGAGGGCCCCGACGTGGTGCTGGCCATGGGTGCCCGTGAGGGCGGAGGCCAAGTCAGTGTGGCCCGCCTGTGCCTGCAGCCGCGTCCTGGTCTGCCTGCAGGTCGTCACCCGCCCCGTCCGAGCGGCCGCTCTGGGACGCCTCCTTGAGGAACCCCAGCTGCCTGGAGGCCTTGCGGGACCCGCAGTTCCAGGGTCTCTTCCGGTACCTGCTGCGCACCAAGGCCTGCGGCTCCGTGGAGAGGTGGGGCCCTTCACCAGGGAGCCCCGGGGCTCAGCCGGCTGGGCTGCGCACACGCACAGGGCCTTGCAGTCAGCTCTGTCCACCGCCCCCTGGTTCTCACAACCCCAGTGTCGGAGCCGTGAGCGTCCCAGGTGATGGGGGAGGGGACTGAGGCCTAGCACACCCCAGCCGCCCCACTGTCCCGAGCCCCTGGGGGAGGGCAGTGCAGCCTGGCTGCCCGGGACCGCAAGGCTCTGCGGGCCCCATGGGCCGGGGCTGGCGTTCAGCAGCCTCCCTGCCCCCCGCCCCCAGGCTGAGCCCACTCCATCGGCTGCTGCAGCCCATGGCCGGCTGCGCCCGGGTGACGCAGTGCGCGGAGGCCGTGCCCGTCCTGCTGCGGGCATGCTTCTCGGCCGTGACGCAGGTGAGCCCGCTGCGGGGCCAGCCGCGGCGCTGCCCCCCGCCCGTGTGGAGAGCCGCTAGGCTCCGGGGTGGGGGCGGTCAGCGCAAGGCTGTGTACGCACAGCCCCGGCTGGGTCTGGTCTCCCGCCTCCTGGCAAGGCCCGACCACCCTGATGGTTGGGTGCGGTTTCCGAGGCTCGTGGGCTGCACCTTGCCCTCCCCAAGAGCAGCTGGCACCTGGCGGGGTGAGGACCGAGCCCGTCTCTGTCACGACCCCCAGTTCGCCGACGGCGCTCTGACCAGCCAGCTGGCACTGCTGCTTCTGGAGAGGAGCGACTCGCTGTACGCAGTGCCAGGGTTCGAGGCCCGCGTGCACAGGTACGTGCGATGCAGCTGCCGTCTTCCCCTCCCAGGGTTCCCTGTCTAGGCCCCCTGCCCTCAGCCTTCCTCCCTACCCAGAATGTCCCCTGCAGCCAGCCTCCTGTCCCCTGGGGTCACTGCCTGGTTTGGCCCAAGCGCCGCCCGGAGCAGGAGGACCCGGCTCTTGCGGCAGGGTGCTGAGCAGCCAGTTCCTGGCACTGTGCCAGCGGAAGCCCTCCCTGGTGGTGGAGCTGGCCCGCGAACTCCTGGAGCTGGTGGGCCACGTGGGCAGCGTCTGCAGCAAGGCCAACCTCGTCACCGGCGTGGTAAGGCAGGCGTCACCTCTGTCCTCTCGCCCAGGCGCGGCCAGCCCGGGCTGAGCCTCTGTCCCCGGCCTAGGTGTGGGCCATCGGCGAGTACCTGTCCGTGACCTGTGACCGGCGATGCACCGTGGAGCAGATCAACAGGTTCTTCGAGGCCCTGGAGGCCCTGCTGTTCGAGGTCACGCAGTCGCGGCCATCCGCCACCCTGCCCGCGTGCCCGCCCCAGGTCATCACTGCGCTCATGACCACGCTCACCAAGCTGGCCTCCCGGAGCCAGGACCTGATCCCCAGGTGCCCGGACTGGCCTCGCCTGCTGCCTTCAGGGTGAGTGCTGGGAGGGGCCAGTCTGCTGCCAGCTAACTGGGCCCCTCTCTGCCCCAGGGTGTCTCTGTTCCTGTCCAAGCTGAGGACCTGGGCTCCGGGCCCCAGCCCCATGCACAGTGAGGACGTGGAAGCCGTGCGCACGCGGGCCACGGAGCTGCTCAACCTGCTCAGGATGCCCAGCGTGGCCCAGTTCGTGCTCACGCCGAGCGTGGCGGTGTGCGACCCCCGCTATCACCGCGACACGCACACAGCCCTGCCCCTGGCCCTGCGCACAGCCAGCCGGCTGGCAGAGCAGGAGGTAGGCCTGCTGCTCGCGTGAAGGACCAGCCCAGGTGGACACAGGTAGAGAGGCCGAGCCTCGGCGTGCACGCAGGGGTGCGTGGGGCCTCCTGGGAGAACGGGCCTGCAGCTGCGCCCCGTCTGAAGCATCCCTACCTCAGCTGTGGCCACGTCGCGGAGGCAGGTAGCTGTATGGGGGTCTCCCTGTGCAGGCCCCACCAGGCCCTGGCCCACAGCGCCAGCCCAAGGCAAGAATAGGAAAGACAGTTTATTCACTCTGCCCAGTAAAGCCTGTACCCACGGAATGCCGGAGTGAGTGTCCGAGCTGTGTATAAATAAGGGCTACACAGGAATTGCGCCATCTAGTGGGCAGGGCAGCCCTGCGGCTGCCTAGGGAGGCAGCATGCGGAAGCGGATTTTCCTGGCTGTTTCCATGTCGGACTTGGCGACCAGAAACCGCATCTTCTTGCCACCACGTCGGATGAGATCCACAGCTCTGAAATCAACGAAGGCAGTGAGGAGCAGCCCGGTGCGGGGGTCCTGGGTAAGCCCTCAGGGGACCCTGCCCTGGGCAAGCAGGTACCTCAGGTAGCTGACGCCCATCAGGCTGTGGCCATCCACCTCCAGGATCCGGTCTCCCAGCGACAGCCGTCCGTCAGCTGCTGCGGCACTGCCCGGCAGCAGGGTCTGGATGTAGAGTCCCGGGGTGCCCAGGGGCGTGTGCTGCATTGGGGGAGGGGACAGGCCTCAGGCTCCAGGGGCCCTGGCACCCACAACCGCGCTGGGCCCAGCTTGCTCACAACAGGGGGTCATCACCGGACAAGCCCAGGAGAGGTGGCGCTGGGTCCACCTGCACAGGCCTTCCGGGGGCCCCAGCCAACTCACCATGCCATCGATCAAGCCCATCCCCAGCCCCGAGGGGCCTCGCTCCAGCTCCACCGTGAACACGTAGCAGAAGTCGTCCGTGCTGGAGCTGCCACTGGAGGGCGCAAGAGGGGACTCGTCCACGGGGGCCACGGAGTCTCCTGGTGGGCAGAGAGCAGCAGCTGGGACCCCAGACAGGCACTGTTGGGGTAGGATACGAAGCCCCATGCTAAGGACCTGCTGCTTGTGGGGGACCCCACGTGCCCTGCCCCGCGGCTGCGCCCAAGCTGCCACTGCTGACCACACCACGCCTGCCCTTGAGCCTGGGGTTCTCCACGGTGACCCTCGTGCCTCGGTCGGCGTCTCAGGCAGAGCCAGGAACAGGCCTGCAGCCACGGCCTGACAATTCTCCACACACCCAAGCAGGTGAACTGTCTGGCCCAGCCCTGCCAGGTGGTCCCAACCCTTGGGACATACTCAGATGCGGCCAGGGCACTAGGATCACTGGGGAGCAGACTTGGGCTCCCCGGGGGCAGTCTGGCACTGCAGGGCCCTTCCGAGCCCCACCTGGCTGTGTGCACCCTGTACACACAGGCACTCACACCCTGCTTCCACCTCTGGGCCCCCTGACCCACATCCCAGCTGGCAAGCCACAGAGACCCAGGAGCAGTCCGATCTGGAGCCAAGGGCCGGGGGCAGGTCTGGCCTCACCTTCCGGTGCCGTCCCTGGGGGGCTGCCCAGTCCGTTCCTCTGCCCTTCCGGGAGCGCTTTGCCACAGGGGATGCCGGGCTCAGGCCAGTCGGGGTCTCTGGCCTCAAGGCCCAGCGGGGTGCTGGGAGGCGTGAGCAGGCATGAGGGGTCTGCCTGCTGGGGGCCCCCACGACCCCTCTGGCTGGGCTGCCTTCCCAGGGGCCCCTGCACCTCGGGAGCTCCAGAAGAAAGGGAGCCGATGGGGGCAGCTTCCAGGGCTCTGCCTCGGCCCCCAGGGTGTCGCTCAGTAGCGGGGTGCACGCCCTGGGTTGTAGGGGAAGGAGAGAGAGGCCCAGATCACACGTGCCCCCCGGCCCCTCTGGCCATCAGAGGACACTACAGCAGGCGAGCCCACCCCCCTGAGCTGAGCCAGGACCGGCGGGGCCTGCCCTGTGCACACAGGTACCTCGCCGTGTGCCGGCCGTGCGGCACTGCCACTGGAGCCAGCCTGGCTCCGCAGGCCCCACAGGAAGTGGCGGATGTAGAGCAGGTGCTGGTAGATGCTGTCGTCCAGGCAGTCCGCGTCCAGGTCCACCTGGAAGCCCTCGCTTGGCAGCACGATGGGCGGGGGGTGCTCGTAGGACTCCAGGACGTCCTCTGGGGAGGGGAGAGCAGCCCTGCGCCCTCCGGCCCACCAAGGCCAGGGGCAGGGCCCTCGCGTCTGGAGCTCTCCATAGAGCAACCCTACCCTCAGCCCGTCTGCCCGCCCACTCCCCGAGCCTGGGGCTCCCAAGGCCATGCTGCCCGTGTCACGGCAGCAGCCGCCGCGGTGTTCACACACACACTGCGTGGCACACACTGAGGCACAGTGTGGAGGAGGGACACAGGACCCGCTTCACCGAGGCCCTGTCTGCCCGTGTGCTGCATCTATGCCCCATGCTGGTGGAGGAACACCACGTGACTTAGCGCACGTGTGGGGCCACACGGGCAGGCACGAACGCACACCTGCGCGCGGCACACGCTTGGGCTGCAAGGCCACGTCCTGCGGCAGATGCTGCTGGCGCCCCCCAGGAGAGGGAGCCCTTCGGCCTCAGCAGGGCTCTGCCCTCTTCGCAGGTCCACAGGCCCAGGTGGAGACAAGCCCAACGGCAGGGGGCCGGAGCCGGGCTGTCAACCCCCCCCAGGCCCTTCCCCTGCTCACCTAGCTGGAAGGCTTCAGGGCTGTCCTGGGGCCCCGGCTCCCAGGCACTCAGGGGGCCCATGGCAGAGGCCAGCTGGTACTGCGTCAGCAGCCGGTGCAGCTGCGCTGGGCTCAGGGCAGGGAAGGCGGCCCGCAGGCTGGACCAGCTCATCTGGGGACAGCGAGGAGCGTGGGGACAAAGGCCCGCATGTGCAAGAGGTAGCCCAAGCCCCACCCCGGGAGGCAGAGCCAGAGCAAGACGGGGTCGTTGGCTCTCACTCCCGCCAGGGAGACAGCAGGCAGGTCCCCAAGGGGACAGTGAGACACCGGTCCCAGGAGGGCCCCTCACCCAGTGAACACGCCCTCAACACCACCAGAGGAAGGACCTCACACAGGCTGACAGCAGCGACCCGGCCATGGAAGGCACCATGAGGCTAGAGACAGCCAGCCTGCAGCCTGCTCGCCCATCGTGGGCATTGATGGGCATCTCTGTGGCTCCCGAGAAGGGAGCCGCCCCGTGCCAGGCCACCGCCCCTTCGCCTTCCACATTTGCACATCAGGTGGCGTGGCGGGTGGGCAGCGAAGCCCAGCAGCAGCCATGGATCTGCATGACATGTCCTCCCCTGCCATGCCCTACATGCCACCGGCTCAGATGCTGGGACGTCCCTCCCTGCCCGATCTCTCACTGTGACCAACAGACCTCTCTACTCGCGCTGTGGCCGCGGGGCCTGGGCCCTTTCCAGGCAGGGTTACCAGGGACTGAGGCTCTGCAGGCACGCCTGCGTAGACATGCCTGCGCAGACACCTGTCAACTGCACACGGGAGCTTCTCCACCAGCGAATGGCTGGACCAGAGCACGCTGCAGGCCATCTGCAGCCTCCCTTGGGCCGGGCTGGCCAGTAAGGCCGCCAGCCCCGGCCTGGCACCGGCTTCCTTCCTGTTAACCATTTCCCCCTTCTGGGTTCCGCTCTGCTGACAGCGATGTGAGGCCCTCCAGGCCATGGAGTGGAGGTGGGGCTGGGTTTTAAGATGAGGAGTCCCTTCTCGGGTTCGGGAAGAATTTGGCTGATAATGGCATTATTTTAAACAAGTCACCCGTGAAACCATCGGGTCTGAATCCTTACGAGAAGGATTGTAAGTAATAGATCAGGTTAGTGCATTTGGACTACTGGGATTTTTAGTGCCCTCTTGTGTCAGTCTTAAGCATTTTCCCATTTGTCCATTTCACCTAAACTGTCAAACATGTCAGCAAAAACTTGGCCATACAATGATCTGCTGATGTTTAACGGAGGAGCTACTTGCTGTCGTCTTTTCGTTTTTGATCCTCGTAACTCATGTTTTCTTGTACTAAATTTTTCAAGGAACCAACTCTGGGCCACTGCTCGTACAAGGGCCGCAGCAACAATCCGCTGGTTCGCTCCCCAAACGCCCACGGCCAGGGCCGGGCCAGGCCAAAGCCAGGGACCTGGAGCTCCATCTGCATCCCCCGTGTGGGCGGGGCGGGGCCCAAGCCCGGGGGCTGTCCCCTGCCGTCTTCCAGAGCGCCATGAGCAGGAAGCGGGTACACGCGGGCAGCCAGGGCTGGAACTGGCGCCCTGACACCCCGACACGGGCTGCCGGCGACAGCACCTACCCTGGGGTCACGGTGCTGGCCTGGTAAGCTTCTACTCCACTTTGCAAATGTTCGTTCAGAAACTGCAGCCCGGCTTTCCCACTGGCCCTGCCACGCACCTGTCTACTCTCCCAGTGGCTTTGGCTTGTCTTACTGTCCTGCTCGGTTTGGTTTGGTTTTCTGTTCTTGCTCTATAATCGCTCATTCTAGGCCTTCACTGCTTTCTAATACAGGCTGCGCATTCCTAACCTCAAGATCCAAAACCCACAACTCCCCAAAACACAGCACTCAGTGTGCAAACACCCGTCCCCCGACCTCACGCCGACAGGCCCCGGTCAGCACACAGGCGCACCTGAATGCGCAGGGAACCGCCCTCAGTGCCGGCAGCTCGGTCCTCCCCACAAGCCACTCCCCGTGTGCGCCGCAGGGCGAGGCTCCCGCCAGGCATCCACCAAGTGCCGGTGCTTTTCACAATGGCTGCCCGGGCGTCCTTGTGCCCAGCCCCACCTCTCCGCCCGTTTCCCGGGGCACCCGGCGCTGCCAACTCCCGAGCCTTTGGTCCTGCGCCCTGCCTCTGGCCGCCGGTGCCCCCACCGCGCCCTCTATCCCGATGGCCGTGACACCGGGGTGGCATCCTGGCCCGCTCTCCATCCCCATGGCCTCAACCCTCTAGAGAGTAAAGCTCTTCTGCGTGGGGCACGAGGAAGGCCTGTGGCTCAAACGTCTCCTGGCGACGCCACAGCCACTCAGGTTCCACCAGAGCTGTGCCTCACCACTTAGCTCCAAATGACCTCCACCCGGGGCACCACCACTGGGGCACCGCCCGTGCTGCCTGGCAAGCAGACACCAGGTGCTGCATTTCCGCCGATCACCTGTGGGACTGCCAGGGCACCGTGTCCAGTGCTGGTAACGCAGGGCGCAGCCGGCCGATGCAGCACCCAGGGCACGCATCGCCACCCTGGGGCCGGAGCCCAGCCTCCTCACCTGGCCGCTGGCGGGGCTGCAGAACCGAATGCCCTTTCTGTGCCAGCCGTCAGCTGTGGTCACTTCATGCCTCACGGCCCCTCCTCCATCCACCCTTGTCTCTGATCCACTCTGTGACCTCCTATGACTGGGCTAGGCCCACTCAGACAACCCAGGGTCACCCCTACACACATCGAGTGAGCCACTGTCACAGGGCCTGGAGACGGGGCAGACATCTCAGGGCAACATCCCACCAGCCACAGGTGGGATGACTGGGGCAGAGGGAGGCTTGCGAGATGGTCCCAGCAAACCCCCACTTTCTGGGCCAAGAAGCCGGGTCCCGGGTCCCTGCGGGCCCAGCCCCTCCACTGCACCTGCCCGTCTCCCACCTGGATGAGCTGGGCACTGGGAGTGGCCAGCAGGTGGAGGGTGCAGGAGAGCTTCCGGAAGAAGCGCTCCCCGGCAGCCCCGAGGCCGGCGCTCCTCGTCCACTCCAGGAGCTGCTGCAGGCGGGCGCAGGCCTGGACGCCTCGGGGCCAGTGGAAGCAGCTGAGGGAGGGGCCTGCGGAGGGCAGAGGGAGGTGACCCCAGCACCCACGGGGTCCCACAGCCTGCCCCCCAGCTCAAGGGCAGACCCGGCACCAGTTTTCAGGGAGGCAGGGCAGGAGCGTCTGGGAACCACCCTGAGACACCCCCCCCCCCCCCACCGCAGGACGGCGCGCGGCCCCGGTGGCGCTCACCCCTGTCCAGGACCTGGTTGAGAAGCAGCGTGCCCGAGAAGAAGAAGAGGTAGGCGAGCATCTGGGAGGCGACCTCGGGGTGCACCTGCAGCTGCCGCAGGAGATCCAGGGCGGCCTGGTACACGGACACGACGCGGCGCAGCTCCTCGGGCAGCGCGGGGGCCAAGCCGCAGCTCTCTCGGGGCTCCGTCTGGAACGGGGGGCACTCCAGGAGGGCCGGCAGGCAGACGTACAGGCACTGGGGGCCGGACAACAGCAGCAGCCACTGCAGGGCCTGTGGCTGTGACCTGCCCGCCTTGGCCATGGGGCCTGCTGAGCACACACCCTGAGTGCGGGGTTCAGCAGCTCCCGCCCCGTGCAGGGCCCCCAGGGGTGGGCCTGGTGGGAGGGGCTCCGGCAAAGGAGAGAGGGAGCAGCGTGGTGAAGAGCCGCCACCCCAAGGGAGCAGCTCGCCCGGGGCGCCCTGCAGCCGGCCAGGCCCCACGTGTCCCATGCTGGGGCCTCGCCTGTCTCACTCCTGACCCTCTGAATGCTCCCAGGCAGGGGCGCGTTCCAAGGGAGGGGAAGGGAAAGTGTGGGGGCCCGGGCAGCGCGGCCGCACCTTGGACAGGTAGTACACGCACTGCTGGAAGGCGTACAGCACCACCTCCTCCAGCACGGCCATGGCCTCCTCGCTGGCCGTCAGCGTGCAGGAGAACAGCGACTCCTTGGAACCTGCGGGAGACACCAGCACGGCCCCTGGCCCGGGACACACCCCCACGGCCCCCCCGGCCCGGGACACACCCCCACGGCCCCTGGCCTGCACTCTGGGCTGCACGATGCGGCCTGGATCCCAGCCGAGGGCAGGAAGGCTGGGTGGGCTCAGAGCACAGACGCCCAGGGGAGCCCAGGCCACCGAGAACCCTGGGGGCTGCTGGAGGATGCTACTGGGCCGAACAGGAGGGGGCAGGCGTGGCTGCAGTGAGACAGAAGGGCTGCCCAGCACTGGAGGGGCACACCAGGGGCCTTCCGGGGCGTGAGGCGTGGCGGCCATCCTGGTGGGGGGGCCCAGGCACGCCCCGCCTCTCCGCCCCCTCACATCCCACTGTCTGTGAGGCAGCGCTGCTGTGGGCCCCCCTTGCTGCCCAGAGCTCCCAAGGACCCTGCTGTCGGGGCTGTGAGGGGGCGCTGCGTCAGGGGTGGGCAGCCCGGCCAGGCCCCCTAGAGCACAGGGCCCTGTTCCCTGCAGGCTGGAGGGACGGGCCGAGACGGCCGGGGCCCCGAGGGAGGCCACGGCCAGGACAGCGCCCACGCGCCCCGGCACTTCCATCTCTCGTTTTCGCGCCCTGTGGCTGCGGGCTTTGCTGGGCCTTGGGGAACGACCCTGCAACACCCTCCCCCCCCCTTCTGGAAGGCTCCAGGCCTCCGGGCAACCACACAGACGAGGACACAGCCGCAGGGCCGAGCAGCGGAGCTACGGCCGCCTCTGAGCCCACCCAGACCCTCACCACCACTCCCCGGGCGCAGGGCAGAGGGGCTGGGGGCTGTGTCCCCGACTCCACCTCAGACACACTGCGGTGCCAGGAGCTGCACACAGGGCCCTGGCTGCCCAAGGACGGGCCCGAGCCCGAGCCACAAAGTGACAAAGCACAGAACTTTTAATGGACGTCCACCGAGGAGGCCTCCTGGACAAAGGGGCGGCTGGGGACTGGCACTCGGCTCTGCTCCGACCCCTCCCACAGGCTCTCCCCGGACGCACACAGACCCCTCCTCGCCCTCCGGTGACCCACCCTGTTCCTCTGAGTCTCCCAGACCCAGCAGGCGACCCCGGGCCGTGGTCCTCGGGGGCAGGCCTGAGGTGACCGGCGGGCGCGCGCACTCTTCCAGCCCCAACCAAAATAACTCCCTCCCTGAAACCGGAGGCGGCAGGCGGGGAAGAACCAACTTTTCCCACGAGAAGTGCCCAGGCGAGGGTCCCTGAGCGAGGCCCAGCTCGGGAGCTGACCAGCACTGAACGAGGACTCACAGAAGGCTGCTAAGACGGGGGCTCCCCAGGCACGGGAGCCCTGAAGTCGCCGCCTGTTACGGCCAGAACAAGAGACACTTCCCCATCAACGTCCCGGAGCCTAGCCCAGCACCGCAGGGAGGCAGGGAGTGAGAACAGAAGCCACGACTGACAGCAAGGTGTGCGGTGCGCACAGGTGCCATGGGCTCTGTCACCCCAGGCGCAAGGCACGCTCCCGCCCCATGCCCACGCCTGCCCCGGCTTCCACTTCTGCCACATGGTGCCCTGTGCCGGGCCCTCGACCAGCCACTGAGGACGAGCCCCTGAATGCGGCAGGAGCCCACCTCCCCAGGACCTGACGGCCTCTGTGCAGGCAGCCCTGCCCGTCACTCAGCCACAGGAGCCCCTCCTCCAGGAGAGCCACGCCTACGGGCGCTGGGCGGCAGCGGGAGAAGCCAAACTCCACGCTGGCTTTACTTTGTCGGGGCTCTGACAAAGCCATGGGCACTCCCAAGTGACACCGCTGAGCACAGGGCCCCTGGGGCTCCCAAGCACAGCCCCCAGGACCACGGCCGTATCTGGGACAGGCCTGCATGGCCCCAGAGCCCACAGCGTGAGGGAGAGCGGCCTGTGTCTGCCCCAGCAGAGCACAGCTGTGTGGGGTGACACGATTGCACCCACGAGACCGGCACCTCGGCCCACTGCCGGACAGGGCACACACACCCCCGGCTCCGTCCAGGACCCTCCCCCGCCCCCACGGTGTCTCCAGGCCTTGAGGCGGCTGCGTCACGGCCCCCGGCCTCCTGAAGCCCTCCGATGGCCCTGGTCAGGCTCACACTCTACCCGCTGCTTCCTCAACGCCTCCTCCGGGGCTCAGGGGCCCGAGACGCACTCTCCCCCACGCTGGACTCAAGCCCACATGCACTGCAATGACTGGCAACGCCTTCCTTTCTGAAGCCCCTGGCGGGGGGGGGGGGGGGGGGTTGGGCCGACGTCC
>CM027397.1:2664179-2675575 GCA_015711505.1 Sylvilagus bachmani
AGGGCCAACAGCTCCGGGGCGTGGGCCTGAGGCCCCGGGAGGGCCGACAGCTCCGGGGCATGGGCCAGAGGCCCCAGGAGGGCCGACAGCTCCGGGGCGTGGGCCCGAGGCCCCAGGAGGACCGATAGCACTGGGGCGTGGGCCAGAGGCCCCGGGAGGCCGCCCCGCTGGCTCTGGCCTCGTGGGGTCCCTGTACCAGCAGCACACAGCAGCCCCAGCACGGAGCCGCCGCAGGGCCGGCATGCTGGCGGCACACGCACCCTGCGCCAGCCGTACCTGTCACGTCCAGCTCGTCCTCCATGCTCTGCATGTAGAGCGGACAGGCCTGCTGGGTGAAGTACAGGAGCTCGATGGAGTTGGACATCCAGAAGAGAATGTGCTGCAGGTCTGGAGCGAGATCAGCCATGGGGAAGCTTGCCCAGGAGAGGGGTTCCTGGCTGCCGGGACAGAGACCACGTTACCCGGGCTGCGACATTCATGGCTTCACTCGGCCGCCCTGTCGCGTGTGATGTTCGTCTTAATGGCAAACAACAGCCATCACTGGAGGCTGGCACTGTGGCATAGTGGATAAAGCCACTGCCTGCCACACTGGCATCCCACACGGACACTGGTTCAAGTCCCGGCTGCTCCACTCCCAATCCAGCTCCCTGCTGTGGCCTGGGACAGCAGCAGCAGATGGACCAAGTGCTTGGGCCCCTGCACCTGCATGGGAGACCAGGATGAGGCTCCTGGCTGTAGCCTGGGCCAGCTCTGGCTGCTGCAGCCGGTTGGGGAGTGAACTGGCAGATGAAAGCGCTCTCCCTGACTTTCAAACAAATAAATCTTTACACACACACACACACACACACACACACACCCCCCACTGTTGACAGCCTAGCGTGGTAGGCTGGGGAGTGTAAAAATGCATTGGTGTATTTGACACCTGACAGCCAGAAGCCCCTACAGACGTGGGTCACGACCCCGGGAAAAGGACGCCGGTCAGTGAGTCGTTCTCACACCTGCTCTTTTGAAATGAGAGAACACACTGTGGACAGAGGTGCACAGTGCACAGGTGTGTGTGCAGGAGGGATCTAGGAGACCAGTGAGTGTGTGTTCCTCCACACGGCAGTTACCCAAGGAAACCGGCAGTCACGGGGGGGGGGGGGGGGGCGCCGGCAAGGTCAGGCGGAGCACAACACGGAATCCTAAGAATCAAGGGGCAGGATCAGCACGCCTCACTCCAAGATCTACAGGGGCTCCCCAGCCAACCATGACGCCCCACAGCGGGTAGGCCGGGCCTGGTTACTCGGGCTAAGCACCGCAGCCCGGCGCCCGGCTACCGGACTAAGTGCCACAGAAGCAGCCGTTGCTCGCGGCCAAGGTGCCTTCCCTCCCAGGCCCAGGGTCCCCCAGCACAGGGCTCCCTTTCCAGGGACAGCAGCGATGTCACAGGCCCGGGACAGCAGCCCCCCAGGTCGGGCTGGCCCCTCCCAGACTCAGAGCCACACAAACCATGGCCCCTGCCTCTCAGGCACCAGCCCCACTTCCTTTTATTCTGCTAAACTGGCCCGCTGAGCTGGCTGAGGGCGCTGGGGCCCCGGCTACCCCCTCGCCAGCACACGCCTTCTCCCCAGACCCTGGCCCCTCAGTGCCCCCGAGCAGGCTGAGGGCTGCCCTGGGGTCCCAGCAGCCCAGGACCACACGTGTCCACGGCATCCACAAGCACCCGAGACAGACCACTCCTGAGACCCGACCCGGGGTCTGCAGTGAGGAACATGCCGGCACTGCCTGGTGCAC
This sequence comes from Sylvilagus bachmani, assembly GCA_015711505.1. Lineage (NCBI taxonomy): Eukaryota > Metazoa > Chordata > Mammalia > Lagomorpha > Leporidae > Sylvilagus > Sylvilagus bachmani. The sequence goes on from CM027397.1 coordinate 2,665,956, forward strand.
AGCCTCTGTGGCCCTGCTGGGCCACCCCCAGGGGCAAGCCGGGCAGCGGCCACTGGCCAGTCACAGCCCTGTGCCCCGAGAAGCCTGAGGAGCAGGGTCAGGGTGACCGTCGTGGGGAGGCGGCAGGGTCCCAGTGCTGGACGCGCCCCACGTTCCCAGGGACCTCGGCCTTGTTTCTTCTCCCCGAGGCCCCACCTCTCCCAGTCTGCTGCAGCGGAGGCTGCCGCTTGCCCGGCACAGCCCAAGCCACAGGGCAAGGGCGCGTGTTGGGGACAGGCAGGAACAGGTTCACGGTGTTTAAGGGCTGACTCTGCGCCTCGACCCCAGCGCCGTCCGCTCCGCCTCTCGGTGAAAACTCAGAGACGCACTCCGGCCTGCCTGCAACACAGCGCGACCGGCCCTGCTGCCTGGAGCCGCGGGCTGTAACGCAACAGAGGTGTCGTGGGACACAGGCCCTGGGGGTGAGGTGTCCAGCGCGTGGGCTGATGGCAAAGGAGCAGCCCAGCAGCCACCTGTGATGGGGGCGGGGACAGGCCGAGGCCAAAGAACCAGCAGAGACGGGAGCGCCTCAGGACCCTCGGCCAGCAGAGGGGCAGCAGGGAACCAGGGGACCGGCCCTGAGGGAGGCAGAAGGAGCGGTGGGGCGCCAGGGCTTGGGAGCACGGGCAGGGCGGCTGCACGCCAGGCCACAGAGGCAGCTCCCGTGCTCCCGGGGGGCCACGGTGTTGCTGAACGCTGGCTCTGGAAGGTTCCGGCAGTGGGCCTGTGCCCAGGGACACCCTGCGAGGCTCTGGGCGGAGGCGGAGTGGGGGCTGTGTGGTCCCTAGGGATCCTGCTCCATGTATACACCCAGGAGCTCAGCCCCGCGCCCAGCGTGGGCACCTCTGACCTTCCCAAACCCCCGAACATTCTGACCAAAAACCCACCCGGCCCAGCAGCCTGGGGCTTCACGGGTGTGCGGCGGTGCAGCGGGCACAGGGGAACTTGGACAGCCTCCACCAGAGCTGCGGCGCCAGGAGGCCTCGGTGCGCGGAGGGCTGCAGGGGCTGGGCTCGCCGCGGCCTGCGGGGTTTCCATCTCAGCCCTCAAACTCCACACGTGGTCCCAGGCTCTGGGCGTGGAAACACACCCAGCCCTGGGAACCAGGCGGTGCACCACAGGCACGCGGCTCTCCCTGGCATGGAGCACACACGAGCCGTGTGTGCGTGTGGCAGGGGTTCCCCAAGGCTGTCCAGGCCCATTTGGAGCAAGTATTTCCAAACAGATTCTGAAGCGAGCGAGTCTGGCAAACGCAAGCTCCTCACTGCTCACGCCTAAGGCAGGAGGCGCAGCCCTCTGTGGACACACAGGGGCTGCAGGGAAAAGCGCCGAGCGGCGGAGCAGGCCTCCAGGCCCAGCCGCGCCCCCGATCCCAGCTGCCTGCTAACAGGACCCCGGGAAGCAGAGCCGGGGCTCCAGTAACTGGGTTCCGGCCGCCCGCGCTGCAGACCTGGGCAGTTCTCAGCGCGCAGCTCTGCCCGGGCCGGGATGGCTGGGGCAGGTGCCTGGGGAGCGCTGTCTGTCTGCTTCCCTCTCTCTCTTCCTTTCAGGTAGAGTGTTATTTAATTCAAGAAACAGAAGCCCAACAGAAAACTCTTTTCTTTTTTGAGTCACTTTGTTCAGCAGCAGCTTGCACGTGGCCAAGGGGATAGAGACATGAGGGCGGAGGGTCTCGCGGTGCAGCCACAGGGCGGGCACACACAGGTCAGTGAGGAGACGCAGGGCTGCCAGGAGGCTCACCTCGACAGCAGTCCCGGGAGGAGACACGGAGGGGCAGAGGTGACAGCGAGGACAGAAACCCCTCCCCCAAGCCTGTGCCTGGGAGAATAAGAACAGACCAACCCCGGGCACACGGAGGTAGAACACAGGACACCAGAAGTCAGGGGAAGATCTTAAAGAAAGACAGAGAAACTAATCACAACAGGACAGAAACCAGACACAGACTTCTCGTTACACTCACAGATGCCGAACATAATGGAAAAAATTCAAGTCTGGAAAGAGGAGAGCTGAGTCTCCCTCAAGTGCAGGGGCAAGATCAAAACACTGTCCATTGCGAGTGCGAAGGGCCTGAGGCCTCGCGGGAAGAGCCGCCTGGGGTGCCTTCCAGGAACGAGCAGGGAGGTAGGGCAAACACCGACAGCAAGAGAAAGCAACCAGCCCACGGCACGCGGCAGCATGGGATAAATCCCAACAGGGATGCTGGGGACATTCTGCGGGACAGGCTTGAAAACCAGGAGAAGCCTGGGATCACAGGCATCAGGTGCAACCTGGATGCAGGGACGGAGGCCAGAGCACTCCAGGACCTGTGTGCAACATGGAGACTGGCACGGAGACGTCCACACGGAGACGTCCACATGCTAGACTTCCGCACGGAGACGTCCACACGCTAGTAACGTTAGGGGCTGGTGTTGAGGCAGAGCCGGCAAAGCCGCCACCCGCGGTGCTAGCATCCATTCCAGCACTGTTCACGTCCCAGAGGCTCCACTTCCGAACCAGCCCCGCTACAGGCCTGGGAAAAACAACAGAAGATGGCCCAAGCTCTTAGGCCTCTGCACTCACGTGGGAGACCCAGAAGAAACTCCAGGCTCCTGGCTTTGGCCTGGCCAATATGGCCACTTGGGGAGTGAACCAGCAGATGGAAGATCTCTGTCTCTCTCTCCTCCTCTCTCCCTCCCTGTCTCTTCCGTCTCTTTCCTTCTGTCCCTGTCACTCTGCCTTTAGAACAATTGAGTAGGGGCCGGCGCTGTGGCGTAGTGTGTAAAGCCGCCACCTACAGTGTGGCATCCCACACGGGCACCAGTTCAAGTCCTGGCTGCTCCACTTCCGACCCAGCTCTCTGCAATGCCCTGAGAAGGCAGTAGAGGATGGCTCAAGTGCTTGGACCTCTGCACCTGTGTGGAAGACCTGGAAGAAGCTCCTGGCTTCAGATCGGCACAGCTCCAAAGAGATCAGTGCAGCCATCTGGGGAGTGAACTAGTGGATGGAAGACATCTCTCTCTCCTCTCTCTCCTCTCTCCCCCGCCCGCCTCACTGCATACAACTCTATCTTCAAGTAAATAAACAAATCTTAAAAAAGAAAGAAAAAGAAAAACTTAGTAAGTAGATCTTTTTAAAACAACAATAAACAAACTTGACCTAATAGACATGTACTGGAGTCTCAGCCAAAAATGAAGCAAACGCTCTGTGAAGTACAAATAGAAAGCTCGCAAAACTGACCACGAGCTGGCCAACGAGGATTAACGAGCAGCAAGCAGTGGACGTCTCACAAACCAGGCCTAACCGACAGCATCGGCACAGCAGAACCCCACGTGTGTGGAACCCAGACAACTCCCCAGCAGTTCAGACACCGAAGGAGAAATTACAACAGAACTTCTCCAGGAACCTGGGGAGAGAGAGGTTACTGGCAGACGAATCCGAGCACGCAGCACAGCAGAGCCGGCTCCCTGGGACAGCTGATGGCAAACGGGGACGGCACAGCAAAGCGATTTCCACAGACCCGAGAACTCACGGGGAAACGCTGCCAACCTCATCCCAATAGCTTTGAAAACACGGACACTTTTCTAGGAGAGCGAAACTGGCAACATTAATAACAGCAACAAAACCAGAGAACTACAGAAGCCAATCCTCCCTGAAGAAAGGGAATCAGCAAATCCGTACCCGCGGTGGGCACCGCCTCAGGGGCCGTCACAGCCTGTGTCCCAAAGACACAGTTCCCAACGTGTTTTCTGCAAACCCCGTGACTTGGATAAAAAACAAAGTATGCGGACCAATTTCACCGAGGACTCCGCACGGGGAAACCCGGAGTGGAAAATCTGCGACCCACACCACTAGTTCTCTGGGAGGTGCAAACCCGAGCCCACTGAGGCACCACCTCACCCCTCGGAATGGCTGTTCCAGAAGGAGGACCGAGCACTGATGGAGAACAGGGAGCCCTCGCACACGCCGGCGGGAACCTGAGTCGGCACAGCCATCCGGCTCTGCCAGGAGCTGACAGGCCCTGACCCCTCGGGAGGGCTGTGGGGCTGAGCAAGGCCACCTGCACCCCACACTCACAGGAACCCTGTGCACGCACGGCAGCCAAGACGGAGTCAACAGACGAGGCTGTCACCTCGGCTGGAGACAGAACTGGACACCACGGTGACTCTGGCTTGGCCACAGGAACCACAGACGTCTGTGACTGCGTGCGTGGGCCAGGCGGTCCTCGCCACTCAGCAGAATACGTGGGGGCACGGACACCAACAACCTCACTCATCGCAGGACACGACAAAGGCTGATGTCATGGACGCAGAGACGGCAGCGGTCCCCAGGTGCCGGGGCAGGCCGGGAGAAGCGCCAGGTTCAAGGGCACGGAACTTCAGACAAACGGAGAAACCAATAATCCGAGAGAAACTGCGCGGCCTGAGGACTGCGTGAACAACTGTCGCCTTCCCAAAACCACAAAGGAGGCAGGTGCTCTATGTCCGCACTACAAAAACCGTGCTATGCAAGTAACACACTCCTCTAGCTGGACCTGCTCACTCCACACTGCATACGCACCACAAAACCTCACGTCGTGCATGATCCACACACACACATCTGTCAAGTAAGCACGCATTCACATCAACGACCATATCGTGCTGTCCTAAACAATAGCCCGGAAGGGTTTAACCCCAGGAACTCAGGAAAAAGTCAACATGAGAACATCTACCGACCTAACACCTCCCGGCAGCACGAAGGACAAAACAGGACGACCTCAGGTGCAGAGGAGCGCTTAGTAACACCCAGTGCACACTCACGATCCAGGACCGGGAGGGCTCAGCCTAGCGACTGGGATGCCGGTCAGGATGCCGGCAGTCCACGGCAGGTGCCTGGGCTGGATTCTTGACGCCAGCTGCCTGCTAACGCAGACCCCGGGAGGCAGGGTGGTGGCTCCAGTGACTGGATTTCTGCCACCCCTGTGGAGCCCTGAGTTGAATTCCCAGCCCCAGCTTCAGCCTGGCCTTGCCCGGCGGTTGCACCAATTCGGGGAGCCACCCAGCATACGGAGCTCTCTCTCTCTGTTGGCCTGCCTCCCAAATAAGTTAACAAAAGAAACGAAAAGAAAACAGAAACACAATGCAGAGAACTGGGCAAATACGGTGAAATGTTTACAGTGTGAAATCCAGGTTTGGATTCGTGGGTGACTGACGCACTCCGTGCTGCTCTGTGTTTTGGAAAAGATTCACTACTGTTCAAAGGAAAAAGGAAAAACACAGCCCACCAGCATGCAGTCGGGTGGAAACAGGACTGCTTTTAGGCCAAAGCCATGAAAGTTCCGGCCAACACGGCTCGAGCGCGCAGCTGCTCAACGGGAGGCCTTGGCAGGCAGCAGGGGAGCGGGGGTCCCAGTCGCCCCGACAGGCTGTGCTCGCCAGGATGGAAGGTCCCGGTCTCACCTGCACCTCAGCGGGACGTGTGTGTGTGCTCCTGTCACCCCCACACCCCGTCCCCAACCCCGGAACGCGGGCTGTCCCAGAGCAGAGCCGGAGGGGAGCAGCCAGCCCAACGCCGACCCCACGCAGACCTGAAGAGCGGCGCCACCTGTGCACCTGTGCTTTGTACCTGCTCGCTGTCCCTCAGGCTCTGAGGCCGGGACTGCCCCGGGGGTCTGGCTCTGTCCAACTATCCCCCCTCCATGCAGCCCCAGCCCTCAAAGGCCTGTGACGCTCAGCATGTAGTATGCGGGTCTTGCTCCAGCTTCGCGACATCAGCACGAGGCAGGGAGCAGGTATGTGTGAGTGGGCAGTGTTCCGAGGCCAGCCCCCAGGCCAGCCAGGGTGGACGGCCATGGCCCCCGGCCCCTGCCCTGCCCCAGGGCTCCCTCTCTGCGTGCCCTTTCTCCCACCTCTGAAAGGGTCCGGCGATAATGACTCCCGTGCCCTCAGCAGGACCCCGGGGCGTGTGTACCAAGTGCACACGGCAAGAGCCCGGCACACACGGGGACTGTTTCCACTGGCCTGACCTGGGAGCCGTGGCCACCATGTGCAGCCGTGTGCCCTCACAGATCCCATGCACGTGGTCACCACCATCACGTGTGTGTCTATATCCATCTACAGATGACCTCATCGCAGATACCTTTCTGGGTGCCTCTGCAGCCCTGTTAGATCCACCTACACTGAGAGCACACAGCACGCACGCCAGGAACGCCCAGCACCGAGGCCGTGACCAGGCGACCCCCGGCTTCCACCCCCACACCCTGGCCTGGGCACAGCGCCCCCCGAGCGTCCACTCCAGACGAGGCGGTAGGCTGGAACGAGAGCCCAGAGCTGACCCAAGGCCTCTGGGAGCCCCTGCTGCACGTGGCTCCAGAGGGAATCTCACGCCAACAGGCCCCAAGCTGCCAAAGGCAGAGAGCTGGGCCATACTTACAGTCGCGCCTGCTTCTCTGCGAGTTCTTTGGTTTTCTCCTACAATTACAAAGAGAAATAAAGGAAATGAGTCACAGGACCGCAGGGATACAGCCAGTGCACCTCACTCCACCTCCAGGATGCCGCGCCGCCGCCCGGCCTCCTGGCTCCCCACCGAGCCTCGCTGGAAGGCAGGGTTTCCACGGGACTCCACCCCCTTCCCACCCCGTCACTGAACGTGAGCCACATGTCCCTACAACAGACGGACGTCCCGGCCTCTGCTGCTCGTAACTGGCCACTTCAACAGTAAAGGCAGGCCAGCCGTTCCACACACGCCTCCGGGAGGATTCCAACAGTCTCACTGCTAAGCTTAGTACACACAAGGACACGCAAAAACCTCATGCAAGGCAGAGTTAAACGTTCATTTTCTAAAGACTTATTTATTTATTCTGAGGCACAGTTAGGGAGAGACAGAGATCCTCCGTTGGCTGGTTCACGCCTCAGATGACGATGGCCAGGAGCTTCTGCGTCTCCCACGTAGCTGCAGGGACCCCAAATACCTGAGCTATCCTCCACTGCTTTTGCAGACAGGTTAGCAGAGAGCTGCAACACAAGTGGAGCAGCCGGGACTTGAACTGGTGCCCATAGGGGATGCCGATGGTGCAGGCGGCAGCTTCACCGGCTGCACCGCAACGCTGGCCCTGATAAGTGTTTTTGGTTTTGTTTTTTGCTGCAAAAAACTTCCGAGCTCCTCGGTTGGTTTACATGCATTTTCCATGCACTTATTCAAGATTCCCCATATGCACAGATTTTAAAGTTCTTTGGAACCAAAATGAACTTTATCTTTTCATTCTACTATTTAACTGTCTGAAGCCCCTCACACGCTTCAGACGCCGGGCCCAGCGGCGAGCACTATGCGGACTGGAACATCAGCACACGCGCTCGCACTCCCCGACGGGACACAGGCGCAGCCGACTCCCAGCGTCCCTGTCTGTGAGGAAGCAGGAGTCGCTTCAGCAGCCGGGCCCGGGCCTCACCGCAGCCTCTGCTGCTGCCGGACACGGCCTGCTGCTGGCATGCGCATCTGATGACAGCACGAGGGCAGACGGGGGTCGAGAACCTGGACGAAGACGCCCACATTCGGAGGCTGGAGCCGTCACACTGAGGTGACAGCCTCTGCTCCCAGGTGCACTGTGGGGAACCATGGCTGGACCCTGGCTCTCCGCCTGCCACCACACCCTCCTGGGCTCAGTTTCCCCAGCTGTCATGCGGGACACAGTGTCCATGGAGTCAGGATATTGTGAGAACGAGATCCAAGGGCCCAGCACAAAGCAGACTCAGTCAGAAATGACGATAATCCTGGGGCCGTTTGTACACCACGTGGCTGCACCTGGTCCTAGGCATGAGATGGCACAGAGGGCGTGAGACGGCGCCATGCCTGGGAAGCCGAGTGGGCGCGGCCTGCAGACCCAGGGGAAGGGGCCCACCGCGCCCATGGCCCACCTTACACACACTCGTGCTGGTGTTTGCTTTAAAAACGTTTCAAACATTTTAAATGTGGATTTTCACGAGACATTAGCCAGGTTCCTACACAGCTGGGTGGTTTCCCTCCCTCTGAGCTTGGGTCAAGCTCGCCAGGATCTCTGACTGACCTTGAACGAGCTACCCTGGGCCCTGGGGGTGGAGTCACGGTGCAGGCAGTAACCACAGCAAGGAGGCCACCATGGTGGGGACACAGGCACCCATTCAGCTGCTCTAGTGCTCCCAGGCACATCCTCCCAGGGCAGCTGCTGGACAATGTCTGCAGCCATTGTGTGGGTGGCAGGAAGCTGCTGCCAGCACCTCGTGCCCTCGAGACCAGGCCCCACGGCAAGGAATGCGGCCCATGATGGTTCTCAGGCTGAGGCCCAGAGATCCCGGCCTGGAGGAAGTGTCAAACAAAAGCAGACAGCCCTGCACTCCACCACCAGGCCTACAGGGCTCCAGCAGCCCAACCTCCCGCCAGCAGAGGGTGCTCCTGGCACTGACATCACCTGGGCCCTGCAGAGCCGGGCCTCTGGAGCACCTCGTCCCAGGGCACGACAGGCAGGCCAGGCAGGACCACAGGGAGGGGCAGAGGCCTGAGCTCGGCAAGAGGCTGCTGGTGGCCTACAGTCTGGGCATCACCAGCTGGGCAGCATCGTGGGGGTGTCAGGGAGGAGGCCCCCGTTCCACCCAGGGCGGGCAGAGCCCGGCCCAGCCCTCCCACAGCCTGACACTGCCCACGACTGACCCAGACTGTCCCGCGGACGGCCTTGGCGATCTTCAGCAGGAGCTGTCCAAACGTGCCTGGCTCCAGGCGCGTGGCCGAGTGCTGGATGCAGAGGCAGAGGAGGAAGGCGGGGGTCAGCTTGTGGTCGTCGCCCCCAGGCTCAATCAGCGTCATGATCCTCTGCACCAGGGTGTCCTCCTCCTCACGTTCAAACTCCAGGTGCAGCCGCCGCCGGCGAGGGAGGGCATCTGGCGTGGACGGGGTGAGCGCAGCGCCACACACCCGGCAGCTCTGTGGCACGGCCCGGAGGCGTGCCAGGGCCCGGGCGGGCAGGGGCTGGGCCTGCCCAGGGTCCTTGAAGAGCAGCAGGTAGTAGAGGCCCAGGGAGAGCAGGTCGCCATGGTGCAGCACCACCGTCCGCCGCCCCACCTCGGAGAAGTTGACGGAGACGGGGGCCCCGGGGATGGGCTCCAGCACCAGCCGGGGCCCGGCAGCGCCGTCCAGGGGCTGGTGCCGGCGGATGGTGCAGTGCAGCGGCAGGATGTCCGGGGCAGAGAGGCTGATGCTGGGCTTGCTGGAGGGCGTCCGCTGGCCCACCGTGTGCCGCTCCCGGCTCAGCACATACACCAGGCTGTCCTGAAACGCAGACGTGCGATTCAGGGGCCGGACACCCCTGGGCGATTCCAGCAGAGGGGAGGGAAGAACGGAGTCCCTGCCGTTGCTTCCTTGAGCCGTGTGGCCGGGACCAGACTATGGGGGCTGACCGCGTCCCGGACAACCCACCCCAGGGCGCCCCCGTGTGTCGGGGGGAGGAAGGGCAGGCACTGCCCCTCGCTGGAGGAGGGCAGATGCTGCCTAGGGCTGAAGGTGCAAAGTGCTCGTGGAGGTGGAGCGGGCAGGCCCAAGTGGACGAGAGGGCACAAGAGTGCTCGTGGAGGTGGAGCGGGCAGGCCCAAGTGGACGAG
>CM027397.1:2675675-2687041 GCA_015711505.1 Sylvilagus bachmani
GCTCAGCATCCCACACCATGGCCCCAACACAGGCCCGTGGCTCCTCGACCCATGGCCTTCCCCTAAGCCAGGCAAGAAGTGGTCTGGAAAAGGACCTAGAGGGGTAGGAAGTTCTCTGTGGGGGCCAGGTGGCAAAGGACCCTCTGAGACCAGGCTAGAGGGGGCCCAGCCTGAGTTACAGGTGAGAAGCCCCGACTTCTCGGTACCAGGCTACGGGCCACACCTGGGCAGGGGTGAGGGCGAGGGGAGGCTCACGTGCTGCTGGCTGTAGCCCTGCAGGAGGAGCAGGTGTGGGCACTGGAAGAGGGAGTAGCGCATGGCGTCCTGGCCGGGCTCCTCAGGGCCCTGGGAGACGTCGGGCAGGGTGGTAGCTGGGTTCAGGCTGGTCTCGCTGACCGTGCGGCGCAGCCGGGGCTGGGGGGAACTCCGGGCAGCCCCTGGGGCCAGGGCTGGAGTTCCCTTCGCACGGATCCGCTGCAGCCTCCGGGCCTGGGCATTGATCCCTGGAACAGAAGCAGCAAGGGGTGAAGTCTCCAGGAGCTGCTGCACTCTCATCCTGCAGGCGGCTCGACTGGGCCCACCGGACACGCCCCTCAAAAGGCCGGGCAGCACCTTGGTTGGCACTACCGTGACACCCCAGAAAAGCAGCCCCATGGCCATCACAGAGCAGTTGTCCACTCCCTGAGGCTCAGAGGGGACCACACCCACACTCCAGGAGCCTGGTGACAGCCCTGGGCCTGGCCAAGAGCCACACCACAGCACGCATGTATCAGAGACCCACCCAACGCTTCTCTCTGCCACACCACTGGCCTCGGCCGCATCCCTGCCCGTTCCTGCCAGCCCACCCAGGCGTCAGGCAGAACCTCTGGGGACTGAGGAAGGAAGGTGGAACCATGGTTTTCAGCCCACTTTACCAGGACCAAGTGGTGAACCCACCAGGTCACCCTTGGCCCACCGAGCCACCACAGGTCTGCTCTGCGAGAGCACAGCTGGCACATGCCAGAAACCCAGACCAACAAACACACGTGCACTCATACACGTGCACACAGAGTGCACACTACACATATGCAGAGATGCAATACACATGTGCACAGGGACATGCACACCCAGACACACATACTGTCACATGCATGTACAGAGCACACCACATACGCACAAAACACACGTGCACACACACAAATGCACACGGCCAAGCACATGAGCAGAAATGCATGCAAGTGCAGCCGGAAGAACACCCACCCATGCAAGACTTCTAAAGTTCAGCAGCACGGGACGCGCCCGCTACACTAAGGCTGCTGGGAAAGCTGCCGGCCGTGAGCCGGCCCCGGGCTTTCCTCCCTGAGCCCTATGCGGTCTGCTCCACACAGCCTCATCCCCATCTGTGGTGTCCTCTCCCTCAGCCATTCCAAACAAAACCAAAGGAGAGCCAAGGGGCAGGCCAGTGAGCCGGAGCGAGAGCGCGAGAGCGAGAGCGAGAGGGAGAGCGCGCGCCTTACCGGAGGGAGCCGCAGCGAGCCCTGCCCCTGCAGAAAGCAGTCGCCTGCGCATCTGCAGCCCGCAGGGGGCCGGCCAGCCGCAGTGCCAGGCGGAGAGGCAGCTCCCGCTGCACTCTGCTCGCTGCAGAGCCCAGCCCAGCCCAGCCCAGCCCAGCGAGTGCAGGTGCCAAGCAGGGGGAGCCCAGAGCCCGGGGCCCACCCGCTAGTCTCTCAGGAAGGCCAACCCTCAGCTGGCCTCGCTGCACAACAGTGGGGCCGTATCTGCAGGAAGGAAGAGCACACGAGGTCCAAAGTGAGGTTCCAGCCCCCACCCCTTCCCAAACCCAGGGCTGGGTTGCATGGCGACCTCTCAGCAGGCGCAGCGAGCCAGACTCCTCTTGGGTTCCCAGGGGCCCTCGCGATGGCCAGCAGCACGGGATGTTCCAGGCCTGGGTCCCCCGGGGCTGCAGCCTCACATGGGAAGCTCGGCCGCTCCACGCTTCTCCAGGTGGGTCCCACAGTCCTCGCACACACCCCCTCCCAGGGCTCCAGAGTCCCAGGGCTGGACTGTTCAATTCATCTGAGGACTAAAAATCTACCTGCAGGCCAGAACCAGAACTAGAACCCCTGGGGTCCACTCCTAGCACCGCCTTCCTCGGTTCCGGACTGGCTCAGAAGGCCGCCAGCCTGTGGCTGGGAGTGTACCTAGGCAGCAGCGTCCGCCAAGGCCGGGCAGAGCCGGCAGGGCAGAGGCAGTAGGCACCGGGGCCGATCCCACCCAGGATGGACGCAGCGGCGGTGTGCGCAGAGTCCCAGCCTTGCCCAGCAGTCCTTTCCAGGCAGGACCCTGCCAGACGAGGGCCTGCACGTGAGGCTCAGCTGCCGGCGAGCACACGTGGCATGCCGTCCTCGGAACACCTGCACCGGGGCTTGTGGCTGGTGGGAAGAGCACAGAGCTACTTTCTAAACCAGCAGAGGCACAGCAAGCCGCGACAGGGCTGCTCTCCCGGGGACGGGGTTATGGGGAGGGGTCGGTGGTGCTACATGGAGCAGTCACAGGGTTTACGGATTTGGTTTTTAAAAACCCTCAACAAATGTGACAAAACAGGCGTTCCTATCAACGCTGAGGCAGGCACTTCTCAGAACTTCACAAATCAGCTCAGCTAGGCTGCAAAGGCCTCCGACTCGCACATGGCACTGCGGCTGGTCTCCTGTCCCTGTCCCTGTCCCCACGGAGGCTGCAGGACGTGCAGACCCAGTGCCCATGAGGTCAGAGAAGCCACCGGGCATGAGGGGCCAGGAGGGAGCTTCCATCACTCCTGTTCTCCCCAGTCTGGCGACAGTGCTGCCGCCCCCAGCGCGTTCCTGTGCCGTACAGAACCACAGCAGATCTGCCTTAACTCTAACCAGCAAGCTTCCCTCGTGGTCTCCGAGCCGAGGGGGAGCCCCACAGAGTTGATCCCGGAATCCTGCACAGACCTGTGTAGGGGCCAGGGCTGTGGCACAGCAGGCTAAGCCATCGCCTGCGGCACCGGTTCCCACGTGGGCGCCGGTTCAGGTCCCGCTGCTCCACTTCCCATCCAGCTCCCTGCTGTGGCCTGGGAACGCAGTGGAGGGTGGCCCACGTGCTCGGACCCCTGCACCTGCGCAGGAGACCTGGATGCAGCCTGGCCCAGCCCTGGTTGTTGCGGCCATCCAGGGAGCGAATCAGGGGATGCAAGATCTCTCTCCCTGTCCAACTCTGCCTTTCATATAATACATGTTTTTAAAAACGAACAAAGTCCCCTGTGGCAACGTCACTGGACACCAAGCACAGAGAGGCCAAGGTCCTTGCAGCGAACCTCGTGTGACTGAGGAGGAGCTCAAGGACTCTTCCAGTTAAGGGCCTGGCTTGTTGTGGGGTCTTCCACAGGTGCGGTCTTTGACAAGAACAGGGTCACTACAGGGGCCCCTACACAGGAAGGAAACTCAGAAAGAACCCATTACCCACAACAATAAAATCTGCAGAAGGGGCTGGCGTTGAGGCCTCATGGGTTAAGCACTGCCTGCAACGCTGACATCCCATAACAGCTCGGGTTCGAGTCCCAGCTACTCCTGCTCCACTTCTGATCCAGCTCCCTGCTAATGGCCTGGGAAAGCAGTGGAAGATGGCCCAGGTGCTTGGGCCCCTGCACCCATGTGGGAGACCTGGAAGAAGCTCCTGGCTTTGGCCTGGCCCACTTCTGGCCACTGCAGCCATTTGGGGAGTAAGCCAGCAGATAGAAGATATCTCTCTTTCTCTCTAACTCTGCCTCTCAGATAAATTAAAAATAATTTTTTTTTAAATAAAGTCATGGGCCAGCACTGTGGTATAGCGGGTAAAGCCACCGCCTGCAGCACCAGCATCCCACATGGGCTCCGGTTCACGTCCCGGCTGCTCCACTTCCCATCCAGCTCTCTGCTGTGGCCTGCGGAAAGCAGTAGAAGATGGCCCAAGTCTTTGGGCCCCTGTACCCACATGGTTTCTGGCTTCTGGTTTTGAATTGGCGCAGCTCCGGCTGTTGAGGACATTTGGTGAGTGATGGAAGTGCGCTCTCCCTCTCTCCCTCCCTCCCTCTCTAACTCTGCCTTTCAAATAAATTAATTAATTAAAAAATAAGGTCTACAGAAGTAAAATGTAAAATGGCAAGACGAGCAAAGCCATTCACAACACAGCACTAGACGGAAAGTCACCGGTGGGACTGGGAGCCGGGATCCCACCTCTCCCCAAGAGCTGGGCGAGACCTGCTGACCTTGGCCAGGGTCAGCTTCAACCTGACTCACTTTCTGAAGGGATCCTTGGGACCGGGACTGATCCAATGGGATCCAAGGTTCTGACTCGGTAGGTCTGACAGATGCGCAGCAACGTGCATTTGGTAAAATCTGTGTGGAATGTTCCGGAACACAGCAGCCAGGTGGAGGAAGCACTGCCAACAGCAACCCCCTCCCCACCCCAAGTCCTTCCTGTCAGCAGCAAGTCCTTACAGGGAAAAAAGATGGAAGCTCGCAGAGCACTAGGGAAACGAACGTATCAAGAACCCTCAGTTTACATCCAGCTTGCACTTCTAGGTTTTATGCTAGGTAAGTGCCTGTCCGTCCCTGAGAAAGTCGGGGCCTCGGCACAGGAATGCAGGTGGATCCAAGTGGCTGGCCTGAGTGGAGAGGACGCCACATTCCGTGCCAAGGCCCAGACCCAGGAGCCAGCATGCTGAGAACCTGCAGCTCGCGCACAGGCACCTGGGAGGAAGTGCTGGCTTTCACACTGAACAGCCAAGGGGCCTCCGCAGCAGCCCCCCTCCCCACCCCTTCCCCTGGACGCTCCCCTCCTGCCCCCTCTGCCGAGCAGCGCGCTGGTCTCGGATGCTGTCAGCACAGCCGTCAGAGCCTCTCTTCTGGCTTCAGAACACGCTGGAAAGAAAAACACAGCCCTTTTCCTGAGCGTCACTGCGTCCTTCTGCCAATCCACCCTGCAGGTGCCAGCCGGGTCCTCTGCAGGTGTGAACCACCTCCTACAACCCGCAGCTGCTCCACAGCTCACCCCGGCCCTGGGGCCCGAGGGGGCCTCTGAGACTGGTACTTTAGGACTGGAGGCTGATGGGCAACGCCAGGTTCCTGTGCTGGGGGGTTGTACTAAAACTGGGGGGAGCAGGACGACTTGAAAGCCACTCTAGTGATGGCTGGGGACACGCTGCTGGAACAAACCGTGGGAGCCGTGTGCAGAGGCCAGAACTGCCTGCGCCAAGCCCTTCCCAGTTTAGCCGGGTCACGAGCCGGGGGTGGGGAGGAGACACCCGCCTGGGACCAACTCTATCACGAAGAGAAAGCTCTAGAGATGACACTGGGACCGCCCCTCGCCCACTGCCACCACTCAGACCACTCCTATTCAGCACTGCACTGCAGGTCCCGCTGTTCAACAGGCGAGATAAACGAATGGAAGGCGTAAGGACTGAAAACGAATTAATTGACAAGTATTTTTAATTTCTTTTTTCTAAGGATTTAGTTTTTTGAAAGTCAGAGTTACAGAGAGAGGGAGAGACAGAGAGAGAGGTCTTCCATCTACCGGTTCACTCCCCAGACGGCGGCAACGGCCAGGGCTGGGCCAGGCTGACGCCAGGAGCCAGGAGCTTCCTCCAGGTCTCCCATGTGGTGCAGGGGCCCAGGCACTTGGCCATCTTCAGCTGCTTTTCCCAGGCCACAGCAGGGAGCTGGAGAAGCTCTTCTTTTAACATAATGGTTTAGATTTTGAGATAACATATTTTTAATTTACAGTATGGTCAAAGGGTTTATGAGTCTATTAAAGAATTCAACAAATAAAAAGATTATTTATAATTATTTTGTAGGTCATGGGATTACACATGCAGGACACAGCAAAGAATCTATGGACTAATTATCAGTACTAACAAAGTGAATTCCAAAATGACTAGATAAGGCAGATTTGCAAAAATCAATACTATTTTAGATATAGAAATGCAGAACGATATACATGAAAATGCTAACAGTGTGAGGAAACATAAAGCAACTGGGGAATAACTGGCCCCGCAGTGTACAGGACCCCGGCGCTGCGAGCACCGCCGACAGTGCCTGCTGGACGTGGGGACTGCACAGACGCTGGCTTTCCCACCTGACAGACAGGGCCAACGTAGGCCTCCGCACAGTCTCAGCAGGCGTGCGTGTGGCTGCCAGAACACAAAGGACCACCCTCAGGCTCAGCAGCAAAGTGGGAGACGCCATGTCAGATGACAGCGGCCCCGTCACCCGCGGTGTACCCAGGAGAGGCACGGAGAAGTGGGAGACGCCATGTCAGATGACAGCGGCCCCGTCACCCGCGGTGTACCCAGGAGAGGCACGGAGAAGTGGGAGACGCCACGTCAGATGACAGCGGCCCCGTCACCCGCGGTGTACCCAGGAGAGGCACGGAGAGTGGGAGACGCCACGTCAGATGACAGCGGCCCCGTCACCCGTGGTGTAACCAGCGAGTCTTGGCTGAGTCCTGTCCGAGTCCTGGCTGCTCCACTTCCAATCTGGCTCCCTGCTAAGTGCACTGGGAAAGCAGCAGAAGATGGTCAAAGTCCTTGGGCCCCGGCACCCACGTGGGAGACCTGGAGGAAGCTCCTGGCTCCTGGCGTCAGCCTGGCCAAGCCCTGGCCATTGTGGCCATTTGAAGAGGGAACAAGGGGATGGAAGATACCTCTCTCTCTTTCTCTTTCTCTAATTCTGCCTTTCAAACAAATAAAATAAATCTTTAAAATAACGAAGTCCTGAATGTGGATTCAGCATGAGCCTGACTCCCAGGAGACGTAGGCTGCCCCCTTGTGTTTGAAGAGAGGACCTACAGCGGCGGGCACAGTGGCAAGGCTGCCCCACCCTGGCCACCACCGCCCACTATGTGTCCATGGCAGCAAGAGCCTCCCAACAACTCGGAGCACAAATCCAGCGATACGTCTGCTTCTACAGGACACGTACCCAAAGGACTCAGAAAGACAGGAGGGCGACTACCCAGCAATTACACTCACATAATATTTAAAACGCTAACAGAAAGAAACCTCATTTATCTCTATCAATACCAAACAAAAACACCTTGCAATTAGCAAGTCTGACTGGAGACGGGGCCTGTGAGAGCCGAACAGCAGGAACACCCACACACCACTCACAGCTGGGGATTCCTAGCACCGCGGCCCTGAGCCAAACAGGAAACGAAGAACTGCAATGACAAATACACAAGGCCGTAACCACAGCAGGGAGACTGAATGTACCTCTCAGGAACTTAAAACAGGCAGGAACACCAGCAATGATCAAGCTCCAGCATCATTAACAAAAGTGACCCAGCCTCAGACGCAAGCCGGTTGTTTTAAGCGCACGTGGGATATTTACAAAGATTGGCCATGTTCAAGCCATAAAACAAGTCTCTAAATTTCAAGAGATTTATCAGAATGCATTACCTAAAAATAAAGGAATAACCTAGAAATCCAATTTTAAAATAATCAGAAACCCACCCAACTTTTGCAGTTAATAAACATACTTTTTTTTTTTCCAACAGAGTTAAGACAGTGAGAGAGAGAGAGACAGAGAGAAAGGTCTTCCTTTTGTTGTTGGTTCACCCTCCAAGTGGCCACTACGACCGGCATGTTGTGGCCAGCGTGCTGCACCGATCCAAAGCCAGGAGCCAGGTGTTTCTCCTGGTCTCCCATGGGGTGCAGGGGCAGGGCCCAAGCACTTGGGCCATCCTCCACTGCCTTCCTGGGCCACAGCAGAGAGCTGGACTGGAAGAGGGGCAACCAGGACAGAATCCAGTGCCCCAACCGAGACTAGAACCTGGAGTGCCAGCGCTGCAGGCGGAGGATTAGCCTAGTGAGTCGTGGTGCCAGCCTGAAACATACTTCTAAATACTCTATGGTCAAAGAAAATTACCTGTTGGTAATTAGGAATATCTGATATTGAGTGATAAGAAAGTTACTACACCAATATTAACCAATGTCTCCTAGATACCAGGAAGAGAAAATACTCCACAACTTATTTTATAATAAAATATACATACATATACATACACTCATAGATATAAACTGAATGAGCTGACGACACGCTAGGGCCAGCACTGTGTGCAGCAAGTGAAGCTGCTGCCTGGGCGCTAGCGTCTCGTATGGGTGCCGGTACGAATCCCAGGGGCTCCACGTTTTTTTTTTACTTTATTTTTATTTTAATTTTTTTGACAGGCAGAGTGGACCATGAGAAAGAGAGACAGAGAGAAAGGTCTTCCATTGCTGTTGGTTCACCCTCCAATGGCTGCCGCGGCCGGTGCGCTACGGCCTGCGCACCGTGCTGATCCGAAGGCAGGAGCCAGGTGCTTTTTCCTGGTCTCCCATGGGGTGCAGGGCCCAAGCACTTGGGCCATCCTCCACTGCACTCCCGGGCCACAGCAGAGAGCTGGCCTGGAAGAGGGGCAACAGGGACAGAATCCGGCGCCCCGACCGGGACTAGAACCTGGTGTGCCGGATCCGCAGGGTGAAGGATTAGCCTATTGAGCCACGGTGCTGGCCTCCACTTTTTTTTTTTAATATAGATTTATTTATTTGAAAGTCAGAGTTTCACAGAGAGAGGAGAGGCAGAGGAGGGGGAGGGGAAGAGAGAGGGGGAGAGAGGGAGAAAGGTCTTCTACCAGCTGGTTCACTCCCCAATTGGCTGCAATGGCCACAGCTGCACCTACCCAAAGCCAGGAGCTTCCTCCAGGTCTCCCACATGGGTGCAGGGGCCCAAGGACTTGGGCCATCTTCTACTGCTTTCCCAGGCCACAGCAGAGAGCTGGATCAGAAGTGGAGCAGCCGGGTCTCGAACCGGCACACATATGGGATGCCGATGCTGCAGACAGTGGCTTTACTTGCTACACCACAGCACTGGCCCTTGTTGCTCCACTTTTAATCCAGCTCCCTGCTAATGATCCTGGGAAGGCAGCGGAGAATGCCCTACGTACTTGGGCCCCTGCCACCCAGACGGCAGACCCAGATGGAGTTCCGGCTCCTGGCCTAGTACAGCCCCAATCATTGCAGCCATTTGGAAGCAAATCAGTAGATGGAAAAGTTCTTTCTCTGCCTATCCCTAAGTCTTTCAAATAAATAAATCTTTTTTAAAAAATCACAGGTACATCTCAGTTACAGACACTGATACAGAAATACCCAATCTCAGGGGTGGGCACCTGGCACTACGGTTAAGACACAGGCATCCCGTATCAGAGTGCCCAGGCTCAAGCTCTAGGTTCCCGCTGCTGCACACTGGAGGAGGCAGCAGTGACTCGAGGAGCCGGGGCCCGCCACCCCCACGGGAGTTCTGCATGAGTTCTTGGCTGCTGGCTCAGCTTGGCCCAGCCCCGCTACTGAGAGCACTGGGGAGTGAACCAGAAGACGAGCAACTTCTCTCTTTCCCTACCTACTGATCCACTTTCCTTCCGCCCTCCCTCACTCCCTCTCCCCCAGATAAAATAAATGTTTAAAAATAACTTATGCTGCCGGCACCGCAGCTCAACAGGCTAATCCTCCGCCTGCAGCACCGGCACCCTGGGTTCTAGTCCCGGTCGGGGCGCCAGCTCTGTCCCGGCTGCTCCTCTTCCAGTCCAGCCCTCTGCTGTGGCCCAGGAGTGCAGTGGAGGATGGCCCAGGTCCATGGGCCCTGCACCCGCATGGGAGACCAGGAGGAAGCACTTGGCTCCTGGCTTCAGATTGGCACAGCGTGCCGGCAACGGCTGTAGTGGCCATTTGGGGGTGAACCAACGGAAGGAAGACCTTTCTCTCTCTACTGTCTTAACTCTGTCAAAAAAAAAAAAAAACTTATGCTAACATCAATAAACACAACCCTCCAATATATGCAACACCAGTACCTCATGACTGAATTGAGTACAAAGTTGGTTTCACATAAAAATGTCTTATCAGGGCCTGGTGTTGGGGCTCAGCAGGTTAGGCTGCGGCTAGCGAAGCCGGCATGCCACACTGGAGGGCCAGTCCCAATCCTGCCTGCTCTGCTTCCAACCCCGTCTAGGAAGGCCCCAGAGGGTGGCCCAAGTGCTTGGCTCTCTGCTACCCCCATGGGAGACTTGAATGGGGTTCCTTGCCCCTGACTTCAGCCTGGCCCAGCCGTCGCTGTCACAGTCATTCGTGGAGTGAGCCAGCAAAGTGCTCGCTTTCACATGTTCTCTCTTGCTCCCTGCCTTTCAAATAAACAAATAAATTTATTTTAAATTATTTTTTAAAATCCTGACAATATAACTCACAATAGCATATTAAAAGAGGAAAATCATATGAATATTTCAAACACACGCAACAGAGTCACTGAACAGATTTTAAATTCATAACTAAAATGTTTCAAAGTATGACTATAAGGACCTTCCTAATCATACATAAAGTAACTTAAAAAAAAAAAAACCTACAATGATAAAATGTTGAAGCCATGCCTGTGAGATCAAGAATAAGACAAAGGTGCCAACCACTGTTTCACTCACACACTGAACTGGAGTCACAGACAAGTAAGAAAAAGACCTCAGGGCTAAAAAAAAAAAAAAAAGATATTTGCTAACAATATGACTGAATACGTGGAAGGTTTGTAAGTTCATAAATGAGACTAAAATAATAACCCCATAGCTGAGCTCATGAACTTTGTTATACCAAACAGAGAGGGGCTTCACAACTCTGCAGGCCAGCAGTGCTGTGCTGCTGAGGTTGGACAAAGACTTCACAAGACGGCCACCGACACTCAAGAACATGGACCAACAAATCCCAGACAGACACTAGCAACCCAACCCTGCAACAAACCAAAAGGATTACACAGCACAGCCAAGTCTGGCCTATCTAAGGAACACAAACATTAACCGATGGGAGACCCCATATTAATAGAATAATGGCCAAGGTCCCATCTGTACATCCCAACACTCTCACATGACTTTAAAAAAAAAAAACCCAACATCCAACAAACTCGTAATAGAAGGGAAATTCCTCAACATGACAAAGCAGCCACAAGACCCACCCCAGCATCAGACCTCACGGGAAAGAACGGCTGCTTTCCTCCTGAGACAGCACCGAGACAGGAGGTCCCTTGGTCCCTCCTCAGCACTCTACTGCAGGCCTAGCCGCGGCAGGAGGGCCAGCAAGAGCAGCAGAGGGCATCGCAATCACAACATAAGCAGAAAAATCTATCCATTCACAGATGACAGGATTTCACAGAGAGAATTCTAAAGAATCCACTAAAGCAATCAGTGCTAACAACAACTCCAGGAAGTCACCAGATGGAAGATTTTCACACAAAAATCAGCTCTTGTAGGCGGGCGCTTGCAGGAGGGGACGCCCATACCCCCATCAGAGGGCTGGGCTTGGGTCCTGGGCCTGCTCCTGATCC
>CM027397.1:2696877-2714341 GCA_015711505.1 Sylvilagus bachmani
GGGGCCGTCTGCACTGGCCGTGTGATCACCCCACTCCGTCCCGGGGCCGTCTGTGCTGGCCATGTGGTCGCTCCGCTCCCACCTTCCTGTGCGTGCCCTGATCTCAGACGTGCTTCCTCTCGGGGCACCCCGCTCAGATCCCTCCACGGTGTGAGCCCCTGGCCTGGGTCCGCGCTTGCCCTGTGCAGTCCCGGCGGAACCTGGGGCCCTGCTGCCCGCCCACTGCATCAGGTCGCCCCGAGCTGGACGTGCCGGCAGCCGGCGCCTCGTGGCCCCGAATAGCCTCGGCAGGTTCTCTGCATTGCTCTGCACTTCGCAGGCTCCCGGCGCCCTCCTGGCATCGCTGTGCATGCGCACCGCACACCTTCCCGCCTCCCGGGTGGCACCTGCTCCTTCCTGTTTCCTTCCTCCCTTAGATCGCGTCTGACGTGTGTAGTCCTCACTGATCGGCGGGACCAGGCCCTACTGCTCTCTACCAACTCTCCACAGCTGTCTGCCTTCCACGGACTCGGATACAGCGACATCAGCGCCTGCTCGTCTCTGGTGAGGCATGGGTGCCTGCGCGCAGGCTCTGTCCTCCCAGACGGGACTCCTGTGGCTGGGCCTGAGCCTCCCCCACACCCCTGCACATCAGACCACGCACGCCTCGCCTGAGCCTCCCCCACACCCCTGCACATCAGACCACGCACGCCGCGCCTGAGCCTCCCCCACACCCCTGCACATCAGACCACGCACGCCGCGCCTGAGCCTCCCCCACACCCCTGCACTGTCAGACCACGCACGCCGCGCCTGAGCCTCCTCCACACCCCTGTGTGCTCAGACCACGCACGCCACACCTGAGCCTCCCCCACACCCCTGCACTGTCAGACTACAGCACCCTGGAGCTGAATTCCTTAGGGATTATCCGGGCACACAGGCAACACAATTTTGAAGCCCAAACACATGCATGGCGAAGTACAGTTTTCAACACTAGGAAAGTCTTCAGTTTTTTCCTGCACCCAGAACCTAAGTCAAGAAAGATGATCTCCAGGCCGACACTTGGCCTGGTGGCTAAGCTACCAGTCAGGTCGCCCAGAGCATACCAGTGCGCCTGGGCTTGAGTCTGCACTGCACTGCTGAGTCCGGCATGCTGCTCACCCAAGACCCTGAGGGACACAGTGATGGCGCACATGCCTGGGTCCCCGGCACCCACAGGGGAGGCCCGCATGGCGCTCCTGACTCAGCTTTGGCCTGGCCCAGCGCCACCCTCATGGGCATTTGGAAAGTGAGCCAACGGACAGGAGAGTGCTGGAGCATGCTCTCTGCTGCACCCCCTCAGCTCTGTCTCTCCAATTATACAGAAAAACAAAGTTTGGGCTGGTTTGGTCACCTCCTTGACCAGGAGGCAGGTTCTCCCTTTCCCACTTGACACAGGCAGGCCTCAGCCCTAGCTCCCGACCTTGCAGGGCAATCCCTGGTTCCTAATCAGCTAGGATTTGGGGCTTCACCCCCAGGGTTTCCTTCATGCTCTAGAAGATGGTGATTTGTTATACTTATGCAGAACTTCCAGGCACATCGCACAGAAGGATTTTCCAGGATAAGCAACTCCACAGGCGGCTTGAAATTGAAGTGCCTGCCTCCCAGCTCATTCCGATTTGGCTTGCATGCTCTATCCCAGAACTATCAGGAGGCTTCGGCGACATCCACACTGACCAACCCAGCGGCCACAGCAGCCCAATCTTAGCCATGTGACCTCTCACGCTCCCTGCCACCCTCTACGCCTCGGTCAGATTTGCTGACTTCCTCCCCCATCACCTCGACCCTGCTGGGCGGAGAAGGGATTCTTGCTTCCAAGGACCATCTGGATGTTTATAACGCCATTCGCAGGCCAACCACAACCACCAACCTGAAACGCAGCCTGCTGCACACTTGCTGATCTCGAGTCCTGCCTGCATTTGCCTTGGCGGGGCCAGACCAGATGATCTTGTGGGCCCGACACAGCCTGCGGGCTGGACATTCCCACCCGGCATGGAGTCCACTGGTCTCCCTACCGAGCCTGCATCTCTCAGTGCGTGTGCATGTGCTGCCTGGATAAGCCATCCATTCCCACAGCTTTTTTTTTTTAAGACTTTATTTATTTGAGCTGGCACTGTGGTGCAGCAGGTTAATGCCCTGGCCTGAAGCACCGGCATCCCATATGGGTGCTGGTTCTAGTCCTGGCTGTTCCTCTTCCAATCCAGCTCTCTGCTATGGCCTGGGAAAGCAGAAGAAGATGGTCCAAGTGTTTGGGCCCCTGTACCCTCACAGGAGACCCGGAAGAAGCTCCTGGCTCCTGGCTTCAGATCGGCGCAGCTCCAGCCGTGGCTACCAATTGGGGAGTGAACCATTGGATGGAAGCTTGCTCTCTCTGCCTCTCCTCTCTCTGTGTAACTTTGACTTTAAAAGAAATAAATCTTTTTGGCCAGTGCCGTGGCTCAACAGGCTAATCCTCCGCCTGTGGTGCCGGCACCCCAGGTTCTAGTCCCGGTCGGGGCGCCGGATTCTGTCCCTGTTGCCCCTCTTCCAGGCCAGCTCTCTGCTGTGGCCCGGGAGTGCAGTGGAGGATGGCCCAAGTGCTTGGGCCCTGCACCCCATGGGAGACCAGGAGAAGCACCTGGCTCCTGGCTTCGGATCAGCGCAGTGCGCTGGCAGCAGTGCACTGGCCGCGGCGGCCATTGGAGGGTGAACCAACAACAAAGGAAGACCTTTCTCTCTGTCTCTCTTTCTCATGGTCCACTCTGCCTGTCAACAACAACAACAACAACAACAAAAACTTTTTAAAAATACATTTAAAAACAGATTTTATTTGAAAGAGTTATAGGGAGAAGCAGAGACAGAGAGAGGTCTTCCATCCGCTGGTTCACTCCCCAAATGGCTGCAATGGCCAGAGCAGCACCAATCCAAAACCAGGAGCCAGAGGCTTCTTCTGGGTCTCCCATGCAGGTGCAGGAGCCCAAGGAGTTGGACCATCCTTTCTCCTTTCCTAGGCCACAGCAGAGAGCTGGATCAGAAGTGGAGCAGCCGGGACTCAAGCCTGTGCCTACATGGGATGCCAGTGCTGCAGGCTGGAACCTTAACCCACTGTACCACAGCGCCAGCCCTTCTCACAGCTTTTACTTTTTAAAAAAACATATTTATTTATTTGAAAGTCAGAATTACACAGAGACAGGAGAGAAAGAGAAGCCAGGAGCCAGGAGCTTCTTCCAGTTCTCCCACATGGGTGCAGGGCCTAAGGACTTGAGCCATCTTCTGCTTTCCCAGGCCATAGCAGAGAGCTGGATCAGAAGTGGAGCAGCTGGGTCTGGAACCAGTGCCCATATGGGATGCTGGCGCTTCAGGCCAGGGCGTTAACCTGCTGTGCCTCAGCGCCAGACCCTCTCACAGCTTTTAAAGGCCACCTCCTGACAGACAAGTGTTTCTAACCAGATTTCCTGGTCCCCTAACCTATGTGACTGTCTCTGTTTGCCACCGCCTGATGGTGCAGCTTCCGCTCAGCTAGAGCCGGCACATGGCTCAGTTACCAGCATGGCCGCCGTGTCACTCTCGGCAGCAGCTCTGGCCTCACCTGCAAACTGCACCCTTGTATCGTCTTATGTTTCCTGTTGGGTATTTTGTCTTTCTTGCTCATCTTTAGACGGTCACCACTTTATTCTAGTTATTCAGCACATCACTTGTAGACACTGCAAACTGAGTGCACTGTCTAAAACCATGCGAGACTCACTATGATTTAAGCACATCCCCAACAATCTCCCAACCAACATTACGGCTCGCCGCCGGGAGCGCGGCTTAACTCTAATAACGCAGCCCACAATGCTGCGTGGAAACCCTTCGATGTGCTGACAGGACAAAGCAGGATCTCCACACTCATGTAACCGAATGCAAAACAGCACATGGTATTAAAGTTTATCTAAACAGTGTGCTCGGGAGAACGGGAATTTTCCAGTCCAGACAGTCCAACCTGTCTTCCCTTCCCTTTAGTGTTTGCGCGTCTGTCTCCCTTATAAAACAGTTCTCTTTCTTCAACCTTTGACATCCAGGCCTTTAATGCATTTGGAATGAGAATCCATTTTACTTCTCTCCATATAATGAAGCTAACTGTCCCAACACTGTTTACAAAATCCTTCACCCAGGATCTGTGATGCGTTCTCTGTATCCCACCAAAGTCCCGTGGCACATTGTCCTCAGTCCTATTGTATTCCCTGTCTGTCCCTGCCCCAAAACCAGAGCAAGCGCAGCTTTATAACGTGTCTTAACGCCTCTAAGAGCTAGGCCGCCCCCCGGACTGCGGTTCCAGCCCATCAGGGTGTCAGTGAATCTGTGTCGTTCACAAAGTGGACACCATGTCTGTGCCAGGGCCACAGAGCGAAGAGGCTGGGTTGTGGCCTGGTTTCCCGCCCACACTCCATGTATCTCCAAAACCCCAGGCAGCATCTCCACCACGTGAGCCCTCCAAACAACCGAGTGAACTGCCTACAACCACTAGAGACGCTGCTCGATAGAGCCTAAGCACACCCCCAAGAACCTGCCAACCAACTTACGGGCACTGCGGACGCGCAGATGTTAGCCCCGCTGACCTGTCGTAACGCAGCCCTCAGCGCTTCTTGGAAACGCTCCAGTGTGTTCAGGACAAAGCACGATCTCAACATTCACGCAACAAAACGTAAAACATGGGCCACTTTTTCATACAGCTAGAAAGCAAATGCTAACTAATGAGATTTTTTTAAATAGACTTCTAATTCTTAAGTCAATTAAAAAAAAAAAACTGTAAAGCAGCTCTGGAAGACTTGAGTCGTGATGTTTAGTCTCTAAGATCACTAGCTATGCCTGACAACCAAAAGCATAATTTCCAAATTTTGAGTATCCCAAATTGGGATCAAATGCTAAGGAAAACTAAGAATTCTGAAACTGGGATAACAGACCGTGAGAGTTGAGGAATCTCTGGAATTTTATCTACCTGCTCACACCCATGCCCTCAACCTGATGCCACATGGAAGCCGAAGCCCTCCTAAGACAGCCCACTGCACTCTGCAGGCACACACGCCCACGCCAGCCAAAGCTCCTCCCTGTGGGAGAGCTGTCAGAAGAATCCAATGGAGCCACTTGTGTCAAACCCTAACATCCATCCGTAAGATAAACAAAGCAGGGGTCTTTTGGTGTGCCCCGGATAAAACGAGCTAGCAGGGGAGCCCTGCACAATCACAACCTCGGCCCAGCCACTGCCCGTCCACCCGAGACCCAGCCCTGCCTTCCCTCGGCTGCTTGCCAACGGCGTGTGCAGCCTGCTCATCTCACCCCGTCCCCTCAGCACCCAAACTCACTGCCGGGAACACCCGCCTCGGCCAATCCGTCTGCTCCATGCCACATCTAACATTCTGCCCGGGGCGAGATCCCGTGCCTTCGGCATCAACACTGAACCCCCCGGTTACTGATCACTGGCTCCTCATGGAGTGTAGCTGGTCACCTGCCAGCTGTTCAGCTCGGCCACCTCGGGGAGGGCGGGGAGGGGCGGGGAGCTGCCAGCCAGCTCTGGGGAACCAGCGCTTCTGTGATGCAGCTTTCTAAAAAGTAACCAGTGGGCTGGAGGGTGACACCAGCTACGGGCCACTAATCGCCCAATCTCATTTTTTCTCTCTTGCTGGGGAAGGCCCAGAAGTGTCTTTGAAGCTATCGCTTCTCTGTCTCAGACGGGTTGAAAGGGTTTGAGTTGCTTTATTTTTAGCACCCCCTGCATAAACGAGCATTTCCCACAATGACTCTATCAGCGACAGTGCTGAAAGGAGTCTCATCCAAGAGGCTGTTCCTCCAGGACACCGCCCATCTCGGAACTCAAAGCCATGGAGTTGACACTGTGGTTCTAAGAACTCGATTCATTGCAGAAAAAAACATTCCAAAGGCGGCAAGAGAGACTGGGGGACTCACAAGGGCAGAACTCAGGGTAGGCACGTGCAGGCGGCAGCGGCTTCCTGGGAGCACCAGACTGGAGGTGCCCTGAGCTGTCTCCCGTGAAGAACAAGGTGGAAACAGAACTCGGAGCAACACACACTTGCACCATGCGTACCCCCACCAGCCACCTCCTCACAGGGCTCCAAGGAGAGGCGGAGGGGTCACACCGACCGTAGGACACTTCCCTGAGCAGCCCCAGCCGCAGTGCACGCCTGGACGGCTCAGCCTCCCACCTGCACGCCACCCACCTCCACTCCCTTCTCGTCCCTGAGGAAAAAGGCCCCATTCTGGAGCCCAGACACACACGGAAGCTGAGACCCCCAACGAACTTGTCTCCTCCATGCACCAGTCCCCCCACCCAGGGTATGTACTGAGCACCGACTGCAAACCCAGCACCAGCAACTGCTGCCACAGTGTCCTGGCCTCTGCTTACCTACAGAGACAACCTGTAAAACTCAGCCTGTCTGCTGATGGGGAGCGCCCCAGGGCAAAGGGGCTGGCGCGGCCTCCAAGACGTGCCTGAGGCATGGCCCCTCTCACAGCCCTAAACCTGAGCGATGGATCACAGCCACTGTCGGAGGCTGATGGCTGTGCACCAGACCCCAACAGGAAGCGCCAGGTAGGGCCAACAAATCAAGCTCCTCCGGCAGAGTCCAGGCAGCTACGCCCACTGCAGCAGCCCCCGCTGGAGGGCAGGTCTGCGCCAGGGAACACGCAGCACTCTGTGGAGATGCCTGCGAGGGGAAGGGACAGGAGGCCAGGGAGGCAGCTCGGCAGCCCCCAGACTTGTGACCGAGACTGAAGCTGTGAAAGGCAGCCTGAAACTATGCCTGCATGGGGCAGGGAGTGGAAGGAGGATGGAGGGAACCTCCCAGACCCTCCTGTGCACACCAAGCCCCTCTCCCATTCTCCCCAAGCACTGACAAAAACCACATGGCCCACCGTCTCCCTCCCCGGAGCGAGCAGTGACTGGGCCCCAGGGGCTGAGCACCAGCCTCCCAGGAAAGGCACCAAGAGCCCTCTGCAGTGCGTGCCGCAGCTTCCTCCTCCCCAAAACCCAGGTGGGCCCCGAGGTGAAGCGATGCAGGCAGCTATGAAACAGCCACGTTTATGGAAAACAAACCCCAAAGAGCTTCGTGCACTGCCCCCGTGCCCGGATGACTGAGAAATGGGTGGATCCTCACGTCAGCGCTCTCCCTGCTGCCCTCAGCTCGACATCAGAGCCCCAGGACCCACTCCCAGCTGCCACCCAGCTCCGAGGAACCCCAGGACCTGTGCCCTCGCCCTGCGGCACTTCCTCTGCATGCCCCACGCACCAGCGGCCTCTGCTCCTGGAATGACGAAACCATTCTCACAGCGTCCCACCACCTCCCCTGCCCTCAGCCACCCACACTCACTCTCACACACACCCACACACACTCACAACCACCTCTCACACACATACACACGCTCACACACTCACACATTCACACACCCACAAACACCCACACTCACTCTCATACACACTCACCCCCCCACACGCTCACAACCACCTCTCACAATCACACTCACTCTCACTCACACATGCTCACACACACCCACCTCTCACACACATACACACCCACACTTACTCTCACATTCACATATACTCACACACATGCTCACATACACTCCCACCCACACACCCACACTCATTCACACACATACACACTCACACATTCACACTCACACCCACACATTCACATTCCCAGACTCAAACTCAGAGACACACACACACACGCCCACACACCCATACTCACACACTCACACGCTCATACTCACTCACATTCACACACCCACACAACTCTCACATGCTCACACACACACACACCACACTCACTCTCACACTCACACATGCACTCACACACATGCTCACACACTCATACACACCACACTCACTCACACATGCTCACACACCCACACACATACACTCACACACACCCACACTTCCACACACATGCTCACACTCACACTCTCAACTCACAAATTCACACACTCACAAACACATACACACAGTCACACACACACACACACACACACTCCCACTCCCACACACTCACAGGCAGGCGGGCCCTGCCCACCCCTGCACTTTTTCCAGATGAGGTCAGAACATTCCCTCATGGAGGGGCAGGAGGCTCCACCTTCTTCCTTTGAGCAGAGGACGCAGGGGACTTGCCCGCTGCCCTGCAGTGAGCCCCTCTGTCCATCTGTCCCTCCTTCTCCCGGCTCCCTCCCAGGACCCAGTGCCCACTCCGCAGCACAGGGACTGCCTGGGGAGCACCGCGCTCCCCTCCCCTCCCACAGGGGACTCCGCAGAGGCAAATGCTGGGGAGAGGCCCCTCCCCTACAGGCCGGGGAGCCTGGGCCCGCATCGCCTCAGCGGAGCAGCGACAGTCAGCAGGCTGCTCGCAGGGACTCGGCTCCGTCTCCGTCTCCGCACAGGCAGGAGGCCACTGTGCGGCAGGCTCCAGGGCAGCCTCGGCGGCCACAGCAGGGAAGTCTGTCCAAGGGGCTCAGAGCACGCAGGGAGGGCCACAGAAAGGCCGTGCCAGCTTCTGCCGAAGGGGAGCAGCTCAGGGCGCGAGGCTGGGGTGGGGACATTTCTGCGCCCTCACGTCACTGCACATGACAGCCAACTCAGGGCTCCTACCAAAACGTTTGGGACCTGAAGTCAAACCCCGCCTTGGCTGCTGGGCCCGTGTGAGCCAGTACTCTCCACGGCCGGTGGGTCTCGGCAGGGCCGTCCTTGGCTGCCCTGGCCTGCACGCCGAGCTGGCTCAGCCCCTGGGCCTATCCAGGGCCTGGCCTCCTACCAGACTCAGCGCAGCGATCACATGCCGGAGAGGTGGACAACACGGCTGCGAGGCACAGCAGCGACTGGACCACACCACGGAAGGAGGTCAGCAAGGAAGAACAGCTCCCTGGGGCCCGGGGCCGCCCTGGGCAGGTAACAAAACCTCCTCTCGCCCCAACAAGTGGGTCAGTCGAACCGGTCAGCTTAATGCCCTCTTTATTTCAAAGGTTTTGAGAAACGACCTCCCAGTTAAATAGGCTGTGAACAGCAGAACTTTCTCTGGCCTTGACTCACAGAAAAGGAACCATGGGGGGGTGGGAGGGTGAACTCACACCCGGGTCTCCCCCACATGAAGTCTGCCCCAGTGACCCACGCCAGTGGGCACCATCCCATGCATAAGGGACGCAGCATAGCGACCGAGCCCCTGCCACAGGCAGCATGTCACTGCTCTGCTCTGTCCTCTTGGCAGAGGACTTCTGTGATGGCCAAAAACATCACCTGTCCCCACGCAGAAGGCCGGCCTCTCTCGGCCACTCCTCTTCCCTGTGGCACAGATCTCTGACTTCACCAGAGGCCTTGGAGAACGAGGCCTGCTGGGGACCAAAGCCCTCTGCGTGGTGACGAGCCAAGGTCAGGGCGTACACCAAACCCAGTGAGCAGCAGGCCCTGGGGCAGAGGCGGGTGCCTGGGTGCAGTTTGCCCAGCAGACTTAGAACGACAGGAGAAGCGACTGCGAGTTGTCTGCTTCCCGCGACCACAAGTGTCAGCAACTCTGAGGGGTCCCAGGACGAGACGCCTTCCTGTAGAAGGAGCTGGTGGGCTGCTGCCGTGGGCACCCGCAGGAGCGACAACACCACAGCTGTCGTTTGGGGCCAGGTCGTGCCGTGCTGTGCGCCCAGTGTCCAGGTCAGGAAGCCGAGGCCAAACGCGGTGAGAGTAACATGCCTGCATCGACAGTGAGCCACAGCTGCCCACAGCAGCCTGCAGCCCCGGAGCGGAGACACAGGCCTGGTCTGGCCCGAGAGTCCGCGCCGCACACCTCCGCCTTCACACGTAGGCCCCCGAGTGCTCGGCAGGCTCACGGGGAAGCACACAGCGTCACCCCGCAGCCGGGCCATCAAGCCCCGGTCTCACTCAGGGCCATGTGAGCCAAGCCCACTTTCTCATGTGGTCATTTTCCACAGTAAACAAAAAAATCAAATGTGTACACAACGTATGATCTAAAATACACTGAAGAATCTTTTGGTATTGGAAAACGTGGGTTTTGTGGCTGTAACTATTCAGATAATAACTTCTTCCTCCCACCCACTGAATAGTAACAACCGGACACAATGCAGATGCCCTGGCACAGCCACAGGGCGCTCCCACACAAGGGCCCCTGTCCCTGGCACTCCTCGGACAGGACACTCACCTACTGACTGCCTCTAGGCTGGGCCTCCAACAGCCCCGGGCACCCACCCTCCAAGGCACACGCTCAGGCACCCGGTCACTCCCAAGGCGGTGCGGCCTGGCAACACCACCCACAGCCTCCGCCATGAGGGACTTTCTGTGACACATCTGCAGCCCTGCGTTGAACAAGGCACACGCGCTCCTCTGTAGCCAGAGCAGGACGACGGTCCCACGAAACCAAAGGATGGGTAGGTACCACAACGGCGCAAGAAGTATTGGGAGCCACCGCAGGGCACTGGACGCAGGCTGCCCATGGCACAGACCAACCACGACTCCTGGGACGGCTGCGGCTACAACAGCGCACACGACAAGGCATCTTCAGGCCCAAGCACAGGCCGCCCTCAGGGGCAGCCCCGCCCGCCCCGCCCCTTGCCACCCACCATGCCCCTTGCCACCCGCCGCTTCTCTGGGACCTCACGCGCTTCCTCACCTGCTGTGACAGTGTCCACATCCTTGGCGGCCAGCTCTTCCACGTCTGACCGCTTTCTCAGCTCAAACCTCCGGGATAAACCTTCTCGGGGTTTCCACAACTCCTGGATCAAGAGCGGCTTCTCGTTATCCCCAAACACCCGGAAGCACTGGGCCTGCCAGCGCTGCCCCGGGCCCCCGGCCTGGCCCACCACGTCACACAGCACGTACTGGCTGGCGCTCTCGGGGTCCAGGGCATAGCGCTCCAGTGCCTCCTTCACCAGCTCCTGGGCACTGGAGGCGCCCGTGGCCAGCACACTCTTGTAGTGGGTGCCCGTGCAGACACTGTCCCCAAACACCTTCAGGACCCCGGGGGCCGAGAGCTGCGTGGAGAGTTCGGCGGGGTCATCGGTGGCAGCC
Organism: Sylvilagus bachmani; assembly: GCA_015711505.1. Classification (NCBI taxonomy): domain Eukaryota; kingdom Metazoa; phylum Chordata; class Mammalia; order Lagomorpha; family Leporidae; genus Sylvilagus; species Sylvilagus bachmani. The sequence goes on from CM027397.1 coordinate 2,707,928, forward strand.
AGGCCGGAGAAGGACGGGTCCAGGTCCCGGTACTTGTGGCTCAGCGTCCGGGACAGCATGCTGGACAACAGCTGGCTCTGCCGCTTCAGCTTGCTCTTGGTGGGCGGAGACATGATGAAGTGAGTCCCATAAAACATGGTGGGCGAGCCTTCTGGACACGGCTGCGGGCTTCAGCCAGAGGACGAGTAAAGGCGTCGGCCTGGGGGGACAGAGCACGACAGGTCAGCACCCCCCTGCACCAAGAGCGCAGCAGACCCCAGCGTGTATCCACGGGCACACCGGCCTGGCCCAGTTCCAGCGGCACCCGAGACAGGACAGGGCTGGAGCCCGCAGCAGCTGAGGTGGCCTCCCAGGAAAGCCAATACCAGGAAGCATGAGGAGGCCACGAGGGTGAGACGCGCCCTGCCATGGGGCGCACGTTTCTGGGAAGCGCAGGGCATGGTACACCAGGAACGGTGACGACAGCCGAGTGCAGATGGAGCGGTGGCTCCAGGTCACCCAGGGCAGGTCTAGCCCCAGCACGGCCAAAGCGGAGCATTCAACAACCTGCCACCTGCATCGCTCCCGTGCCAGTCCTCATGTGGGAACTGCCACGAGCACTCGTGGAGCCAGGGCAACGGGTACATCCCAGCCCATCCGCATGGCGGTAAGCAGTCAGACGCCCCTGACGTGAACCTGAGAAAATGCCAGTCCTCGAGGGCTGGGAGGAGGGGCTTCCGTGGGCCGCAGCATCTGTCCACATGTCCCTCCGGCCACAGGGGACACAAAGGGCTCTTGCAGAGCCCAAGGAAGCCTGCCTGGAATGCGTGCAATCCACCCACGTCCAGCCGCCCTCGGTCCTCTGCAGGCGCGGATGCAGCCTTGCTGGGGAAATCGGCAAGCAGCCCCGGGAGGCGACAGCGTGTCATCAAATCCGGTTCTAATACCCCGGCTGCTCCAGGGGCTTAGGGCTCGAGATTACGGGCTCCCTGGCAAACCCCAGCGGAGCAGGAGGGCAGAGGAAAGGACAGACACCCTCAGCTTTGTAGCACTGAGGCTGCGCCCCAGAACAGCCCAACAGTGCCTCCTGACGATGGACCCCGCTCGGGCTCGGCCAGAGACAAAGGCAGTAGCCAGCCACGAGCCCAGGTCCCAGGAAAAGCAGCCCTGGCACCCCCCACTGTGACTCAGGCCAGCGCCCAACTCCACTGAAACCCACTAGCAGCCACCCATCTGCCAGCAGCCATGTGTACTCAGAGGACCTTGAACTCCTCAAAGTGGCTTCTGATAGCTTCACACACCCGAGACTGGGTCCTGACTAACATCTGTGGGTGGGGTGGGGACACCCGTCCCACTCCTACAGCGCATGCTCACAGTAGACCACTGCAAAGCCTTTTACAATGCACGATTTTCTGAACACTTGAACTTGCTCTAAAAGTCAGGGGACGGGCACCACGGCAGAGTGGGCAAGCTGCCCTCGGAACACCTGCATCCCCATCAGAGTGCCTGCCGGCTGGAGTCCTGGCTCCTCTGCGTCCACCCCAGCTTCCTGCCAACATCACCCTGGGAGGCAGCAGGTGACGGCTTAACGACAGGGTCCCCACCACGCACACGGGAGCCCTAGGTGAAGCTCCTGCCTCCTGGCTGCAGCCTGGCCCAGTGCAGGGATGCTCGCTCGCTCGCTCTGCCTTCCAAATAAACTCCCAGAAAAAATAGGTGACCAGAGACTCCAGCTCCTGTCTGTACGCAGCCTGGACTGAGGCTCTCCTGGGCCCCAGTGGTCAGACTACAGAGGAGTGAGTGAGTCATCGGTTTTGCTTCTCCCCTGAGGCATGTGCCACCAGTCTCCCTGTCAGATCCTAGAAGCCCAGGGCTGCCCATCACTTCTCCTTGTGACACTCAATTCTCAACAGAAGCACTGCTAGAGTACCACAGTGCTCACATCACAGACCGTGGTGCTGAGACAGCATGCTGCACACCCTCACATCACTCCCGCTTCTGACCTGAGCCGCCTCCCGGGGACACCGTTCTTTAAGACATATATATATATATATATATATATATATATATATATATTTGAAAGTCAGAGTTAGAAAGAGATAAAGACAGAGATAGATCACCCATCCTCTGCTTCACTTCCCAAATGGCTGCAAAAGCCAGGACCGGGTCAGGCCAAAGCCAGGAGCTTCCTCAGGGTCTCCCACACGGATCCAGAGACCCACGGACTTGGGCCGTCTTCTGCTGCTTTGCCAGGCGCATTAGCAGGGAGCTGGATCAGAAGTGCAGCAGCCGGGACTTGAACCAGCACCCATAAGGGATGCCAGTGCTGCAGATGGCAGCTTAACCTGCTACGCCACAGCGCCGGCTTTTCAAGAGTCCGTGGAATCAGAAGACAAACCTCTGCCCACAGCCTCTCACACCAGCACTTTATTTTTTTAAAGATATATTTATTTATTTGAAAGTCATAGTTACAGAGAGGCAGAGGCAGACAGAGGTCTTCCATCCTGCTGGTTCACTACCCAGATGGCCACAATAGCCAGAGCTGTGCTGATCTGAAGCCAGGAGCTTCTTCCAGGTCTCCCTCGCGGGTGCAGGGGCCCAAAGACTTGGGCCATCTTGCACTGCTTTCCCAGGCCACAGCAGAGAGCTGTGGAGCAGTCAGGACTTGAACTGGCACCCATAAGGGACGCCAGCACTGCAGGCGGCGGCCTTACCCACTAGGCCACAGCACCAGCCCCATGCCGGACTTTGTAACCACCCCTGCGAGTCATGCAGCTTGGCTCTTGGAACTCCCACGTGTGCCTCCTGAGACCACCCCCGCCCCGCCCCGACCTGCCACAGGTGCCGAGCGTGGCAGTGGATTCCCCCACAGGGCCCCGAGCCAAGCCCACAGCGGCTGAGGGCACAGCCTTGGCCAGAGGCAGCTGTGGCTCAGGAAGCCCGCGCTTCTGCAGATGACGTCAGAATGGAGACTTCAACGCGATGCCAAAAGCTGCGGAAACCGTCTCCAAGCGAGAGGAGAGTCAGAGTAAACACGAGAGTTTCAAAGCCCCAGATGCCGGGACACACAGGAAAACAGGCACGGTGAGAAAAACGAACTGCGTGCGGGTCGCCAGCCCTTCTGCACAACCAACGGGTCTTTCAATCCTGTTCCCGCAGGCTTTTCAAAGGCCCTTCGGAAAAGGGACATCAAGGGGTATCTGGCACCCAGGAGTGCACGCCAGCGTTTTAAGGTCTGACGTTAACAATTTCATGATTTCTGCTTTGTCTGATGCTTGTTTACTTCATCTTATTGGAGAGGGAGAGGGAGAGGGATACAGAGCGACCATCCATCATCCACTGGTACACTCCCCAAACCCCTGCAACAGCCAGGCCTGGGCCAGGCAAGCGCCAGGGGCCCTCACCTCCATCCGGGTCTCCCCCACGGGCGAGAGGCCATGATCTATCTGCCGCTTCCCGGGATGCAGGAGCAGGAAGCTGAACGTGAAGCGGAGTAACAGACATTCCGGCAGGACGCGGAGGTGGACTGCAGGTGCCCCTGGAGCATCCGCGCCAGCCCCGGGCATTCGGCTTAAAGGAAAGACAGACAGCGTGCAGCACTCGGCCCAGCGGCCGGGACACTAACACTCATGTCCCAGATGGGGTGGCCTGGTCTGAGCACCAGCTGCTTCTCAGGCACACCCTGGGAGGTGGCCTGGCGATGGCTCGGGCCGGGAGTGCCCTCTGAGCACTGAGCGGCGATGGCTCGGGCCAGGGGTGCCCTCTGAGCACTGAGCGGCGATGGCTCGGGCCGGGGGTGCCCTCTGCGCCCTGAGCGGCGATGGCTCGGGCCGGGGGTGCCCTCTGCGCCCTGAGCGGCGATGGCTCGGGCCGGGGGTGCCCTCTGCGCCCTGAGCGGCGATGGCTCGGGCCAGGGGTGCCTCCTGCGCCCTGAGCGGCGATGGCTCGGGCCGGGGGTGCCCTCTGCGCCCTGAGCGGTGACGGCTCGGGCCGGGGGTGCCCTCTCTGGCCCAGGGACTGCTGCAGGCATCTGGGGGCATGACCAAGCAACAGCAGGGTGCACCCTCCCCTCATCTGCTTCCCCCCCAAAAAAAACAAAACAATATAAATAAGTTTTTTTTCTTTTAATGTATAAAGAAACGGAAAATTACAAACACGCCGCTGCTAGGCCCCCTCCCAAGGCACGAGAGCCTGAGTGCTCCAGCCGGATCCCAGGGCGGCGTCGGGAATATCACAAGGGAGAGAATCGGAGCCGCCAGAACCTGATTCACTCCTCTCCAGCTACGCCCCCCTGGACGTCCCAGCTAACGCAGACCTGGGGATTTCAGAGCTTCCTCCGGGGCACGGTCATCTCCCCGTGGCCATTTCACAGGCCGGCCGCCGCACACACGGCCGCTCCCCCCAGGCCCGCGGGAAGAGGCTCCGGCCATCGGTCCAGACGCCTCTTCGTAGTAGCATTATTATTTTATTTTTTTTCCAAGGCGGCCAGGAGGGCAGAGGGCAGCGCCCCGAGGAACCAGATCTGTTTTCTCTGCACCGGGGACCTCGGCCACACAGAAACCCGCCGCGAGGCCCTGCGCAAGCGAGGGACAAACAGGCGGGGGGCGCGGGGCTCAGCCGGGGCAGTGTGGACCCCACGGTCCCGCGGGGGCCAAGGGCTTCGCACGCCCCGGCTCCACCGGACTGACCCTGCCGTCCGGGCCTCTCCGGGGGGGGGGGGGGCCGGGGGCGGCAACGCAAACACCCGGGGGCACCGCGCGGGGCGCGCGCGCCTGGCGTCCGCGCCCCAGCACCTGCGCGCGCGTGGGCGGCCGAGCTCGCGACCCCCGCGCCCCACACGCCAGGCCGCCCCCTCCAGGGCGCCGCCAGGGCCTCGCAGGCCGCTGCAGTCGGGGGCCAGGGCTGGCCGGCCTGCGGGGGCCGCGACCACCGCCCCGGGAGCCGGTTCCCAAGGCAACAGGACAAGCCCGCCCTCCGCACCCCGCTCCTCCGCGAGGGGACGCCCCGCGCGCGCCCCGCGTCCCCGGCCGCGGACTCCGTGCCCCGGGCCGCCCGAGCGACCCCGGCCTCCGCGGCCACTCCTCGCGCACCCCGCGCTCACCTCAGGCCGCCCGGCGCCGCCGCGTTCCCGCGCGGCTCCCTCGTCTGCGGCCCGAGCGTCCACGCGCGCCGCGGCGCCTCCTGCCGGCCGCCAACGGACGGGGCGGGGAGTCTCGTGCGAGGGGGCGTGGCCTCGGGGACGGGCGGGGCGAGAAGAGGCGGGCCACAAGCGGACACCTCGGCGCCCAATGGGCAGAGACGAAGCCCCTTGGGGGCGGGGCCTCGAGGGAAGGGGCGGGGCCCCACAGCCGGAGAGGGTGAGCTGTGCGCTGGCGCCTCCTGCCGGCCACCCCATGGACAAGGACGGGGCTGCGTGTCGACCCCACTTCTAGTAGCCCCGTGAGCGGACAGGGCAGAGGGCAGAGCTGCGACGTTAAAGGGGGAAGGAAGCTGGCTACGCCCCTCCCCCCTCCCCCCTGCACCCCAAGCCGGCCCAGCAGCCAGGACGCACTCCTGCCTAAAGCGCTGCCGAGCGGGCCGGCTCAGGTGTTGGAGAAGCAGGTGTGCTCAGCCCGCGGCAGGGGCTTCCCGTGGGGAGCGCTCCTCCCACGAAGGCGTGCCCGCCCCTCGCTCCGGCCTGCACCTGGTTCTCGTGGCCCCAAGGGCCCGTGTGCAGCAGACTCGGTGCACCTGTTGATGGGCTGTTATGGGTGGGTGACGCTTTACCGTATTGATCACAGGTAGGAGATGGGAGAAGGAGGCGGGGGGACGGACGATGAGAGGCTGAACGAAGGCAGGGTGCCCAGTGTAGCGCCGAGAGCTGACTCGGCTGCGTGTGGGTCACATACATGCACCCAGCTCCCGCCCACCCGCAGACAGGATTCCGGTTGGCAACCATCAGAGCTGGGAGCAGAGCCCGGCTTCAGCCCTGGCCCGATAGGCAGGTTACGTCTGGGAGCGGATTGTCTGCAGTGACGGTCTGCTAAGACCCCTCAACCCAGTCTCGTTCCCCCTACCCAGGTACTTACCGGCTCTGTGCTCCCACAACATTGGTCCACCTGTCTATTAAGAGTCCACACATTTGGCGGTGGCTTTCTGGTACAGCGAGCTAAGCTTCTGCCTGCAAACACTGGCAGCTCCACTTCCAATCCGGGCCCCTGCTCATGCGCCTGGCAAAGCCGCAGCAGGAGAGGATGGGCCAAGTCCCTGGACCCCCGCCACTCACGTGGGAGACCCAGATGGAGTGTCAGGCTCCTGGCTTCAGCCTGGCCCAGCCCCAGCAGATGGATGACATCTGTCTCTCCTTTTCTTTCTCTGTCACTGTCTCCTTGAAATATTTTTTTAAGATTTATTTGAAAGAGTTACAGAGAGGAGAGGCGCGGGGGGGGGGGGGGG
>CM027397.1:2714441-2764679 GCA_015711505.1 Sylvilagus bachmani
ACTGCTTTCCCAGGCCACAGCAGAGAGCTGGATCGGAAGTGGAGCAGCCAGGACTTGAACGGCCGGAGAGACCTGGAAGAAGCTCCTGGCTCCCAGTTTTGGCCTGGCCCAGCTCTGGCTGTTGCAGCCATCTGGGGAGTGAGCCAGCAGATGGAAAACCTCCCTCTGTCTCTCCCTCTCTTTATAACTCCGCCTTTCAAATACATAAATAAATCTTGTTTTAAAGAGTCCACATTAATCGAGTTATGTGTCTTGAACACAAGCCGGAGACTGATTCCTCACCTATCATCTTCTCGTCACTTCCTTCCACCTCATGGCACCTCAGCACCAAGTACGGAGTCTGTAGGCATCTTTGTATCCCAGCACCTGGCACCTGGGCAGGTGTTGGGTTGAGTATCTTCAGCCATCAGCTGGACAACCATGGGAGTGGTGAGCTGCCCTCCTTGGCCACCAGGGGGCGGCAGAGTCCTGGGACTTAACAGAAATTGAGTCCCAAGAGAAAAGCACCTGTTTTTTTTTGGGGGGGGGGTGAGCGTGGGCATTGAGTGCAGCAGCTTAGGACACTGTTTGTGCGAGACCTGGATGGAGTTTAGGGCTCTTGGCTTCAGCCTGGCCCAGTGGATGAGAGAGCTGTCTCTGTGTTTCACTGTTTTTCCACTAGAACAGGTCATAAAATAAAGTGAAAATGTCATGCTAAGTGAAAGTAGCCAGACAAAAGAGCCACGCCGTGTACTTCCTGTTATGTACAACATCCAGGACTCAGACGAGGCAGGCTGCAGCAGATGACCGGATAAAGGGGGTGGTGGCGAAGGGGTAGCTGTGACTGCTGCACTCTGGGAACACACGGACGCCCCGAGACGCAGGAAGAACTGTATGGTGTGTGAGTTGGAGCTGAATCAATGATTTTTGTGAAAGATGCGCCACCTACCCCAGTGAGTCGGTGAGGACGCGCATTTGCTAACTGAGCCGTGACGCAAAAGACACACATGTTTCAAAACATCACGTGGGATGCAATGAACGTACACGATTTTTATTTTACTGAATATCAAAAATGAACTCAGAAGATGTGCAAGCAGAATAGGTAGAAAATAGCAAGAGTGGGTGCTAGTGTGTGGCAGGCTGAAGTTCCCAAAGAGAGCCACACCGGTATAGATCTCATCACACACACTTTAAAAAAAAAAAAAAAAAGGTTTATTTGAAAGACAGAATGACAGAGAGAGAGTCCGTTCACTGGTTCACTCCCCAAATGGCCAGTTCTGGGCCAGGCTCAAGCCAGGAGCCAGAAGCTCCCTCCCGGTCTCCCAAGTACCTGGGCTATCCTCTGCTGCCTTCCCAGGGGCATGAACAGCCGGGCTCCCACCAGCACTCCCGTACGGGATGCCACTGTCCCAGGCAGCTTAGCCCCCGCTCCCCAAGGCTCCACCAGACGCGGGGGCCTGCACTCCCTGCCCTGCAGCCCGTGGAATATGGTACGCGACGTCCAAGACAAGGTCATGGAGCCAACGTGGCACCACCAACTTTCGGAAGTATCCTTATATTCTGATAAAAAACAGTCTGGCTTGGGGCTGGCATTTGACACAAGGGTTAAGATGCTGCTGGGGGTCCTGGTGCTGTGGCATAGTGGGTAGAGCCACCGCCCACGGAGCCAGCATCCCATATGGGTGCCGGTTCAAGTCCCGGCTGCTCCACTTACGATCCAGCTCCCTGCTAACGTGCCTGGGAAAGCAGTGGAAGATGGCCCAAGTCCTTGGGCCCCTGCACCCATGTGGGAGACCCAGATAAGTCCCTGGCTTTTGGCATTGGCTTTGCCCAGCCCTAACTGTTGGGGGCATTTGGGGAGTGAAATCAGCAGGTGAAGATCTCTATCTGTCTTACAGATAAGTAAGTAAATAAATGTTTTTTAAAAAGACTAATTCATTATTCAGGGTCTGGCATTGTGGCATAGCAGATAAAGTCGCCACCCATGTCACCAGCATCCCTTAAGGGCACCAGTTCGAGTCCCAGCTGCTCAGACTTCCAACCCAACTCCCTGCTAATGCACTTGGGAGAGCAGCTGCAGATGACCCGAGTGCTTGGGCCCCTGCATCCATGTAGGAGACCCAGAAGAAACTCCGGGCTCCTGGCTTCAGCTTGGTATAGCCCTGGCTACTGAGGCCATTTGGGGATGAGCCAGTGGAAGGAAGATTCTGTGTGTGTGTGTGTGTGTGTGTGTGTGTCTCAGTCTCTGTCACTCTGCCTTTCAAATACTTAAATCTTTAAAACAATAATAAATAAAAAGACACTGAGACATGTTGAGTGTTCCTTTATTTAGGTTTTTGCTACTCTTAGAAACGTGTTCACAGGATTATTCTTCTCAATACAAATGTGTATCAAATGCTGAGTTAATACAAAATCGCCATTTCGCAAACACAGAAAGGGTCCAATACCAGCAGAACGCGGTTTCCCAAGTTGTGCCGCAAAGGCCACGGTCACACACTGCAGACGCCACAGGTCCACGTTGCTGCGCACACAGAGCTGCGCGTACAGAGCGAGGCCGTGAGCGGCAACACTGCTGGTGCTGTAAACAGGGGCAGCCCGCTGTGCGCTCAGCGTGAAGCCAGAGCCCGAGCAGCAGGTGGCTGGCGGAGGCTCCCAGCTCCCATTCAGGTGCACTGCCGCCCTTCCCCCCACCCCCAAGTCTCTGTGACCACCCAGCCCCAAGAGTCCGCAGGATGCCGGGCCACGGCCAGGACAAAAGACCCCAAAAGCCAGTCTTGTGCTCCTCAGCGGGGTCAGGGTCCTCAGGAATCAGATTTTTGCAAACTCCCAGTTTCTTCCTCCGCACCCGGCCCTGTGTGAGCCAGCGGCACCCAGACTCCCGAGAGATGGCACCATGCTGACTCCCGCCAGCAACGGTGAGCAGGAAGCCGGGCCCCTGCGACCAGAGTGCACCGCCAGGAAGAGTCCCCAGATTTTAGGGTTCTGGGTCGTAAAGCCAGCTTAGTGGGCTGCAGCCAGCAAGTTGAAAAGGTGCTAAGATCGGGGAGGGAAAAGACATGGAGGCCGAGGTGGGAGGGTGCCGCAGCCTGTGTGTCTGCACCCCCCTCCCACCCCAGTTCCACGTTACAGCCCTGACCCCACAGTGCTGGTCTTAGGGGTGGGCAAGGCGCTTAGGTCTTGGGGTTGAGCCCTGGTGCATGGGGTTACGCGAGAGGACCGGAGAGCTGGCTTGGTCCTTCCGCCGCCACGGGCACAGCCAGAGGGCCGGCTCTGTGAGTCAGCGAGGGGCCCACAAAGACACAGAAGGTGCCAGCACCCTGTGGTGGGGCCTGCAGAGTGGGGAGTAATCCGCCGGGTCCAGGGTGTCAGGGTCCCAGCAGCCTGACCAGCTGCAGGCTGGGAGGGGAGGCAGACGCAGTGGCCCTGAGGGCTGGAATCACAGTGCACGGCGTGTTTCTTAGCCCGGTCTTAACCAAGAAGGTTTGGAAGCCACCGCCCTAACATGCAGGGGTCCCAGAGTGCCCAGGGCCTGTCCCAGGTGACTGAGCGGGCACGACTCCCGACCCACAGGGTGAGCTCTGCCCCGAGGCAGCCCCTCTCCGCCTCCCAGCACAGCCAGGCAAGATGCCCCGAGCCCGAGGCCGGGTTCGCCAGGAGCGAGCTCTCATTGCAAGTTCAGGGCTGTGTGGGCACAGAGACCCCTGGACCCTGACGCCCTGTGCAAGACGGATACAAACAGTCACTCATTTTCTAAAAAATGCTGCCCCTTTTCCTTGTGGGTACTAGAGGGAACAGCGGTCTGCCTCAAGCAAAGGGCGTGCCCAGGGCTCAGGGCCACGGGCTGCTGGGCAGAGAGCCCCCGCCCACCAAGAGGACCCTGGGAGCTAGACAGTACTGACAGAAGCAGGACCGTGGCAGTGGGAGACGGGGCCACCTGGGGGACCCTGGGGAGCGGGGGCTTTATGTGCGGTCCCAGGCCTCAGCCACCTGGGGGACCCTGGGGAGCGGGGGCTTTATGTGCGGTCCCAGGCCTCAGCCACCTGGGGGACCCTGGGGAGCGGGGGCTTTATGTGCGGTCCCAGGCCTCAGCCACCTGGGGGTGTGGAAAGTGGAAGATGTGACACCCAGGGGTCATGACCTTGGATGACCTTGGGCAAGTCACTTAACTTCTCAGAGCAGCCTGGAATATGGAAATGGTAGTTTCATCTGGCCAGGTTTTGGGGGAGAAGTGAAGTCACTTCCTGTTACACCGATAAAAACAGGGGAGGGGGTGCAGGTTAGGGAGCTTGGGGCGCAGGCAGTAGCACGCAAGTGAGCCAGCACCCCACACCTACGAAGCTCCTGTCTGCGGCACCTGCCAGCCACCGTGGTGTCAACATGCACAAGGATCCTGAGATTCTAAGAATCAGTCCCCAGGGGACCACACCCCACCCACCGCCTTCCCCCAGTGCAGCATGGGATGGGATGTGGCCCCCTGTGCACACGACCCCTCCTGCGGCCAGATCAGGCCTGGTACAACTTACAGCCTGCCTACCCTCTCCACACCTATACCCTGCAGACTGTCCCCAGGGACAGGGACGATGACAGCCATGGGGAACCGTCCGTCCAGAGGCCATGACTGGGGGCACAGGCAGCGGGAGGCCCGACCGAGCTAACCTCCTTAACACGGCCCACGGAAGACACGCTGAACGCAAGGGAGCCCCCGGACACAGGCAGAACTCGGAAGCCCTGGGCACCGCTTCTGTGCGCCCAGCCAACCGCGGTCACAGACACTCAGGAAGGAGGCACTGTGTCCTCGTCATCATTCCCCAGCCAGCACCCACACGGCGATGGGTAGCACACGTCGCCTACGGGGGATCTGCAGTTACAGGCAACAACGCCACTCCACGGACGGCTCGTGTGCGGGCACACACGCGGGGCACATGTCCAGACGTTTTAAGTGGGTGTTTGGCACAGTGGTTAAACACTGCTAGGGCTGCCTGCATCCCGGACCGGAGGGCCTGCTTGAAGACCTGGCTGCTCGGCTTCTGAGTCCACTTCCTGTTCACGAGCCCCCTGGGAACGATGCTGGTGATGACGCAAGTGCTTGGGCCCCTGCCACCCACAGGAGAGACCGGGATGGAGATCCAGGCTCCTGGCTTTCAGCTTGACCCAGGCTTGCCCTGCTGGGGGCATTTGGAGAATGAACCCGAGGATGAAAGATTCTCTCTCTCTCTGCCTTTCAAATAAAGTGAAGATAGAGAAATACAAATTATTTTAAAAGTAGGAGAGAGGCCAGCACTGTGGCACAGCGAGTTAAAGCCCCAGCCTGCAGTGCCAGCCTCACACATGGAGGCCGGTTTGAGTCCCAGCTGCTCCACTTCTGATCCAGCTCTCTGCTGTGGCCTGGGAAAGCAGAAGAAGATGGCCCAGGTCCTTGGGCCCCTGCACCCACGTGGGAGACCTGGAGGAGGCTCCTGGCTTTGGATCAGCTCAGTTCTGGCCATTGCAGTCATTTGGGGAGTGAACCAGTGAATGGAAGACCTCTCTCTCTCTCTGGCTCTACCTCTCTCTGTAACTTTCTTTCAAATAAATAAAATAAATTGTTTAAAAAAGAGAGAGTAGGAGAAAGTGTCTACATCAGGAGGTACAATACTGTCCACAAAGCACGGCCATGAGCAGCCATGCATGGCTTGAATGGAAAGCTGGCCCTCACGGGAGGGCCCCAGGGTCCCTCCCCCACACGGAAACGTCCCTGATCGGGCCTGCTGTGCCCCCGGCCCTGCCTCATCCTCCTGTCACTCCGGGGCCCCGAGTTGCAGGCCCACCGGGGACTGCCTCCCAGTGGCACTCAGACCCACTGCGCCCTGCCTATCACCCTGCCCAAGCCCCTGGGTCTGGCTGACGGGAGCCAATGTGGCTACTGTGGGTGGTCCGGTCTGTGACAGCGGCGCTGCTGGGGCACAGCCAGCCCCAAGCTGCAGGGAGAGACCCTTCTAGGACAGTGGTGCCCCACGGGCTTTGGGCTGGGTGCCCGGGGGGCCCCCAGCACCCTCCCCGGGGGGCTCACAGGCCTAACTCTCTTCATTGTAACAGGGTGAGGTCACCTGTCTTTCTCCCTCTCAGCCTTCAGCCCCTGGACTACGGCTTTCCCCAGAGGCGGCCAGACACGCAAAGTCACAGCAGACCCAAGTAAGGGCAGAGGGGCGTCCAGTCTCCTTCAAGGCCAAAATTCACTGGACGTGAATTCATCTTGCTTGGACAAAGTGTTCGTTTCAACAGAAAAATGGGTCCCCTCTATGAGCCTCTCATGGGTGTGCTCTCTCCATCAAAGCACTAGATGTCTACATCTTCTCACCATTCACGTCTGATAGGACGAACGCCTACAGATGGAGCCCACCCACAGCCCGCTGATGCCCTCAGTAACGTGTAGGGATACAAAGGGACCCCAGGACCAATGGGTCCCGGAGTCCCGGCCTGACAGCCCAGTCCAGCACACTCTTCAGTCGCGATGGCCCAGGTCTGTGCCTGCGCTGACCAGCCCGGCGGCCACCCCCCACTCCCTGCCCCACGGCGAAATGTGGGAGTGGGACTGTGGGAAGGGACTTAAGTAGCCGCCCACAGCCATCGGCCACAGTGTGGACTGAGCACCTCCAGACCTCAGCTGCCACCGCCCTGAGGCCACGCTGCCTGTTGGCATGCCCTAGTTTTAGCTATGGGGTGAGGATAAGGGATGGGCGTGTAGGGCCAGCTCAGCTTTGCTCCTGGGAGCAGCGGGGGGGGGGGGCGCACCTTCCACCCTCCCCAGGGGCCTCCCCTCTGGGCTCTGCCCTCCCCCTGGGGTGCCCAGTGTGCAGTTGGACGAGCAACTCAACTCCCTTTGCGGCTGGGCAGGTGAAAGCCCAGGGAGAAGGCGTTGGCCCAAGTGGCGCCGCACAGCAGGGCGCGGGCAGCAGCTCCTGCATCCCCCACTTCCCATCTCAGCCCCAGAGCCCCCTGCCCCGGCCAGCCACGCTGCACTCCGGGAACCCGGGACAAAGGAACCACACGCACCGGCCACCTGTGGGTCATGAGGTCCTCAGCGGCGTCTCCTGCCCCCCCGGCCAGAAGCCTCGCAAGTGGCCTCAAGGAAGGGCTGTGCTGGGCTCCACATGGAGCCCAGCCTCGTGTCCACGGCTCGCATCCACGGTCCCAGGGCCCTGAGGTGCAGCTGCCAGGGGTGGCAGACGGCAGAGTGGCGGCCATTTATGGCTGTGTGTCCCTGGACAAGTTACTCGACCTCTCTGCCTACCAATCAGTGAAAATGGACCTTTTTTTTTTAAACACACAGCTCCCAAGCCTGTCAGTCACACCCCCAGTCTGCATGGGGCTCCAGGCCCAGCGACAGCTGGGGACAGGGGACGGGGGTGGGGGTGGGGCAGCAGTGCTGGACGTGACCAGTCGGGGCTGCTGGGGCGGAGCGTGCACACTGCTCCGTGCAGGAGGCCCGAGCCCAGCCTTGGTTGGAGCATCTGAACCACAGAATGTGGTAATGCTACACACCAGGGCTTTCGTGGTTTTTTTTTTTTTTTTAATTATTTTTCAGCTCAGCTTTTCCCTCTGGGGGACCACTTGGGGGCGTGGGCTTTCCTGCAAGTAGCGGGTCTGGCCAAGAGCAGGACACCTGGGCATCAGACAGTGCTGTCTGCTAAGCTGGGAACCCTGGAGGAAGTCACCGGGCCTCCCTGGACAGGAGCTTCCGCATGACCCCCGACCCCACGAGGGAGGCCGTGACGATCAGCGGACAAGGCACCTGTGAAAACCCAGCACCAAGACAGACGGGCACCCGGGAGAAGCCGCGGGCAGGGAGGACTCCGCCTCCCCCGGCTCCCTGCACCTGTTGTTGCAAGCCCCGCCCGGGATGTCAGGGAACTCACGGGGAGGGGCTGCTGATTCATTCCTTTGACTGAGACTTCTGAAAGCGTCACCATGATCAGGGGTGCTTGCCGAGTGCAGGCTGGATATCATTGTTTGTTCTCCTGCATCTCCGAGCACAAGACATTGAGGCCCAGAGAAGTTAAGGAACCGGCCCAAGCTCTCTCCAACAGGGGTTGTGGATCTGATCTCTGGTCTAACAAGACACAGTCCCTCCCTCCAGGGAGGACAAAGGACGGGGCTCTGAGCCACGGTGTGGGGAAACATGGGGAGTGACAGGAAACAGAGGAGCCAGCAGTTCCTGGATACGGATATCTGAGCTGGGCTTTAAAGGATGAGTAGGAGTTCGGTAGGTAAAGGGGTGAACCCAGTCCCCAGCAAAGGGACTGACTCCTGACGAGGGGCGGGGCACAGGCTGACTTGGAGAAAGGCAAGGTCAAATACATAAGGACACGGAGCCGCGGCCCAGGCACCCGCTTAGCCCCCATCAGCGTTCGTTCATGTCTTTCAGGACGGCGCGACTCCTATCTCGGCCCAGCATGGTGCCACTCCTCGGGAGGTTTCCTGAGTCAGAACTCGGGCCCAGGTCAAGTCCTCTCTCCAGCCCGCCCTGCCCTCCACCCTCCAACCCTGACCCCAGCTGGCGGGAGACACTTGGTGAGCGCTCACATTTATACGTGCATGCCCGGGGGATGGAACCCAAAACCTCGCCCGAAAGCCCCTCCAGCTCAGAGGCCACTGGTCTGGGGGATGTGCGTGGACGACGACTGAGCGGCGGCCTGGACACATGGGACTGCAGGTAGAGGAGCCTGCTGTGGCGCGGAATGTGCCAGAACCAACCCCGAGGCAGCTGCACCTGCCCCTCTATCGATCCCTGCAAGGGCATCGTGGGATACGGATCTTTGGGCTGACACAGACCCCTCACCAGTGAGAAAGGGGAGGGTATGAGCGGTGTTACTGGTGGAAGATTAGCATGTCCCACCCGAACAGACCCTGTTCACGGCTCCCCAGCTGGGAGAGGCACAGAGGCTCCATCACCAGGGCCTAATGCATCGCCAGTGGCTGCCTAGACCACTGGATTGCAAAGAATCCCGACGCCTCACATGGGCTGCGATTGATTGGTGATGTCTGCCCAGGTTGCGGACATTCACCTTTCCAGAACAGGCTCCTCCTCCCCCCACCGGGGGTCCCTGGGGCCCTGAGAGCAGCCCATCTTGGCCCGTCCTGCCCCCTTCTCTGAGTATGTGGATGCTGGTTGTGGTTAGTAAACACTGGTCTAAAACAAACACATTACAGGGTTACTCTGCTCTGCACAACGACTAAGTGCCCGCCCTCTCCCTGGGGATCCCAGGGGCAGTCCGGCTGCCACTAGAAGCGAACGCGGCCCCATCCAGACGCCCCCCACTTCCCACCCCGCTGCCCTGCACCCCCGGAGGGGCAGTCAGGCTGAGGCACCAAGCTCCTCCAGCTGGGGTTTCCGGAACACCTGTGGCATCCAGGAGCCCGAGGGCACATGGCATCTGGGCCACCTCACTTGGACACCTTGGTCTGCAGGGAGCTGGGCAGGTAGAGGTACCTCCAGATGGCATAGTAGTGGGTGCCGGCGCCGAGTGCCACAAACAGGTGCCAGATGGCGTGGGCGAAGGGGATCCTGCCATCACTCTTGAAGAACACCATGCCCAGGCAGTAGAAGACGCCGCCAGTCATCAGCTCCCAGATGCCCTCCGTGTTGGGCTGTGGGCAAGGACAAGGCGGGGCCTGGGTCACGGGGGGGGGGCAGCCGGCCATTCCCCAGCCACCCAGACCGCAGGACACGCAGGAGACAGTGCTGACCCAGAGCTCCGGGCACGGAGCCTCGCGATGTCAGCACCTCTCCCCGACCTATGCTCAGACGTCACGTGCTCCGTCAGAATCTCAGGGTATCTCTGTGGCTTTTCTGCTTGTTTCTATTTATTTATTTTGAAAGGCAGAGTTGGGGGGGGTCTTCCATCCGCTGCTTCACTCCCCAAAAGGCTGCAACATCTGGAGCTGGGCTGATCCAAAGCCAGGAGCTTCTTCCGGGTCTCCCATGCAGGTGCAGGGGCCCAAGGACTTGGGCCAACTTCACTGCTTTCCCAGGCCACAGCAGAGAGCTGGATGGGAAGTGGAGCAGCCGGGACTAGAACTGGTGCCTCTATGGGATGTCGACACCACAGACAACAGCTTTATTCCCTATGCCACTGCAACGGCCCTCGCTTCTTATCTTTTCTGAAAAAAACCTGTCTGTGACACGCCCAGAGAATTCAGCTCAGGGAATCACAGGGCCACCTGCACACCCACGCTCACAGCAGCGTTCCTCCCGGGAGACAGAAGGAAGAAGCGACCCCGGGGGCGTGAAGGGAAGAACAGAGACACAGAACGTGAGCCAAGGCTCAGGGCCACCTTGCAAAACTCTGACGCCTGCCACCATAGGGAGCGGTGGGAGAATTCAGTCACAGCACAGAGCCCCTCTGAGACCCTCGTTCTACCACTCAAGACCCTTGGGGCCTCAACTGCACCGGACGATGAGGAACAGGCTGGTCGCCGGGGCCGGGAACAGAACAAAGGATTCACGCTTGCAACCTGCAAAGACCAGAAGGTTCCGGAAGCGGACGGCGCTGACGGGAGCAACAACGTGAACGCAGGGCCGGCGTCAGGGCGCCGCGGGCAAAGCCGCCATACTGGAGCGCAGGTTAGGTTCCCGGATGTTCCACCTCTGATCCAGCTCCTGCTAACGCGCCTGGGAAAGCAGCGGAGGACAGACCACGTGCTGGGACCCCTGCACCCACGTGGGAGACCCGGATGGAGCTGCTGGCTCCTGGCTTTGGTCAGGATCATCCCCAGCTGTTGTGTGCCTGTTGGGGAGTGAATCAGCGGGTGGAAGACCTCTCTCTCCCTCTCCATCACTCTATCAAATAAATACATGAATAAGCATGTGCCCAGTGTCCCCGAAGTGTGCACTGAACATCACGCGATGGCGGTACGCGCTATGTTGTGCGCTTCTCGGCCCCATGGGAAGGCAGCAGGCATTGAGCAGCCATGATGCCACAGAGCGGAGCGCCTGGGCTTGATTCCCAACTCCTGCTTCTGACTCCAGCCCCTGCTACAGCAGACCCTGGGGGCAGCCGTGACGGCTCCAGTGACTGGGTTCCTGCCACCCTATGGGAGACTTGGATCGAGTTCCCCACATGGAGAGTGAACCAGCGATAGAATATCTATCCATCCATCCATCCATCTATCCATCCATTCATCCATCCATCTATCCATTCATCCATCCATCTATTTATCTCTGTCTCTGAAATGGAAAACCAAAATAACACGTGTCGGTGGCAAAAAAAAAATCTTAGAGGAAACAAAACAGAACGTAAAATGCTGTGAAGTAGCCGTGACTGACCTAAGCACTACAAGCTGAGCCCAGCAGAACAGGAGGGGACCAGGCAGGGTGACGAACCCCCTTGCCCCGACTCCCTGGGGGAAGGAGCCACCACGCGCAGCATTGCACAAGATCCTTCCGGAATCTTCTCTGCACTCTGCGTACACAAACGCACTTCGTGCATTTGCACGGGGCCAATCAGTTTTAGCTGAGTGGGCTCGGGCCCTCCCTGCCACTCTGAGAGGCGACTTCCTTGTTGCGCACACTCGCACACCCCTCGGTCTGTGTGACGGCTCCGCGGTGTCTCGGTGCACGTCACTGGGTCCCCGAGAGCGTGTGACTGAGTGTGCAAAACAGGCGCCACCCAGAGTCTTCCCTGCACTGTCCAGTGTCCTGCGCACAGCACTTGGGCAGGGCACACATCGCCCCCATGTGGTAGTCACAGAAATGCCCACGTCACCGCACCAGGGAGGTGAGCCAGCACCAGTGCATTTTCAGAAGAGAACCAGGCGACTTTTTTCAAATGGAAAAGAGAGGCGGGCAGTGTGGCACAACAGGTGGACAGAGCTGCCGTGTGGGACATCCCTGCAGCCCCGGCAGAGGGCCGGCGGGCAAGTCCCAGCTCCTCCTCTTCCGATCCAGCTTCCTGCTAACGCACCCAGCAGGTGTTGGCTCAAGTACCTGGGTCCTTGCCTCCCACGTGGGACACCCGGATGAAGCTCCTAGATTCTGGCTTCGACATGGCCATTTGGGGAGTGAACCACAGGATGGAAAATCAACCTCTGTCTGTCTGTCTGTCTGTCTCTCTCTCTTTCTCTCTCTCTCTCTCTCGCTGTGCTTTTCAAGTAGATGAATACAATTCTTTAAACAGGGAAAAGATACGCAACAAACCGTTAATGGCGGTTGCAGCCAGGAAATCTCACTGGGGGAGGAGCTGACGGATGACGTTTCCACGCAGGGCTGATTTCTGCACTGAATATGTAATTCAAATTCACATAGAAGGCTACTCAAAAAGTGCATGGAAAACGGAATTAAAAGATAGATTCTGCTTTTACAAAAACATCGGAAACCCACGCAGATGGCTTTGCAATGCGCATTTCCCCCACGTGGATGTGCTGCAGTGCAAACCACATAATGTTAAAATGTCTATTGAGGCAAAAAGGTCATCCGTAAAAATAAATCACAGGGAGACTGCTGAACAGGAGGCAAAACGGGCATCTCACTGCCAAGTGTGGAAATTCACTGAAAGTCGGGGCCGGCGCCGTGGCTCACTTGGCTAATCCTCTGCCTGCGGCACCGGCATCCCATATGGGCACCGGGTTCTAGTCCCGGTTGCTCCTCTTCCAGTCCAGCTCTCTGCTGTGGCCCGGGAGGGCAGTGCAGGATGGCCCAAGTGCTTGGCCCCTGCACCCGCATGGGAGACCAGGAGGAAGCACCTGGCTCCTGGCTTCGGATCGGCACAGCTCCAGCCGCAGCGGCCATCTGGGGAGTGAACCAATGGGAGGAAGACCTTTCTCTCTGTCTCTCCTTCTCACTGTCTGTAACTCTACCTGTCAAATAAATAAATAAATAATCTTAAAAAAATGCACTGAAAGCTACAACAAGTAGAGCGGTTTGGTGCCCATACAAAACCGACAGGCCCATCGGTGAGATCTGCCATCGCTTAGACACAGAGCCCCGTCTATGACTTTTGCCCACAAGGAAAGGAGCCATTCCAAATAGGAGAACATGGGACAACTGGCTACTCCCTGGGGGAGGGACACTTGTAGGAGAAATCACAGTAGGAATAGAGAATTAAAAAGTTAAAAGCAGGGGCCAGAACTGTGGCATGGCAGGTAAAGCTACCGCCTGCAACACTGGCATCCCACATGGGCGCCGGTTCGAGTCCCGGCTGCTCCACTTCTGATCCCGCTCTCTGCTGATGGCCTGGAGAAAGCAGAAGTGCTTGGGCCCCTGCACCCACATGATAAGGGAGACGAGGAGGAAGCTTCAGCCTGGTCCAGGTCCAGCCATTGCAGCTATTTGGGGAGTGGCCCAGCAGATGGAAGACCCCCCCCACCCCCTGTAGCTCTGTCTTTCAAATAAATAAAATAAATCTATGAAAAAAAAAAAAGAGAGGGTTTGTCTTGACAGTCTGACAGACGGCTCAGGCACTGCGGGTCCCCAGCAGCCAGCTGCTAGGGGGAGTGGGGGGCGGGGGCGGGGGTGGGGGTGGGTACTCACCATCGAAAGGATGACCAGGGCGGGGAAAAAGCCCATCACGACGTAGCACAGCAGCTCCACAAGCTTGTACCTGGCGGGAAGACACGCGGCCTCTGGGCCTCGGCACCGCCGCCCCGGGGAGGAGACGGCGGGCGGGAATGCCTGGCTGGGACTCTTCCACAGTGGGCCGCTCCCAGCTGCACCTAACCGGGGTGGGCATCTGTGTCTCCCTCCCTGAGGCTCGGCGTCCACGTCTGTAGGGTGACACACTCGAGCCAGAACTGGGGTCGCAAACATCGGGCCTAGCACGCACCAGGGCGCTGCTGCTACTCAGCCCGTGGCAGGCATTACTATTCGATCCCGGCACCTTTCCCCACAGGGCCCAAGCAGCCACTCTGAACAGTGCTGAGCAGCCGCAGGACAGTCCCTGCACTGGAGGGACCCGCGGTGGCATCTGTCACTCCCTGTGGCTCCTCCAGTCCTGCGTCTCTCCCCACGGCCACCACCCAGCAGGACAGCGAGCGGAGAGCCTGGGTTACCAGGCTTCTCCCTGTCATCCGCCATGGCCGCCTAGGGCAGGTGGATAATGGGTGCCTCCATTCAACAGACCTAAGGTGCTCTTAACTGTGGCCACACCAGCTGGAGGTGTCTGTGTCCATCCATGGGCCTCAACATGGGGATTCGGGGGCCACTGCATGGCCCCACCTGCCCAAGGGCACTGAGGAGGCCCTGCTGGGGTATCGGGGGCACCCCGGCCCCCAGCCCGGACTTACCGCTCGTGGAAGAAGAAGACGTAGACCGTGCCGACAGAGGCCATGATCCAGACCAGCCAGCGCATGTGGGAGGCCCACGGGCCCAGCTCCCGGAGGTTCAGCCTGGGGGACAGAGAGAGCCCAGGACACCGCCTGAGGGGCGGCCTGCACAGGAAACCACCCCCAGAGGCGGGCAGAGCAGTCAACAAACCCAGGCAGCCGTCGCCGGGCAGGGTCCCTGAGCCGGAAGGCCTGGGCCCAGAAGTGGTGTGGGTCTGGGAACCTGTGCACACGGCAGCGAAGGAGGCGGCTCTTTACACGCGCTGTGGCACGGGAAGCTAAGCTGGCTCAAGTCCCGGCTGCTCCGCTTCCAATCCAGCTCCCCACTAATGCGCCTGGGAGGGCAGCAGAAGGTGGCCCAAGTGCTTGCGCCCCTGCACCCACGTGGGAGACCCAGGTGGAGTCTGAGCTGGCCCAGACCAGCTGTTGCAGCCATTTAGAGAGTGAACCAGCAGATGGAAGATCGATCGATCGATCTCTCTCTCTCTCTGCCTTCCAAGTAAATAAAATAGATCTTTTTTATGAAAAAATGTGGATAAAGACGTTCATCACGGCACTGGTCCCAGCCCTCAAGTGGCAACCAGGGGAGAAGCAGGGGTGTGGCCGGCCAGCACGATGTCGGCTGCTGGCATCCAAGACCACGCCACGCTGACAGTAATTAACTGAATTTTCAAACAGCTCCCGGGGAGACTCTGAACGTCTCCCAGCACAGGGAAATGGTGATCCTGAGAGGACGGCCATGGTCGCTGCAGGATTCGCCTCCCTCACCTCTTGCAGAGGTCTAGACCCTGACGTCCTCCCGTCCGTGGCCGAGGAGTGGAGGGTCTCCGAGCTCCGGCTCTGCCCAGCGCCGCTCTCCCCCACCCCTCCCTCACTGCGTCCTGGCTCCCCCCGTGACTTCCTCCACCCCCGCCACGATCAGCCTCCACACTCGCCAGAGTGCAGCGCCCCCAGTCCTGAACCACCACTCCAACCTGGAGCTGTGGCCGACCGGTCCTCCCGAGGTAGGGTCACTCAGTGACCTGTGCCGATCCGACTCACGAAGTGCAATTGAAAGCAAAAAAAAAAAAAAAAACCCACAGCAGAGGGGAGGGGGAAATAAAGTCAGGACCATCTGTGGCCGCCCTCAGCTCCCTTGCCTTGCACATCCGTTTCTGCACTTGGGCCCTCTCTGGAGAGAACCGGCCTGGGGGAGGCACAATGTTGCATCTTGGCAGTAGAGGGCACTGCGCAGCGCCACCTGGTGCCCGTGGCTGGCACTGCCTCTAAAGAGAGGCATTTTTGTCCACTGCGAAGCTGCACCTGTCCACTAAGGTGCCGGTGCCTGCAGCCCCACACGAGAGTTTAGGGCTCCCCAGGGACTTTCAGTCCAGCAAGCCTATTTACAAAGGAGCATTAGCACGGAGCTGGATCTGAAGTGGAGCAGCCGGGACTTGAACCGGCACCCATATGGGATGCCACCATCGGAGGGAGCAGCTTAACCAATGGTGCCACAACACAGGCCCCGTTCCTTACGGATGTCGGTCACCCTCACTAGTCAGTCCCCCGTCAATCATCCTCTATATTACATTGTCCTTGTTAAAATCACTGGTCAGTTCCTGATTCTGGAACAGCCCCGGCAGTTTAAGAAATACGAAGACCTGGCTGGCACTTGGTCACTGGGGACACCCACGTCCCACATCCCAGGACTGGAGTCCTCTCCCAGCTCCGGCTCCTGACTCCAGCT
The DNA here is from genome assembly GCA_015711505.1 of Sylvilagus bachmani. Classification (NCBI taxonomy): domain Eukaryota; kingdom Metazoa; phylum Chordata; class Mammalia; order Lagomorpha; family Leporidae; genus Sylvilagus; species Sylvilagus bachmani. The sequence continues at coordinate 2,730,445 of CM027397.1, forward strand.
TCCTGCCAATGCAGACCCCAGGGGCAAAGGTGACGGCTCAGCCGGCTGCGTCTCTGCCACCCCGTTGGGAGACCTGGACTGAGCCCCGGCTCCCAGCTCTGACCGATACCGGTGTTTGACGGGAACTTCCTGTCTCTCTGCCTCCCAGATGAATTAAGACAGAAAAAAACACAGGACCACCTGCTTGTACCAACATGGACAAACACCTACACTGCTGGACGTTGGGGTCGGGCACGAGCCCCAAACCTACGACTTTATTATCTGTGCACGCAGAGACACACGTACAATAGCAGTCTTGACTGGCTTTGTCTGGAATGGGACAGGTAAGACTTGAGGGGTAGGGGAAGGAAGTCCTCTAACCTCGCTCTGGAGTAAGTTTCTTGAACGAGAACGGCTGCGTAAATCCTCTACCCCTGCTGAATCTGATTGCCATCGCGGGCAAGTTTGGTCTAAAGGCAAATAGATACCCCAGGAGCATCGGTGCACACCGGGCTGGGCATCTTTCCAAGAGCGCCGGGAAGCCCGTGGGCTGGGGCTGGGCACAGCACAGATGGGCAGGACGGAGAAGTGGAGCCAGGGATGGGGTGGGGTGAAGGAGAGGGCGAGGGGCGGGAGTCAAACCACGCACCTGCCATTTTTAACTGAAACTGTTAGATTTAATGTTTTTAAAGATTTATTCTTTTTATTTGAGAGATTAACAGAAAGTGACAGAGAGCTTCCATAATCTGGCTCACTCCCCAAATGGCCGCAACGGCTGGGGCTGGGCTGGGCTGGGCCAATGCCAGGAGCCAGGAGCTCCGCCCACGTCTCCTACGCGGGCGGCAGGGGCCCAAGTGCTCGGGCCATCACCCACTGCTGTCCCTGTGCATGAGCAGAAAGCTGGACCTGAAGCAAAGCAGCCTGGACCCCAAGCCAGCGCTCCGATACGGGACGCCGGCATTGCAAGTGGCGGCCTGGCCCTCGGCACCACGGCGCCGGCCCCTAATTTAATCTTAACTCGGCTTTGTTCAACCTCACACCAACACTGCATCATGAAGTTCACTGCGCCTCTGAGGTTAAGACAAATCCCCGAAGGCGTACGGAAGCTGGGCCTTTTACATTAAGTGTTCCCAGGCCGGCGTCGTGGCGTAGCGGGTTCAGCCCCCACCTGCGACTCCAGCATCCACACTAGCACCAGTTCAAGTCCCGGCTGCTCCGCTTCTGAACCTTAAGTGGGCCCTGGCTGCTGCAGGCATCTGGGGAGTCAACCAGGGAGGGAAGGTTTCCCTTTCAATAAATAAAATAAATCTTAAAAGTGTTCAAATGTTTCCATTGTCAGCTAACTCGGGATAGAACTCTGTTGTTTCATCCTGCTCTGGCCTCGCCCCATCCTTCCTGAACCCCAGTAGTTGTACATTGTCACAGTTTGTAACACTCACAGTCTATCCCAGGGCCCCCCACCCCACACAGCTGTTGTCCGCTGCTTGAGTATCTCAGACAGGTGCGCCCCACCCCCCACCGCTGCCCTTAACCGGTTGGGGACTGTGTAGGAGGAGAGGAGGACGACTTCTTAAACAGCTAGATTTTACTCCGAAGCCATTTTGTCCCAAAACTTCTTATCATTTTAATTTTTGTGGGTTTTTTTTTAAAGATTTCTTTATTTGAAAGGCAGAGTTACAGAGAGACAGGGAGAGGCAGAGAGAGAGAGAGGTCTTCAAAGCCAGGAGCTTCCTCCAGGTCTCCCATGCGGGTGCAGGGGCCCAAGGACTTGGGCCATCTTCCACTGCTTCCCCAGGCCATAGCAGAGAGCTGGATCGGAAGTGGAGCAGCCGGGACTCGAACCGGCGCCCATATGGGATGCCGGCACTGCAGGTGGTGGCTTAACCCACTGCGCCACCGCACGAGCCTCCTCCCAAAACCTTTTCATTCGCACGCTGACCTGCGCTTGCCTATTGCTTCCATCTGCGTGACGACCTCACATCTTCCCCAAAGTCGGCCATGGGAAAGTCGTAGCGGCGTCTCCGCCGTGTCCGGCATAAGGTGCCGTGGGCAGTGCACCAGGCAGCCAGAGCCACTGTCTCTGTGACCTCCTCCTGCTCAGCTCAGTGCCTGCAGCACTTGTCTCTCTGTCTTCAGTGCAATGCACTAGGGACAGAGAAAGGCTAGACTAGAACTCAGGACAACCTGGACGCGCATTGTCCATCACTGTCCAACCTCAACGACAGGAGGCTGCAGAAGCTGGGGACCTCAGCATGCGGCTGCACACCAGCTTCTCCCAACCATGAAGATGAGCCAGGGGTGTGCAATGAGTGTGCCCAACAGCCACCAGGGGATGCTGTTTCACTCCCACTCCCTCAGGATACACGTAAGCAACGGCTTCCAGTGCTATACACCAGAGGGCGCTGGTTCACTACCATCGTCTCAGGGAGCCTTGAGCAATAGTCCCGGAACTGCACACCAGGGGGCGCTGTTTAATGTCTCTCACACACACCCCACTCCATCCCTCCTACCCCCAACCCCGCCCTCCACCTGGAACCATCCAGGGAAGGTAATTTGAAAACGCCCCAGCTGCATAAAGCAGTCCCAAGCCTCAGCCTGTGGTCCTGCAGCCAACCCTACTGCTGGTCTCCTCGGACTCCCCGGGGAGCCCTCTCCTGCCCCAGTGAGGACAGAGGGAGGCTTGGGGCCCCCTGCAGCTGTGGGTGATTGGCAGGAGCCCTCAGATGGCTGCGTAGAAGGAGGCTCAGGGGGTTGGGATGCACCCCCCTGCCGCTCCACGCACCCCACAATCTTCTGGCTTCTCTGCACGGTGCTGGCTGTGGTTTCCTCTCCCCACGGACGCCCCATCAGTATTTTAGCTCTGTTCTCTGTTTTGTTGGGCATGGAGGAAGTCAGGTTCTGGGTCACCCCGATTCTTCTACCAGGCAGGTGCCTGACAATCCCCCATCCAGAGAGATGGCGGCCAGCAGTGGCCGATGTCCCCCAAACCCTGGTCTTTCCTCTTCTTTCTCCATCCTCCGGCAGCCACCGCCACACAGACTTTGCTGCTAAATGTCTCGTGCATCCACCTGCACCCCCGAGCCTGCACGGCCACAGCCATGGCCCCTGCACAGGACAGCAAGCCCCGCCCACACTGCGGCTGCCAGCCAGTCCCCGACGCAAAACCATCCACGTCCGGTTGCAAAGCCTGTGCTGAGGGTGGACCCGGCGAAACGGCTCTCCTGGCCCTGCACACAGGCGCACGGACGTCCACAAGGCCACTGGCCACGGTCACTGGCAGCACGGGAGCCACGCAAATGCCCATCAGCAGGAGTGCAGGATCTCCCCTCCCAGCACCACTGACCGCCTCCCGCGCGCAACCCGAGAGGAACGAGGCACACAAGGGCACTGACGGCGGCCGGCAGGGCTGTGCTGCGGTGATGCGGTCCGGGCGTGATGACCACAGCGGGGTGGGGGCCGAGGGGGCGCCCCGGGGGCCCGTCTTGTCTCGTTTCCCGACCCGGTGCTGGCTACATCCAGGGAACACCCAGCAGAGGCAGACACGGGGACTGTGCGCACGGTGACACCTCAGTCAAACCCTTCCCAAAGCAGCCGCCGCCGGGAGCCGGGTGTCCACGGCCTGGGGGCTTTATCGCTGGGCCCGGCCCTGCCGAGCCAGCAGCGGTGGGGAGGGGGGGGCACTCCAAGTTCAATACTTCTCCGGCAGGTGCATTTTGAAGCTGACGATTTTGTGTGGCCCGCGGATGACATCAAAATATCTAAAATGCCCTGGGCAGAAAAAAAGTCTCCCCACCCCCATCTAGGCAAAGAAGCCCGTTCACCAGCTAATCTGACGAAGCGACTCCTGCACTGACGACAGCAGGAACCTCCCTGGGTGGGGACGGCGCTGTGACGTAGGTTAAGCCTCTCCTATGCAGCACTGGCATCCCACGTGGGCGCCGGCTGCCCCGAGTCCGAGCCAGCTCTCTGCTAGGGCCTGGGAAAGCAGCGGAAGATGGCCCAGGTGCTGGGGCCCCTGCACCCACGTGGGAGCCCCGGAAGAAGCTCCTGGCTTTGGCTTGGCCCAGCTCTAGCCGTTGCGGCCACTTGGGGACCAACAGACGGAAGCTCTCTGTGTGTGTGTGTGTCTCTAACTCTTTCAAAGAAGTAAATTAAAAAAAAAAACAAACAAACAAACAAAAAAAACCAACTCCTTGGGCAGAAACCCAATAGCAAACGTGCGTGCTCACTGCTCAGAGGCACCACACCTCCCGCGGCTGCTGGGGGCGGGACTCACCAGGGCGCGTAGGAGGCCGCTATGAAGAAGTAGATGACCATGCGGTCGGACATGTGCAGACAGTGCTCCACCATCCTAGGGCACACAGAGAGCTGTGGTCAGGGCGGGGGGCAGGGCGGGGCCAGCGCCCCCAGAGCTGGGCCATGCATCACGGTGCCTGCCCCCGGGGCGGAGGGGCCCGGCTGGGGCTGGCTCGCCTCCAGCGGGCGCCACAACCCTGGACCTCCGTCTCGCGAGCTGTAAGGGGGGTGGGATGGAGACGCCCCCTCCGGGGGGGGGGTCCTCCTGCAGGGCTCAGCCCCGATCCTCCTCCTCTCGAATCCAGCCACGAAACGTGCTTCTGTTCCCTGCGCTGGGCTCTTCAGGGACTTCAGGGGAAGGGGGATTCTGTGGCTTGCGGAGATGCAAAAGGAACAGAACCACGTGCCCCAGGAATCGCCCTGGGCTCTGCACCAGCAGCCGGATCCCAGCCACCACTCGGGGCGCACAAAGCAGGGGGGACCCCAGCAGCCTGGGCACGGGGCTGTGGTGGAGACTAAGCGAGCTAATGCCTGGCACCGTGCACCAGAAGAGCGTGGCAAACTTGAGCTGACTGGATGCTGCCCTCAAAGAGGGCTCCACTCTCCGTGGACTGTGTCATCCGCCTCGCGGGCAGAGTGCAACACTCCATCCACGTGAGCACACTGCAGGAAGTTCGTGGAAAATGGAGAGAAAATGTAAGTTCATTCTGGTGCAAAAACTGAAATTCATGCATGTGAGGTGCCCGGACAAAGTTCACATGCAAAAAAAAAAAATTTTTTTTAAATTTGTATGCATGGATTTCAAACCTGTGTGTGGATTTCATTTTGCACCAAAATAACTTATTTTTTTCATTCCATTCTCCCACAAATGTTTTGAAGGACCCTCATACGAAATAGAAACATTCCAGAAATAATTTCTACAGTTTTAATGTGTTGAGGGGTGTGTGCCAAACTTGTTCCGTGCGGCATAGGGGAAGCAGCCACGCTGTCTACGCTACCCTCCCACAGGCAGTCACTCGCTGAGTCGTTTGCAAATTTACCTTCACGGTTTGAGACAGCCACAGGGCTGTCGGGCTGGGCCCCCGTGTGCAAGCAGTACAAGCGTTAGCGTATGACCAGCGTATGACCAGCGCGGCAGCTGGCCTCCCAGACTGCCCGAGCGCCCACTTCCTGTTCCTGTGCACACCTCTGCCCAGCCCCTGGCCACAACAAACAGGGTCAACTCAGGGGTCCTGGAGACGATGGAGCATGTGTTCCCGGGCTGGACCACGTGAGGGACCGAGCGTCCCCAACCATCTGCCACCAACCGGCCAGCCAGGGGCAGGGGCAGCCTTGGGGGTGGGGCCCTGGGGCCCCAGTCGAGAGGAAGGCTTGGTGGGATCCTGGACAGAGCCACACAGCAAACTCCTGGACCGCTGACCCCCAAAGCTGAGATAGCAAATGTCTAACGCTTTAGGGGCTAATGCTGTGCGAGTTCTATCGCAATCATAAAAACTCAACAAACCCAAACTGCAAAGGTCAGGGGCGCTCCCGCCCACCCTGCGACCAGGGACCGACATGGGTGGCCAGGGGAGGGGGGATGCCGAGGCCCTGCTCTGACAGGGCCCCTGCCCTGCCCCCGGGGGTCACCTGAGGTGGCTCTTTTTCCAGGAGACGGTGTGGAACACGGTGGACACCACAAAGAGGCCGCAGAGGCCCAGGCCGTAGATCCAGGCGGAGAGCGTCTCCCAGTCGTCGTCCGACAGGAAGTAGAGGTTGGAGCTGCCAAGGATGCTGGGAATGATCCAGAACTGCAGGGAGGAGGCGGAGCGGGCGTGTGATGCGGGGGGGGGGGCGCACGTGGGGCCCCTGGGGGCCCTCCCAGGCCTGCACCTGCCCCAGGCCACAGAGGACCCGAACTGCTTCATTCTCCTCCCCCTTCGTGGACCCGGCTCTAAATTCCAAGAGGTGCACGGGGCCAGCGGCTAAGAGCCTGGACGATGCATTCTATTCCCAAAGCCACCCAGGTACTGCGGGGTGAAGGGGTGCGGCCCCCCACAGCCCGGCCCCACGCAGAGGAGTCTGATGTACCACATGTCACACAAGGTCCTCTCGCGGTCCCCTGAAGGCGGAGGAGCCAGCTTCTAGGCTGGGGGGGAGGGGGCACCAAGGCGTGGTGGGGGGCAGGGTCCTCAGTAAGAGGCCATCGGCCAGCCACCCACCTGCCCCTCTGCACACGGCCCACTGAACACCACTGGGCAAGAGGGGGCGTGGAATCACAAACATTCAAACATCACTCAGTGGCACAGCAGGTCAAGCCGCTGCCTGTGACGCCAGCGTCTCATAGAAGCACCGGTTCAAGTCCCGGCTGCTCCACTTCCGATCTGGCTCCCTGCTCATGTACCTGGGGAAGCAGCAGAGGATGGCTCAGGGCTGCACAGGGCTCTCCCCTGTCTCCCCCTCTCTGACCCTGCCTTTCAAATAAACTTTTTACAAAACCACTTTCCTAAATTTTAATACATAGCCTTAAAAAACAGAGACTGCATCACGCTGTTTCATAACCTAGGGGTGGGACTTCCCTGGGCTGTCAATCTTCCCAAGAGATTTATTTACTTATTTATTTATTTATTTATTTTTTTTTTTTTTTGACAGGCAGAGTGGACAGTGAGAGAGAGAGACAGAGAGAAAGGTCTTCCTTTGCCATTGGTTCACCCTCCAATGGCCGCCGCGGATGGCGCACTGCGGCCGGCGCACCGCGCTCGTCCGATGGCAGGAGCCAGGTGCCAGGTGCTTTTCCTGGTCTCCCATGGGGTGCAGGGCCCAAGCACTTGGACCATCCTCCACTGCACTCCCGGGCCACAGCAGAGGGCTGGCCTGGAAGAGGGGCAACCGGGACAGAATCCAGCGCCCCAACTGGGACTAGAACCTGGTATGCCGGTGCCGCAAGGCGGAGGATTAGCCTGTTGAGCCACGGCGCCGGCCTATTTATTTACTTATTTTAAAGGGCAGAGGTACACATCGGAGGAGAAGCAGAGAGAGAGAGGTCTTCCATCAGCTGGTTCAGTCCCCAGTCGGCCACAACGGCCAGAGCTGGGCCAGGTTGAAGCCAGGAGGTCCTTCCGGGTCTCCCACGCAGGTGCAGGGGTCCAAAGACTTGGGCCATCTTTCGCTGATTTCCCAGACCATCAGCAGGGAGCTGGATTGGAAGTGGAGCAGCCGGGACTCAAACCAGCGCCCACGCGGGATGGCACTGATGCAGCACTACGCCATGGCACTGGCTCCTTGATTGTGTGTTGTGTTCTGTGACCCGCCCCCCCCATCCCAGTACTCATTCATTCATTCACTCATTCATTTGTGCCGCCGGGCCCAGCATCACCGTTGCTGGCCAGCACTAACGAGAGACCGTGTCCAGTGAACAAAGGACTCAGCAGAGGGGCTGGGCCCCGGCGGCAGCTCCCCCACCCCCACCCCTGCAGGCACCAGCTGCATGGGCTGTGCCTCCTACTGGGTTCCCAGCCCCCCAGCTGCCCCCAGAGACAAACAGCAGCAGGGGAGTGCGGCCCCTCTTCCCCAGGAGGCGGCCGCTGGTGCCTGAGCCACCGTGGGGGCAGCTCTGATGACCCCCGCTCTGCAGATGGAGAGACGCAGGCTCAGAGCTGCAGATGGACGGAGCTGGACCTCACTGCCGGTGGGGAGCAGTGTAGACCTGACTCGCTGTGATGCTCGCACGCCGAGCAGACCAAGACCCTTCCACAACACTGCCACAGCCCCCACCCCATGCTAGCTGCCCTCGCCCCATAGGCCTCTGGGGCACGGATTTGGAAACTACCCCCACGGGACCCAGGGTGGCCTGGCCAGAAACAGTTTGCTGAATGACTAAATGATGGACTGCTACGTTCCGGCGAAGAATCCCAGAGGGCAATGAGGGCTTCGATGGCCCAGGGCTCCTCGGGATCCAGGCAGGTGGGAAGTCGGGTAGTGGGGGCTTCAGCCAGGCTCCACGCAAAGGGCCTCACTGAGGGGGTTGGGCAGAGACAGCGAGCGCTCCAGGCAGACAATGCTGCACTGGGTACCAGGGAGCCGCTGACGGCCCTCGGCACAAAGGAGAGGTGAGCGCAGCTCGATGGACCCCAGGGACCGTCCCTCCCCTGAGGACCACAGGGGGCTCCAGGAACAGGCGCTAAGCCCCAAGCCGCCCCAGCCCCCCGCAAGGGCCCACTCACGGCGTGGGTGGCACAGTTGGCTGCGTGCTCGTACTCCGTGGGCTGGTACCGCTTGTGGGCGGGGACTCGGTGGTTCATGAACCTACAATGACAGGCAGGGTCTCAGGGGGCCGGGTTGGGGAGGCAGCTGCAGCCAGAGCCCCTCCCCCGCCCTCCCACCCACCTGCACTTTCCCAGGGGGAGGGGGAAGCACCTGTGGGACCTCTGGAATCTGGAGTCTCCCGCCTCAGCCCCTGCACCCACGTGGAGACCTGGAGGCAGCTCTGGGCTCCTGGCCTCAGCCTGGCCCAGCCCTGGCTGCTGTGGCCACTGGGGGGAGAACCAGCGGATGGGAAGTGCACTCGCTCGCTCTCTCTCGCTCGCTCTCTGCCTTTCCAATAAATAAGCATTTATAAGAACACTTCTGAAGAGCTTCACGAAGTTCTCCGAAAATATGTACTATGAAAAAACTGCACAGGTTTCAATTTTTTTGCTCCAAAATAAATTAATTCCATTTTTCCACCAAATTTTTAAATTATTTATTTTTGTTAGAGAGAGAGAGAGAGAGAGAGAGAGAGAGAGATAGGTCTTCCATCTACTCGTGCACTCCCTAAAAGCTCGCCGTAGCCAGGTGTGGGCCAGGATGAAGTCAGGGGGCAGGAACTCCATCCAGGTCCCCCCCATGGGGAGCAGGAGCCCAGGTCCTTGAGCCACGGCCACTGCCTCGCAGGTGCACCAGCAGGCAGACAGACCCCAGGGCGGAGGAGCCCGAACTCGGACCCCAGGGCGGAGGAGCCCGAACTCGCACCCCAGGGCGGAGGAGCCCAAACTCGCACCCCAGGGCGGAGGAGCCAGAACTCGCACCCCAGGGCGGAGGAGCCAGAACTCGGACCCCAGGGCGGAGAAGCCCGAACTCGCACCCCAGGGCGGAGGAGCCCGAACTCCCACCCCAGGGCGGAGGAGCCAGAACTCGCACCCCAGGGCGGAGGAGCCCGAACTCGCACCCCAGGGCGGAGGAGCCCGAACTCGGACGCAGACTCCGACACAGGGCACGGGCATTCCCAGCGGCATCCTAACTGCTGCGCCAAACACCCGCCATCTCCCACAAGCTTCTCGAAGCACCAGCGTCCGACTCGGCCCCCTGGGAAGTGCCCTCCTGGCCTCCTAGGGTCACCTTGCCCCGGAGGACAGCCCGCTCTGACACCACCGCGGGAGGTCACCGCCTGCTCCCCGCCTCGCTCTCCAGGCGCCCTCACCGTTCACTCCCTCGTGTGCTTTCTTTGGCTCACAGCGATTCTGGGGAGATTTATCTGTGTTGCTGGAGACAGAAGCGAGCTCTTTCCGTGGCCACGTAGGTTTTGCCGCTGGCTACACCACGGATGGCAATGGGAGCTGCTGCCCAGGGTGGCTCGGCTCACGACGTCTGTGTGCACACCTCTGGGTGGACATAATGCACCCATTTCTGCGGGAACTGGGATTGCTAAGTGGCCTTATCTTAAACACAAACACTCCCAGGGCCAGCACAGTGGTGCAGGGGGTTAAACCCCTGCCTGTGACTTCGGCATCCCATATGAGTGCCGATTCGAGTCCCGGCTCCTCCAGTTCTGATCCAGCTCTTTGCAATGCACTTGGGGAAGCCGCAGAGGATGGCCCAGGTACTTGGGTCCCTGCCACCCACGTGGAAGACCCAGATGGAGTTCCAGGCTCCTGGCTTTGGCCTGGCCCAGCACCAGGCTCTGTGGCCACTTGGAGAATGAACCAGCAGATGGAAGCCCTCTCTCTCTCTCTCCCCCCAGGTCATTCTGCCTTTCAAATAAATCTGTACGTCATTTTAAATAGATACAAACAAGCATTCCTGATGCATTGGCGTTGCCCCCGTGTCCAATGCCCCCTCCAGGGGTCTGCAGTGCCCAGAGCTCAAGAAATGAGCTCACCCAGCGGCACTGAGGGCCTCGCCAAGTCGGCTGACCTCTGAGCCGGGCACCACCGAGATGCGACTCTGCTCAGGGATACAGATGCCAGGCTGGGACCACACGCAAGGCCCAGCTGGACAGTGGAAAGCGTCCGAGAGCCGGGAGGGGCAACATGCACACACATCCGGGATTCCAGCCAGCAGGCAGCCCCTTGGCCTCTGATCGGCATCTTCCACCAGGGGGCGCTAAACTCACCCAGACACACGGAAACCCTGGCAGTGACTATGGAGGACCCACCCCCACACCCCACCAAAGAAAAGCAAGAAGCCAGTATGTGATGCAGAACAAAGGGCTCAGTGCAGGACAGCTCACTGAGCACTTACTGAGCACCTTCTGTATGCCGGGATCATGTTAGTTCCCTTCTGTGTGTAGGCTCCAGGCTATGCACAAGGCACCTTCTGTATGCAGACTCCATAAACAATGCGGGCAGGGCAAGAGTGAAGGTGGGGGTTGGGGGAACCTCTAGGCACTGACCCTGATTCGCCCTGGGGGCTCTGGGGTCCTTGTCCCCCTTGGTACCTGGATCACTCCATAGGTCCAATGCAGCTCCCCCATCCACCTGCTCCCCCCATCCACGCTGGCGCCCCACCAGCCCAAGTGTTTGTCCCTCTCCCAGGGCAGCCCAGGACGCTGTCAGCGAGCAAGGCTGGCTCAGTAGCCACAGGCTCACGAAGACTGGCTTAGTAAGTGAGCGTGTGACAGGCTCCATGGGGCCGCTCCACCACCCACACGTCTGAAATCCCGGCCCCGGTACCCCCGAGTGGGACCTTATTGGGACTGTTGCCATCCTACATCTTTTTTTTTTTTTTAATTTATTTTATTTGAAAAGTGCAGTTACAGAGAGGGAGAGGCAGAGACAGAGAGGAGTCTTCCAACGCTGGTTCACTCCCCAAATGGCTGCGACGGCTGGGGCTGGGCCAGTCGGAAAACGAGAACCAGGAGCTGCTTCCTGGTCTCCCACATGGGTACATCCTCTGCTGCTTTTCCAGGTGCATTAGCAGGGAGCTGGATCTGAAGTGGAGCAGCTGGGACTCGAACCTGTGCCCATAGTGGGTACCAGCGCTACAGGCAGCAGCTTAACCTGCTACACCACAGTGCCAGTCCTCCACCTTACATCTCAGCTGATGTATTTACAGGGTGGGCCCCTAATCCCGTACTACTCATTATATGACGTTGGTTCTGGCTGCTCCACTTCCGATCCAGCTCCCTGCTAACGCACCTGGGAAAGCAGCAGAGGACGGCCCAAGTCCTCGGGCCCTGCACCCACGTGGGAGACCTGCATGGTCTCCCAGGCTTCGGCCTGATGCAGCCTTGGGTGTTGCAAGGGGAGTGAACCAGCGGATAGAAGAAATCCTCCCTCTCTCTGTCATTCTTTCAAATAAATAAGCTTAAAGAACAGACAATGTCACGTGACAAGAGAGGAGCTTGGCAGGCAGCCACACCACGATGGGGGCAGAGGTGGGAGCCGAGGCAGTGGGGAGGGGTCTGGAGCAGAGTCCACCCCAAGCCTCCCGCCCCACAGCAGTGCGGGCCGCTGCTGGCTGGCTGGGAAGGGACAGGGCCAGCACCATCAGGGTGAGAACCGGAGGCCCCGGCTGGGGGACGGCTCCTCCCGCACCTGCCACCAGGCCCGTCGGCAGATGGCTGCCTGCTCCTCCGGCCAGCCGGCCACCAGCTCCAGCCACGCGGGTTCGAGGGTGATGTCACAGTTGCCGTGGCAACCTGGGCAGCCACTTATTTATTTCTGGGCTCCACAAAACTCCCCTTGTCTCTCACTTAGGCAGCAGCATCGCTGGGAGACAGAGAATACAGGGAGGCCAGTCCAAGAGAGAGCGTTCTCACCACCCCAGAGACCCCAGGCCAGCTTCTGTCTTCCCAGGCCGGCAGAGGGAGATGCGGAATTCGCTTTTCCCAGCTACTGGCCGTTGTGCTGACATGGCTGTTTTTTTTTTCTTTTAATGAACTTTGACCAACGTGGTCACGTGACCACTACCACCCTCCAGCCCACACCTCTGCCGCTTTGGGAAGCCACGAGAGGAGGAGGCTCACGATAAAGTCGGCGGCCTCTCCTTTAAGGAAACGGAGAGAGGTGTGGTGCATCTCAGAGCCCAGCGGGGTTACTTCTATGCCGGGAAAACACATCTAAGACAAACTGGCCTTGAATCAAAGACTGACCCTGGGCCAGGTGGCGTCCCCCCTCTTGGGGACAGCTCACGACCTCTGGCCAGGTCTCTCCCCAGCTCGGTTGCCTCCTTGGCGGGAAGTAGCTGGGGTGCAGCCGTGTGGTTGCATGGCTCCCTCTTTGTAGTGCCAGGCGGCATCCCAGGTGACCCACCCTCGCCCCCACCAGGAGCAGGAGGAGGGACTATCTGCAACAGGGCGCAGGCACAAATCACACTCCGACTGTCCCAGACCAGGGCAGCCGTGGACCGGCCTGGAGGGCCGGTTTGAGTCCCGGCTGCTCCACTTCCCATCCAGCTCCCTGCGAATGCATCTGGAAAAGTAGCAGCAGACAGCCAGGTCCGTGGGTCCCTGCACCCCCGTGGGAGACCCGGATGGAGGTCCAGCCTCCTGATCTGGGGCTGGCCCAGCCCCAGCCATTGCGGCCATTTGTGGAGTGAACCAGTAGATGGAAGATCTCTCTGTTTGCTGTCTTTCAAATAAATAATAAATAATCTTTAAAAAATAAACACCTGGGCAGGCGTTTGGCAGAGCAGCGGGGGTGCCATCCGGGACCCCAGCACTCACAGTGCAGGGCCTGGGGTTGAGCCCCGGCTCTGGTCCCGAGTCCGCCTTCCTGCTAATGGGAACCCTGCGAGGCAGCCGGTGGCGGCCCAAAATCTGGAGTCACTGCCACCCACACGGCAGAGCCGGGTGGAGTTCTTGGCCCTGGCTATGCCCCGCCCTAGCCCCGGCTGCTGTTAGCCATCTGAGGAGTGAACCCGTGGATGGACAATCCCTCTCTGCCTTTCAAAACAAATTAATGACTTCTAATGCCGGCGGTTTCTGCAGGGGCTAGAAGACGCCACATACCCCAGGGGCAGCCCCTCTGTCTCCCACCCCAGACTCACGCCTGCAATTCTCCTCACCCCAGTGGCCACAGTCGGGGCCCTGCACTACTCTGCCCCTCCCTTCCTGGAGAACTCCTGGGCAGAGACACCCCCACGATGGCCTGGATGACCCCGGCCACAGCTCACGCCATACACCCAGCTCTGCCTCTGCCCCTGACTGCAAACCTGGGCACTGCTCCCCATCCACCTGCGTCTCCCTGGTTCTAACCCAGAGCCAGGCGTGCAACAGGCAGTGCCTGGGGGAAAGTCGAATCATCCATCCCCGGGGTGCAAGGAGAAGTTGGCCACGGTCGCCCGAAGCCATCGTGGCACAGTCACGTTTCCAAGTGATCTTTCCAGAAACACAATGAAAAACGGCAGGGCTGAGTGTAGGCATGCCATGGGCGTTCCCGACCAGGGCTGGGGGCAGCCACGGGCATGAGGGCCCAGCCTCCACACCCCACGCGGCTTCTGGAAGACTCTCTTGTGTGCACAAATTTTGGGCCCTTTTAGCACCAAGATAAACGCATCTTTCCATTCGGTTTTCCGTGAAATTCTGGAAGTGCCCGCTTATTTCCGTAGCCTTGGAGAACGGGCAGCCGGGCTCCCCTTGGCAGTGACACGGTGTGCAGGAGCCAGGCCCAGCCCCAGAGCGGCTTCTGCACTGCCCCCTCCCCAGCCCCCATGAGGGAGTACAGACCCAGGAAGCTGCTGTGGCCCCCCCCCCCCAGCACCCAGGGCTGGGCCGGTGCCTGCCTGCGGCGACCCTGAGTCCCTGGGACAGAGAACTAAAGAGATTTGTCCAGGCTGCCGGACAAAGGGGGGTCTGTCTGTCTGCGCCACAGAGGCCAAGGACAGCCAGGGCTGAGCTGGCCCTGGGCCCCCGGGAAGCCTCCCCCCCCCCCCAGCCGCTGTGTCCATTCATGAGTTCAAGGCTCCCCTGGATGCCGGCCGGCCGCGCCTTGGCTGGGGAAACAGGCCTTGGGCTGGTGCCACCGGGACGGTCGTGAGCTCCAGGTCCCAGGGGACAGAGCTGGGGACAGCAAGGGGGAACTGAGGAAGGGGCCGAGGCTGGGCTGGGAGCGGGACACAGGACAACTGGGCCATGGAGCTTTTCCGCTGGTGGCACGGTCCACACACGGCCCTGGACCTGCGGCAATGACCAGCCCAGCCTATCGCCCTGAAGCTCCCTGGGAACCCCCTCCCCCTGGGAGCATGACAGCGCACGCGCTCGCTCTCTCTCACTATTTTCTCTTTAAAGCAGAGAAACAGGGACAAAGACAGAACTCCCAGGCACCGATTCATTCCCCGAATACTTGCAACAGCTGGGGCTGGGGAGTGACCCAAGGCAGGACACTGCAGCTCCATCTGGGTCTCCTCCGTGAGTGGCAGGGACCCAAGGACTTGAGCCACCACCTGCTGCCCCCCAGGGTGCACACTAGCAGGAAGCCGGAAGGAAGCAGAGGAGCTGGGACTCAAACCCTGGCCTTCGTGTGTGGACCGCAGGGGGCCCCAAACGGTGTCTTATCCATGGCCCCAGATGGTCACCCTGAGAGTCCACAGCTTGAAAGTGAGAACCGTCCCCCAGCCTCTCTGCCCCCTCCCAGAGGCTCCCAGAGGACAAGGGCTGAGAAGGAGCCCTGGCAAGCTCTGGCTGCTGTGAGCAGAGTTTGGCAGGGGCCTGCCTGCCACCCTGCCCCTCCCCGGCCAACCACTGGGCCAGTCCTGCTGGTCAGGCCCACGGGGACCCCTCTCTGCACCTGGCCTGGAGCCCTGGCTCCACTCAGCTCCCACACATCTGTGATGTCAGCAGCAGCCACCCAGCCTCCCAAGGCCACAGTTGCAGGCCAGCACTACCTTCAGGCTGAACACAAAGACACTCTAAAAATCATCTGTGTGGGGTAAGCCACCTTCGAAGCCGGCATCCCATATGGGTGCCGGTTCGAGTCCCGGTTGCTCCACTTCAGATCCAGCTCCCTGTTAATGCGTCTAGGACAGCAGTGGAGGATGGCCCCAGTGCTTGGGCCCCTGCACTCACGTGGAAGACCCGGAAGAAGCTTCTGGCTCCTGACTGAGCCTAGCCCAGTCCAGGTCATTGTGACCATCTGGGGAGTGAACCAGTAGATGGAAGATCAGTCTCTCTCTCTCTCCCTCTATAACTCTGCCTTTCAAATAAATTAAAAACATTTTTTTGACAGGCAGAGTTAGATAGTGAGAGAGAGACAGAGAGAAAGGTCTTCCTTCCATCGGTTCACCCCCCAAATGCCTGCTATGGCTGGAGCTGTGCCGATCCGAAGCCAGGAGCCAGGAGCTTCCTCCTGGTCTCCCATGTGGGTTGCAGGGCCCAAGCTCTTGGGCCATCCTCCACTGCCTTCCCGGGTCACGGCAGAGAGCTGGTCTGGAAGAGGGGCAACTGGGACAGAATCCGGCACCCCAGCTGGGACTAGAACCCGGGGTACTGGTGCTGCAGGTGGAGGATTAGCCTAGTGAGCCGCGGCGCCGGCCAAAAACAAATCTTTAAAAAGAGTCACTGCCAGCCATGGTGACCCCTTGGCTTCCAGTACCCCCCTCAGGAAGTCCCGCCCCTGCAATCGCTCCTCCCACTTCACGGAGAAGGCTGACAGCCCCACCGGCACTCTGGATCTGCAGTCGGGCAGCCAGCACATCAGTCTTGCCCGCTGTGTGACCAGGGAAGGCCACTGACCCTCTCTGAGCTTAAGGTCCTTGTAGAACCTGAGCCAGCTGCCATGTCAAAGAAGGGAGCGGCCTGAAGACAAGGCACTGTCATGTCCCGGGTCTCAGCCCCAGGCTTCCACCCTGCCCCACCCACCCCTTAAAGGGCAAGTGCCTGGAGCTCCCAGATGGTCTGGGTGGGGGGAGCCCAGGGGGCAGGAGCAGCGGTCTCAGCAACATGAGGGATCTGGGGTCTGAGCAGCCCCCACTCAGGGACAAGGGCATGTCAAGGCCACGTGGGCCCCAGCTGGATGGCTCTGCTCAGTGCCCACCCATCAGTCCCCCAGCTCAGTCGCCACGATCCCTGTGCAGTCACCAGGGCACCAGAACCCCCCGGTGACTTCCCCCTGCCTGGCCAGCGCTCAAGGCCCAGGCAGCGTCCGAGAGTCAACACCCCACAGAGTTTGGAGAGGCGGGGGGAAGACCTGGCCAGGGACACTCCGCGTCGGTCAGCAGGCTCCCAGCCGACTGTGGGTCACGCTTCTTCCTCTGGGGGGCGTTCTGCTGCTGAGCCACTTGCCTCCAGGGCCACTGGGCGACCATGCTGTGGGAGGGATAAGGGGGAGACGGGGACCGAGCTCCCGCAAGGGCCGCCTCGGAGGTCCTCGGGGGCAGCGCTGTCCTCCCGTTGAATGGATGGATTCTTGAGCAGGAAACACAGCGCCCTACGGGCCCGGGGTGCTGTCAGGATTAAATGTGAAGCTGCAGCATGAATGCAAGCTGACTCCAGACGGCCTGGCTCACACGGGCAGCTCCACGGAGCAGGGCTGGCCCGGCAGCCTCTGAGGACCCCAGAGGCCAGCCCCCTGCAGAGCTCAGCCCAGTGACGGGGACCCTGATGCAGGTTTAGAGGACGAGGTCCTCACGAGAGGCCACAGCCCAGCCGGCTCGGCATCTCCCAGATGCATCGACGGGGCGGGCGTCTGACCCTGGTGGCTCAGCCCTGGGCTAAGGCGCCTGTGTCCCATATCACAGGGCCTGGGCTTCAGTCCCAGCCCTGGCTCCCGATTCCAGCTTCCTGCTAACACAGGCCACGGAGGCAGCATCGATGGCTGCCGTAATTGGGCCTCGCCTGGGAGACCCAGACTTGAGTTCCTGGCTCCTGTCTGAGTTGCCGTGGGCATTTGTCCAGTGCACCAGTGGATGGGAGCATGCACTGTACCTCAAAGTAAGAAGTATGCCTTCTCCTCCCCAGCAGACCTGGGACCCAGCAGTCTGGTGGTGATCCCAGCCCCACACCTTTGGGGTGGGCCCCCCAAGGGTCGAGGCCACCCAAGCTGGCCCAGATGCAAAGGACGCCCTCCCCAGCCCCTAGCACTCGGCACCTGGGCTGTGCTCCGAGGACTTGTTCTGGCTACAGGAGAGGCCCAGAGATTTGCTGCGGCTGGAAGCAGCAAGAATGAAAGCCCCTGGGAAAGGCCTCTGCAGGGAGGGCTCCCAGGAGCCCCTGCAGGCCCGGCGTTCTCCCCACCCTCCCCCCGGCCTGTGCTGTCTCCCAGCTCCTAGAACCGAGTTCCTGCCACTGTTGGACGCGTGCTTTCCCCCCGAATCTGGCACACAAGGGGAAACCCCAAAATGAGACGGGGTCTCTGCAGCTTCTAAGCCACCCTGCTCCCAGCCGTGCCCAGCAGCCTCGTCCACACAGCACCACACAGGCCGGGCCGGTGACCCCTCACCTCCCCGCGCACGCACAGGAACGAAACTGCAGCCGCTCGTGCTCTCCGCTCCAGCGTCCTGGAGGGCGGCGGGGCAGGGACTGCCGCACCCATTTTTCAGGTGAGAAGATGGAGGTTCGGAAAGGAGGCCAGCAGGGCAGAGCCAGACACTGACCTGGGGTGCAAGGGCTCCTCGGGGGCTGCCGCTCCTGGGCTCTGTCGCCACCATGCACGGCCTGTAACAGGAGCCCTCGGTGTCTGTCCTGCAGGGGGAGGGTCAGGCCCCAGCCCCACCTACCCTCGATTCCTACTCCCTGGGGGCTGTGGGAAAACAGCTCCGACCCCCTGCCACGGGTGGTCCTGGCCAGTTTCCCCGCCTGCTGTCAGGAGGGGATTACGCCTGGGGGAGCCCCCGGAACCCCCACCATCCTCCTCCTCCAGAGGCCAGCTCCCAGGACTCCCTCCTAACAGGAACCTACTGGGAGGAGCTTTGTGAAAAAAATTCACCACCTCCCTATCCCCCACCCCACCCCGGAAAACCAGCCCGTGGCTCAGATGGACAGAGCGAAAGCCCTTCTAACTCCGGGGGCGACAGGGGATGGGAGGGGGCCCGCCCTCCCTCTGCTGGAAAGCACCACAGGCCCCCCAGGTCCACGGCACAACTGTCTTGGGGCTGCTCCTGCTGCCGCCAGACACCAGCAGAACGCAGGCCCTGGAACGGCCCCTCTGCACCAGAGCAGCCCAGCCCTGGCAGGGGCCAAGGTCCACCGTGACACCGGGCAGCGTGGAACAGAGAGGACCCCGTGGCAAAGACACTGCCCATCCCCCCAGGCCTGGCCCATCCCCCCAGACAGGATCCGGGCTGAGCTGCTGGCTCAGGGAGGGAGAAGCCCCCAACCCACGCTGATCTGCAGCCACGTCCCACAGCCTGTCCCAGTGACGTCATTTGCCGCCACACCAGCCCCGCGGCAGAGGATACCCCTGTTATGGGCATGGGCTGGTCTCGGACACCTTCCTCGGGAAAAAATTGAAACCTGGACCTTCTGAGTGACGGGCGCAATCCCACCGCTCTGGAGTGCTGGGGTGGGGCAGAGAGGGTGCTGAGGCTTCCTCACTAAGACAGCGTCATGGAAAATCAGAAAGCTGCGCTCTCCCAACGAGGCGATCGATTCAGAATGGGCTAACCCCCGGAAGCTGAGCCCACTGGACTGGAGGTTGCTGGGCAACAAGACACGCCCAGGATCCCGAGCGTCCCCTGGGGCCTGGCAGCATTGAAGGGAACTGGTCTACCAGCTGCCCGGTGCCTGCAGCGACTCCTATCCAGTGCACCACGTGGCCCGGGATGCTGGTGCTGTCCTGACCAAACACGTCAGCCCTGAGCCCCAGCAAGTCGACAGGCACTGCTGGGGGACCCGACGCAGGGCCACCAGCCGCAAATGAATCAAAACAGGATCGAACCGAACACACAGACGCCACTGGGGGCAGGGAGGACATCTTCCCACAGCAGGGGGTCTGTGTGCAGGTCCTGGCTCCACTCCCGATCCCGGCTCCCTGTGCGTGTGCACCCCGGGAGGCAGCAGTGTCGGCCCCAGTGCTTGGGTCCCTGCACCCACATGGGAGACCCAGATGGAGTCCCTGGCTCCTGGTCTCAGCCTGGCCCAGCCCTGGCTGTTGGGGCCATTTGGGGAGTAAACCAGCAGATGGAAGATCCTCTCGTCTCTCCCTTTTTGATGCTCTGCCTCTCAAATAAACAAGTGAATCTTTAACAACAACCACAAAATTGGGTAGTGAGATGCGTATGTCACCTCCCAGGGTCTCTCCCCCACCCCACGGCTATGGATTCTCCAAGAAAACCGAGACTTGTGAGAGCAGAAACGTGGCCCGAGGCAACCTGATCGGCCCTGCAGGGCTCACACCCCCGCCGTGACCCCTCCCCCAGCAGGGCACCCAGGAGGACATGGCAGAGGCCAAGTCCGACCCTGGGAAAGCACAGGGCACCAGATGCCGGGCGAGCCCCAGGCCCCGTGGACTGGACCCAGCAACTGCCCAGGGTCGAGGCGGTGCTGCCGCCTCACCCGAGCCTTCCCCGGACGTCCCTGCGCTGCGTCCCCGCTGCCCCCACTCCCAGCAGCGTCCTCGCCCACACCCACTCCGCCCGCTGCCCTGGAGAACCACGCTCAGCCTCCAGGGCCCGTGCCCATGGGACTCCGACGAGCTGGTCTGTCGGCATCTGCCCCCTTGTTCCTGAAACCACATCTAGCCTCGCCCCCAGCCCCCGCTGCCCTCCCTTGCTCCACCCCCAGCCCCGCCGGACGCCCAGCCTCCAAGCTCCAAGGGCGGGGATGGGCTGCATGCGGGCACAGCCCGTGCCTGACGCTGCCGACAGTTCGGGGACGACGCGTATGCCAAAGCAGACTCAGCTCCCGGGCCACGCCAGTCCCACAGGGGACAATAAACTCTGGGAGCCCAGGGCTGAGAGCAGTCCAGAGAGCCGAGCCCCTGCAGGATGCAAGGCCGGGTGGTGGAGACAGCTGACCCCTCTGCAATTCCCAGGAGCCCCTGGATCCAGCCAGACCTGAACCTGGACACTTTTGGACTTTTCAGTTCTGGACGCGACACAAGAAAAGCCTTCTTTCCCTCTGCCGCCTCGAGTCTCCTCTTGCTCCTCCCTTGTCCTGCCTCCTCCCGCTCCCAGTGGCCTTGATACTTACAACTCCAAGTCTCACATTCACCCTCAAACCTCCCACAAGGGCACTCGACAGAAACCAAAGCCACCAGGCTTCTGGCACGTGTGGGGTGCTTCTGCATTAGCACTGGTTCACCTCGTGCCACTACGGGCTCCTCGAGGGGCGGGCCAAGCTCTGTGCCCCCAGTCCCTGGCTCTCAATGGTTTCTGGATGAATCTGCAGGAAGTGGGCAGGTCTGGGATGCCCGCCATGTGCCAGGCCACGCTGGCCCCCCAGGGGGCACAGGAGGGCTCAAGCAGCCCCCCAGCCCGCCTTGGCTCCCAGCAGCTTGTGGTCCGGCTGTGGGGAGGGGAGCGGGTGCAGGACCTACAGCCCCCACCCTGCACCTTCTTCAAGCTCGCAAGGGCCCGGGGCCCGGGACGAGGTGGGCGTGTGGGTTGTACCCGGATGACACTGAGGGTGTATTTGCGCTGGGTCTCACTTCTGACTTCTCTGCGCACCTGTGTCCAAAGCTCAGCTGTGCCGGAAGGGAACGAAGCAACCAGCGAGACCTGTGGGTGCTGACTGGACAGCTCCCCCGGCACGGGCGGAGCCGCACTCACCCAGCACTTAATCAGCGCCTACTGTATGCCGTCTCGTGTGCATCCCTCACATCCCCCTCCTGTGTGGAGGCCTGGGGACCCTACCTCTCCTGCCACTGCTGGCCACACAATCTGAAAGGTGGTCACTCAGCAGGAGCACGGGGGAAGCTCTCGGTCAGCGCTGCGTGCCCAGCATCTGGGACGGGATCCGACACATCGGGGCCCCGGGCCGTAATGACCAGGCTGATGAAGAAACGGGCCCAAGAGGCCCATCCAGGGTGCACAGGTGCCCAAGGTGGGGGTGACGAGCTTTCCTCATTGTCCTCCTGTGAGCGAACAGCACACCTGGCACAGCTGTGATGGACACCTGGCGTCAATCCTCTGCCCGCCCCAGCCAAAGACCGCCTGAAACAAACATCCCTGGAACGGCGGCTGCCCGCAGAGCTGGCATCAGATATGGGCGCTGCTTCACGTCCCGGCTGCTCCACTTCCCATCCAGCTCCCTGCTAATGCACCTGGGGAAGCAGCAGAGGACGGCCAAGGACTCAGGCCCCTCCTGACCACGCAGGAGACCCGGACAGGCTCTGGCTTTGGCATGGTCCAGCCCTGGTTGTTGTGGCCATTTGGGGAACAAGCCAAGAGACGGTACATCTCTCTCTCGCTCGCTCGCTCTCGCTCTCGCTCTCGCTCTCACTCTCTAACTCTCTCTAACTCTTCAATAAGTCCTTAAAAGGAAACTCTGACCTGATTGCCCGGCCTCCCCCACCCCACCCCGGGCCCTTGGTTGGCAAGGTCGTCCCACAGAGAGAGCCACGGGGAGACCCATGCCCCCCTGCACTGCCACAACCACTCCTTCAAGGAGAGGGGGCTCTGGGGAGCGGGGCAACTCCCCCGCTGGCAGAGGAGACGCCTGCTCTGTTCAGGTGCTCAGGGTCTCAGCGCCCAGGTCCCCTGGCTTCAAGAGGAGCCTTTTGGGGTGAACATCCAGGCAGGGCACCTGCTGTGTGCCTACTTCATTAGGAGTGAATCACGGTGGCTCGCTCCACATTGACGGCCGCATCACGCCCACACTCACGCAGGCTCCAACTGTTGCAGCCATTTGGGGAGTGAAAAAGTGGATGGAAGACCTCTCTCTCTCAACTCTTTCAAATATACAAATCTTTAAAAATATATTAAAATACAAAAATAAACATAATAGCCACAGAGGCTACTGCTGCTACATATTTTTTTAAAGGTTTATTTATTTGAAAGAGTTATGCAGAGAGAGAGAGAAAGAGGTCTTCCATCTGATGTTTCATTTCCCAATTGGCCACAATGGCCGGAGCTGCACTGATCCGAAGCCAGAAGCTTCTTCCGGGTCTCCCACGCAGGTGCAGGGGCCCAAGGACTTGGGTCATCCCTACTGCTTTCCCAGGCCATAGCAGGGAGCTGGATCGGAAGTGGAGCAGCTGAGACTCGAACCGGCGCCCATATGGGGAGCCAGAGCTTCAGGCCAGGGTGTTAACCTGCTATGCCACAGTACCAGACCCTACTACATATTTTTTTAGGGATTTGCTTTATTTATTTGAAAGGCAGAGTTACAGACTGCTGGTTCACTCCTCAAATGGCCATAATGGCTGGGGCTGGGTCAGGCCAAAGCCAGGAGCTTCTTCTGGGTCTCCCACATGGGTACAGGGGTCCAAGTACCTGGACCATCTTCCACTGTGTTCCCAGGCCATTAGCAGACAGCTGGACTGGAAGTGGAGCAGCCGGGATGCACCACTATGCTATGGCACTGTATTAAACAACACAGATTTCCTTGTACTTATTAATACAATCCGAATTTAACTGAAAATTGTGAATATAAACAATGTAATGATTTTGTTGCGATGAAGCAAAAAAAAAATCTGTATGAAATACGTAGCAAGGAACAAACAGTGTCAGTTTAATTTATGACTTAGCCAAGTGTCACTGGCCCAGTGACAAACGCCATGACCAACCTCAGCCGCCGGCTGGACATCAGCCCTGTCACAGCGGCTACTCAGAGTGTTCAGTTCTGTCACAATCCCCATATATCTGTCGCTAAGGAGGACAGAAGCTCTCCCACTGAAAGCTTGGTAGCCGATTTTAACTTCAGATATTCCGGCATATGGCTCGTGGGCCTCCACTTTACACCTGCTCCGATTCCACGATGCTGGGAGCGGCCGGGCAGTGCATGAATGGAGGATGAGGCTGGCCCACCGACGGTGCATTCCGAGAGCCCTGCCTGTGCCTGCCCACGCACAGGCAACGGAAAGGACTCTGAATCTGAACTCAGACTCCTGCGTCTGCCCCCAACCCCGGGAGCGGGGGCAAATGATCGCGCGAGAGCCAGCATGTGAGGCACCTGCGTCGCACCTGCTGGTCATCACAGCTGCCACTGTGCCCACGGCTGGCACTGGGAGGCCGAAAAGCAGAGACCAGGCAGACAAACCAGATGTGAATCCCACCATCTGCTCTGAGCCCACAGGGAAACCAAAGAGCAATTTTAAAAACGACACCTGCTCCCAGGATGGCTGGAGAGATGAGATAAAGTGACGCTGGAAAGGGCTTGGCACGAGGCCTGGCACCTGGTCAGAGCCCTACGCAGACCCTCCCACAGTAACCCAGCAAGACAAGCCCCGCCCTCCACACACCTGCACCTCCTGAGGTCACTCCCCATCCGTCTTGGACACCTGCCTTTCACAAATGGCCTTGAACCCCCTCTGCAAGGGGACAGGTTGTACATGACAACAGTGACACAACCCCACACCACCTCGGAGCACCCGGCTGCACGGCAGGTGCTATGCCAGACGCTCCACGCTTTTTATCTTCATCATCTTTATGCTACAATTCCAGCCTCTGAACTGAACGTGGACTGCTCTCCGTGCCCTCACGCCCTCAGCGACACCGTCTGACAGCTTCACCCACAGAGGCACCTATGCTCCATGAGGCGGTACAAGTCAGCAGAGAGGATTCAACGGGCAGTTCATGTGCAGGGCTGCATCGTTTCACACAAGAGACGGCAGCATTAGAAGTTTCTGGGGCCGGCGCTGCAGCTCACTAGGCTAATCCTCTGCCTAGCGGCGCCGGCACACCGGGTTCTAGTCCCGGTTGGGGCACCGGATTCTGTCCCGGTTGCCCCTCTTCCAGGCCAGCCCTCTGCTGTCGCCCGGGAGTGCAGTGGAGGATGGCCCAGGTGCTTGGGCCCTGCACCCCATGGGAGACCAGGAGAAGCACCTGGCTCCTGCCATTGGATCAGCGCGGTGCGCCAGCCATAGCGGCCATTGGAGGGTGAACCAACGGCATAGGAAGACCTTTCTCTCTGTCTCTCTCACTGTCCACTCTGCCTGTTAAAAAAAAAAAAAAAAGTAGTTTCTGGAACCCGAGGAGCCACACCCCTGCGGACACAGAGACGGCTGCTTCAACCCCGTGGGTTAACCCATCGTGCAACGTCACCCTTGCCAGCTGTTGAGGCGCCCGGGGCTCTTCCAGGGACGCAGGGAGGCAGACACGGCAGGGACCAGACAGCGGGACTGCACTCCACGCCCCAGCCTCCCCGCAGGTGGTGGCGACCACGTAATTCTTGCCCATGGATGGGAGCTGCGCGTCACCTTCTAGGACCAAAACAACCACCTTGGTTTGCTCCGAAGTCAAGACTGTGAACAGCAGCAGGACCCGGATGCAGCCGTGGGACCTCTCGGATTCCAGCCCCTCCCGCCTGTGGACAAGCACCGGCTGCTTCGCCCTGGCTCCCAGACGCAGTCCTAAGCGACCGAGCCGGCTCCTGATTCTGGCACCCAGCGGCATCCAGGCTCTCTTCGGCTTGTGGCTGCCCCTCAGTGGGCTGGACATGGGGCGGAGCCTGTCTCTGCTATGTGTGTGCACACCCCCTCCACACCCAGACACCACTGGGGTTCAGAAGGCTCCTGCCCCTCCTGGTGCACTTGGGGAAAACCCACAGGTGTCCAGCTCAGCAAGTTTCCCAAAGTAGTTCTTCCCCGACCCAAGATTTTACTTATCGGGAAGACGGAGTTAGAGAGAGAGAGAGAAAGAGAGTGAGTGAGTGAGAGAGAGAGAGAGAGATCTTCCAACCGCTGGTTCATTCCCCAAATGGCCGCAACCGCAGGGACTGGCCAAGCTACAGCCGGGTGCCCAGAGCTCTGTCTGCATCCCCCCATGGGTGGCAGGGCAGGACTGGGCCGTCCTCCGCTGCTCTCCCAGGTGCAGCAGAGGGCGCTGGATGAGAAGCTCACGTGGGATGCAGGCATCGCAGGCGGCAGCCAACCCACCGGGCCACAACGCGGCCCCTCCGAAGCAGTGCTGACGGGGCTGCTAAGCGCCTGTGCCTCCATCGGGTCCTCCTTTCTCTGAAGTCCCTGCTCACGTTTCCCCTAGGGATGGCTTTTTCTCAGCGCAGGTCTCTATTTCAGCTCTGAGCTACATGTTGGTTAAACATGTTGCAAACAGGGCTTTCACACTGGTAGTTTGTCTTCTACTTACTTCACGATATTTTTCAAGGAAGAGAAACCCTTGTAATGGTGCCTCGTTGTTCAATCTTTCACATTTTGTACTTTGTGTGCCTTCCAAAATCTCTTCTTATCCTCAAGTCCATGTACTCGAAAAGTTTCCAAGTTTATAGAGTGCAGAAGTTTGCAAGGTTTCAAAAACATGCATTGGGGACCAGCGTTGTGGCACAGCAGGTGAGCTGCCGCCTGACACCGGTGTCTCCTATGAGCGCCGCTGGTTCAAGTCCCGGCTGCTCTGCTTCCAATCCAGCTCCCTACCAAGGCACTGGGAAGCAGCAAAAGCTTGGACGCCTGCTACCCATGCGGGAGACCAGGGTGGACTTCCAGGCTCCTACCCTGGCTGCTGTGGCCATTTGGGGATTAAACCAGCAGGTGGAAGGTTTTCTCTCTCTCACTTTTAATCTTTAACACACCTAGAAACGCTTTTCTATATGGTGTGAGGTAGGGTTCCGGTTTCATGGTTCCTGCAGGATAATCGGTTGTCTTGGTACCATCTCTGTCTCGGCTAGTCTAATAGATCCTCTGTGAAAACCCAGATGTTGGCCCCTGCAGGTCTCTGGGCAGGGACCAAGCAGACGGGATCTCTCTACAGACCCCTCTCTACCTATCTCGATCTCTAAAATGAATTAAAACGCTGAGGTGGACACCTGACCTAGTGGTTAAGACATGGGTTGGCATAACCTCAGCCCGTATCAGAGCGCTCCAGCTGGTGAGTCCAGCTTCCTGCTCCCTGCCACCGACGTGAGAGACCCAGATTGAACCCCGGGCTCCTGGCTTCAGCCTCGCCCAGCCCCACTGCCTTTGGGGAGTGAACCTGCAGACAGAAGTGCCTCTGTCTCTCTGCCTTTCAATGAAACAACAACAGTTTTTTAAGATTTTATTTTTTTAAAGATTTACTTATTTGAAAGAGTTACAGAGAGAGATGAAGAGACAGAGACAGACCTTCCATCCACTGGCTCACTCCCCAAATGGCCACAATGGGTGGGGTTGGGCCAGGCCAAAGCCAGGAGTCAGGAGCTTCTTCCAAATCTTTGAGGGGATGGGAGAATCCAAACACTTGGGCCATCTTCTGCTGCTTTCCCAGGCACATGAGCAGGAAGCTGGATCGGACAGGGATTCGAACCAGCACCCATATGGGATGCCGGCATCTCAGGTGGTGGCTGTACCTGCTATGCCACAGTGCCAGGCCCAAACACTGCTGTAATTTCACTCCTGGACTTGCTTGGCCCAGCCCCAGCCATTGTGGTTATTTAGGGAGTGAAACAGAAGATGGAAGATCTCTAACTGCCTTTCAAATAAATAAATCTTTTTTTAAGAATGAGTCGGTGAGGTCGGCACTGTATTGTGGGAGGTACAGCTGCCACCTGCAGTGCTGGCATCCCATATGGGCGCCAGTTTGAGTCTCAGCTGCTCCACTTTCCATCCAGCTCTCGGCTGTAGCCTGAGAAGGCAGTGAGAAGCCCAAGTGCTTAGGCCACTGCAGCTGTGTGGGAGAACTGGAAGAAGTTCCTGGCTCCTGGCTTCAGATCAGCCTAGTTCCTGCCATTGTGGCCATTTGGGGAGTGAACCAGCGGATGGAAGACCTCTCTCTCTCTCTCTCTCTCTCTCTCTCTCTCTCTCTCTCTCCCTCCCTCCCTCCCTCCCTCCCTCCTTCCCTCTCTGTAACTCTGCTTTCAAATAAATACATCTTTTTTTTTTTTGACAGGCAGAGTGGACAGTGAGAGAGAGAGAGAGACAGAAAGGTCTTCCTTTGCTGTTGGTTCACCCTCCAACGGAGCCGTGGCCGGCATACCACGCTGATCCGATGGCAGGAGCCAGGTGCCTCTCCTGGTCTCCCATGGGGTACAGGGCCCAAGCACTTGGGCCTCCTCCACTGCACTCCCGGGCCACAGCAGAGAGCTGGCCTGGAAGAGGGGCAACCGGGACAGGATCCGGTGCCCCGACCGGGACTAGAACCTGGTGTGCCAGTGCCACAGGCAGAGGATTAGCCTAGTGAGCCACAGCGCCAGCCAATACATCTTTTTAAAAATGAGTTTGAGTAAAAACAAATGGAAACAACCTCATGAATAATTTGCTCACATGGACTTGGTTAAAAATCTAAATGCCCTGGATATAAAGAGTAAACTAAGATACGTGCTCTAAGTTAATTTCACCTGTTTCTTTACCTTCCTGCCACAGTGAGGTCAACCATGAGGCACAGGGGGAACTCATGGGCTTCAGAAAACACAAGACACCTGCAGCTTGTCTGTTTCTAAGGCACCACATTCCTTCCATCAAGAAGCCCTTATGAAGGACCTAACTGATGGACCACACTGCCGTAAGGGCTGCACGATCGAGAGGGAACGAAATCGCTCTAAGGTATGCAATCCACTTCCTCCCTGGACCCACGACCCACAGATGCTGTCCCAGGATGAAAGAGCTGCCCCCACCCCGGCTTCCAGCTACAGAGGTGGCCAGCCAGGTGTCCAAATCTAGAGATGAGTTACGTGAACTCTCCTGTCTCCAGAGATCAGCCAAGGTCCAGCGGGGCTGAGTCGGGCACTCCAGGTCACATGGCAGCCAGGGGACAGGTCCCGAGCTCCCTCCCTGTCTGCATCCCCAACCCTGACCCCAACTCCCCCCCCCCCAATACCAAGCAACTATGTATCCCCACAGCACACGGGGACCCTCAGAACAAGCTTGGGAAAACACACATGCCCACCCGAGGAGTCAGCCCCCGGCTGGGGGGCGGGGGTGCAGCGCCTCCCACCATCCCAGCCCAGAGAAAATCCTGAGAATTTCACCCTTAAGCCCTTCCCACGTGCATCAGCTGAGACAACCTGACCCTGGCCGCCCTCACAGCACCCAAGACTGGGGTGGGGGAGGAGAGCTCCGTCTTGGCCCCCAGCCCTTCCCCACCCCGGATGCCCTGAGCCCAGTGTGCTCACTCTGTGGGCAGAAGGGACACTCAACGCACCTGCAAGATCATGAGCCGCCCACCGCTGCCCAGCCGCCACCCACCCAGCCACAGGGTGCCCCTCTGCAGGGCTATGCGCACGACCACCCCTGGGGACTGGCAAGCCCTTCGGGAGCAGGTTTTCACAAAAGTTTCCAGGCAAGCGCCAACCCTCCCCAAATAAAACCTTAGCAAATCCACCCTCTGCAACCCCAATCCTGTTTAGGCAGCCAAGCAGCAGGAGCGGACTCTGGCTCAGCCATGGTGTGGGAGTGTCTGCGGTCGCCACTTTACAAAGAAACCCAGGCTCACAGAGCGCTCGGTGCAAAAAGAGCAGGCGGCAGGTGCCGGGTGTAGCTGTGAAGGCGCCACCCGGGACGGGACGCGCGTGCCAATCAGCAGCGCCTGGGGTCCAGGGCTGGCCCTGAGCCCGGCACCAGCCTGGGAGGCAGCACTCGGGACGCCTGGATTGTGTTCCCGGCTCGCGGCTTCCGAGCGGTCCAGGGCAGCGGGGAGCGAACCAGCGGATGGCGTCTCTCTCTCACTCTCCCTTTCCAAAAACAAAACAATCACGCTTTTGCTTGTTAGAAGTTTTGTAGAATGACCAGGTTGTACACGCGGCTCCTTCTGCACTCGGAAACTCAGTTTCCCCCCTAGGGAGTGCACTTACCCATTCCCCGGCTGGTTGTGGGGCTGGACAGAGGGAGCTGCCACCCCAACCACCACCCACACTGGCCCTCCTCGCTGACAACAGCGCCCACGAAACCCGCCAACCACGGGGCTCCGGGGTCACGTCTCTTAATCCCCACGGGGACCCCGGGGATGGGGCGCTCACGATCCCCGCCTTCCAAACGTGGAAAGTGAGGTTCAGAGACACGAAGGGGCTCGCCCCCAGACATCCCACTAGCCCACGACTCCCCAGCCCAGGGACGCTCGAGCCGGGTGCCAACGTCGCTCGGAGCCCGGGGCGGCCGGGCTAGTGCAGGGCCTTCCTAGCCGGGCTGAGGGGTCCACTCCCCACCTCGAATCCCCCAGGCGGCGAGGACCGAGCGCAGGGCAGAGCCTCCCGGGGACGCCGGGACCCCTCACCTGGCGTACTTGGTCTTCTGGAAATCCAGCAGCCGGGGGGCGAACATCGCGCCGCTTCCATCAGCCTCCGGCCCGGGCTGGGACCGCGGGACCCGGGGCGCCGCCGGAGCAGCAGGTTGGAGGCGCGGCGCGGCCGAGGACTCGCGGTGGCGCCCGGAGCCCGAGCCCGAGCGGAGCCGGAGCCGGAGGCGCCCAGAGCCGCCGACGCCAAATCCGAAGCAGATGGTGGCGGGGGCGGCGCGGGGGCGGGGCGCGGGCACGGGCGCTCGGGCCGCGCGCGCCGCCAATCACCGGGGCCCGGGGCCGGCCCCTCCCCGCTGCCCTTGCTGGGACCCGGAGGAAGGGAGGGGGTCTCGTGGCGCTGCTGCTTGCCCGCGTCCTCCCTCCCGGTCCCCCTGCCCTTGCTGCTTCGGGGTCGGGGGGGATCCCCGCCGGCGCTCCGAGCGTACCTCCCCGGGCTCGGAGCCCCCAGCCTTCGCCACGCTGCGAGGCGCGACGGCCCCCACGGGGCCCACGCGCGAATGGCCATGTTCTTCCTGGAGTCCGGCGGCCGAGACGCAGTGCCCGTGGAGCCCCTAGGATTCCTGCGTTGCCCGGGGTCTGCCCTGCACTCCCCAGCCCCGCATCGTCTACAGAATCCCGTGGCCCAGGCTCGGATCATGAGATGCCTGAGGGAGGCCCTGAGCTGGGAGCGGCTCCTCCCGCGCTGCTGAGCCCCCCCCCCCCCACTGCTTTGTGGAGGGCCGCTTTGTAAGAGAAACCCCCCTCTCCTAAAAGACCAGCTGTGGAGCACACACACCTGTTACCTGGGAGGCCAGACAGGCTGCAGAGAGAGGCCTGCAGAGGCCCCTTGCGGGTTGGGGGCTGCAGGTTGCTGGAGTGAGGACAACGGGAGGGTCCAGGGGTGCCCGGAGCTGAAGCCCACCAGCCCTGATGATAGCTTAGAGGTGGGGAGGGTCTCCAAGCCGGGGAAGCCGCTGCCTGGGACACCCGCATCCCATACGGGCACCTGTTCCTATCCAGCTCTCCACCTCTGCCCCAGCTCCATGCCGATGGCCTGGAAAAGAACTAGAAGGCGTCAGGTGCTTAGGCCCCTGCCACCCACATGGGAGACCTGGGTGGGAGTTCCGGGCTCCTGGCTTCTGCCTGGCCCAGCCCTGGCCAGTGCAGCCATCTGGGGAGGAACCAGCGGAGAGGAGGGCTTTCTCTCGGTAACTCTGCCTCTCAAATAAGTAAATGTTTTTCAAACAATAAAAGAAAACAGTGGGGGAAGAGAGGGATGAAGGACTTTGCCACGCTGGCTGCTCAGCCTGGGTACTGATGGCCGTCGGTGCAGGCGAGGACCAGAGGAGGAGCCGTCTCGAGGGGAGGGGAGATGGGGAGTTGGGCTCAGCTAAGTGAGTGTGCAGGTAAGGTTGGCACGGGATGCACTGTGGGTCAGAGGAGTGGGCAGGGCAGGAAAACCCCCAGGCAGGGGCTCCTGGGGGCTGAGCTGGCCCCTAGCTGCGCCTACAGCTGCAGTGCCATGGCCACCACCTCCTGCAACACTCAGTGGACTTACATAGGAGCTACGGTGCGTGTCCTCGTCACAGAAGCCACATAGCACCTCCCACACGGGTCCGAGGGGCAGCACTGCCCTGGAAGATCCTGGCGCCACCGTGGGGATCTCCCACACCCCAGTCGGAGGGCTCTGCTCCCCATTCCAGCTCCCCGCTACTGCACACCTGCGACACAGCAGGTGATGGCCCCCCAGGTGCTTGGGCTCCTGCATCGATGTGGGAGGCCTGGATGGAGCTCCTGGCGCCTGGCTTTGGCCCTGGCTGTTGCAGCCATTTGGGGAGTGAGCTAACAGATGGAAGATCTCCGTGTGTGTGTGTGTGTGTGTGTGTATGTGTGTGTGCGCGCCTTTAAAAAAAAAAAGACATCACATGAACTTAGCGGGTGGTGAGCAGCATTGCGGTGAATGAGGCGGAGGCAACGAGGCCTTCGCACATCTGAGCCTTCCCTTGCTCGCTCGCAGCTCTGTGTCCTGGCGGCGATGTCGGCTGTGCCGCTCAGAGTCTCGGTGACAGGTGCAGTGCCGTGGCACAGCGGGGGAAGCCACGCTCGCAACTCCAGCATCCCGTATCACGGCGCCGTGCGAGTCCCAGCTCCTCTGCTTCCCACCCAGCTCCCCGCTAATGCAACCGGGAAGGCAGCAGGTGGTGGCCCTCGTATTGGGTCCCTGCCACCCGTGTGGGAGGCCAGGATGGAGCTCCTGGTGTTAGCCTGGCTCAATCCTTGCTGCTGCTGGCATTTGGGGAGTGAACCAGCGGATGGAAGACCTCTCTCTCCTTCTCTCTGTGTGTAAATCTGACTTTCAAATAAATAAATAAACCTTTGGGGGGAGAAGAAAGCAAAGCTAGTGAGACGCACGGCGGCCTCCTATGGCGGAGCGCCCATGAGGCTGAGGGGCCGTGCCCCCACCTGCTGCCCAGGAGCCCCCTTCCCAGCCTGCACCACTGCCTGCCATGCTCCTGTTCTGGTGTCTTCTCACTCCCCGGGGAGACAGGAGCCAAACAGAGCCACTAGCAGCAAGCCCTCATCCCACGGCTTCTGCCCTGCCCTGACCTTGACATCCACAGGCCTGGGCCCCCACCTGCTCCCAGGCAGGTGCCCACAGCACCTCCACATCAACCCTCAACCTCCATCCCAGAAGGTCCCACTGGCTTTACAAAGGGGCTGACCCTGCCCCCTGCCCCCTGCCCCTGGGGGTCCAGGCCAGGCTCTGAGGCTGGGGGCCCTCAGGCAGGTCCTGGCTGTGGGCTCAGCAGGCCCTGCAGGAGACCCCCAAAGTGGAACACATGCCTGGAAGGATCGAATTCTCCTTTTCTCCAGGAGCAAAAGGAGCTGAATAAAAAATAAGTTTCTATTTTTACTGCCAGATCCAGTTGTTATGGCAACGCAGGGCCTGACTCCTGCACTGGCTCGGGCTTGGACTGCGTCTGGGGGGAGGAGGCGGGGCGGGCCGGGCACGGGCAGCGCCTGGAGGACGCCCTGGGGCCGTGGCTCGGAGCGGAAGTCGGCGCTGTTCACCCAGCACTCGCTTCCCACTCCCTAGGCACAGGACCCTGGTCTCATCCTTGTCGCTGGTGCCCTCCTTCCCCACTTCCGCCTCACGGCCTCGGGGCAACTCCTGCTGTGCAAGGCAGCACCAGGGCCACCTAGCGGGCCGGCGGGGCACCTGTTGGAAGCTCCACAGGTGGCCTTACCCGGATCCGAGGCCTGGTGCCACACGGCCCAGTTTGGTGCCATAGCCACGTGCTGTTTGCCCACTTGTGAAGTGGATGCTCACCACCCACGTGCGAGCAGGCAGGACGCCGCTCCAGAGAGCTTACTGCTCCGGTCCCTGTGAGCTGCTGCGTCCGCTGTCCGCACAGGGATGCTGCCCAGCTCACTCGCACTGCCAGCTGCACCATCCAGCCGGAGCTCCAGCCAAGTCTCCAACCCTAAAGCCGCCCGCACTGCAGGCACTCACGGTGCTTCGGCTCAGAGGAGGGCGCACCGGGGAGCGGGGGGCTGGATGAAGGCCTCCGTGCACCCACCCCCTCCTAAGCCTCGCCTGAGCCCAGAGGCAGCACCCACCTCTCTCCCCGGGACTGACGTCAGTCCCCGGTCAGTAGGTGCCGAGGGGGCACCTGGCCGAATCCAGGGGCTGGCGCAGGTCTAGAGTAAAAGGAGGGCCGTGAGACGGCTGCGACCTTGCGCTGTCTGTGAATCTGAGCGAGCGCCATGGGCTGCCTTGTGCACCCTGCTGATGAGCAGGCGACTCCCACCGGGCCTCCCAGCCAGCAGAGGCTGCAGGAGACATGGGCGTCGGGGTGCAGTGGGTGAGCAACCGAGGGGCAGGCAGGCCCTGAGGGGCCCGTGTCCAAGACCAAGCGGGCATTAGTTCTGTGAAGACGGGTCTTAATCAGCACTAACCCAGGTCCAGCGTGAGCCCAACTCCACCTGGTCGTGCACGGAGGTCCCTGGGCCACTGCGAGGGAGAAGGGAGGGGCGGGGCTCCAGGGAGCCAGGAGGTGAAAACAAGCGCAGGGGAGCTTAGCCCATCTGGGTTCCGCTGGGCGCCCGCCCCTGGCACGGGCGGGAGCAGGCTGGGCGCCTCCTCCAGCAGGCACCACAGGGGGGCCCGGGCCAGCCCGGGGGTGCGGCCTTGAGCTGCAGAAACTATGTCAGGCTCCGCTTGTCTCTGTAGGCCAAGGCCAAGGCCAAGGCTTCGGCTTCGGTGGGAAAGGGCTGGGCAGAGTCTGGCTGGAGAGTGGTCAAGGCCGGAATCTTCACCAGGGAGGAGCCCCAGCTGGGGGCGGGGCGGGCAGCTTGGTCTGGGGCGCCAGGAACTCAAATGCAAGGAGGGCCTATCAAGTGTCTGGTCCGATGGCGGAAAGCAGAAGTGGGGGCCATAGAGAGTCAGGTGGGGGAGGGAGGCAGACGGGTGGGGAGGAGGCAGCCAGGTGGGGGGAGACAGCCAGGTTGGGGGGAGGCAGCCGGGTGGGGGGGAGACAGCCAGG
>CM027397.1:2764779-2804244 GCA_015711505.1 Sylvilagus bachmani
TGATGAGGTCATTGAGAGGCACCGCCCTTGGAAGGGATTAATGGTAATCTCAGGGAGGCGGGTTAGGTCTCTCAGGGCAGATGGGTGTGAAGGGAGCCGGGCTTTCTCAGAGCGTCCCCTTGGTCTCTCTCTCACACACACCCCTCACCACACCGCGCAGATGCAGGTGCTGCACCGCTAAACTGCAGAACGGTGAGCCTCGCATGGTTACAGCCACACACAATGGACGGAGCAGGACGGGCAGCGTGGTGTGGCTGCGGGCTGGAGACACGGAGCTGACGGAGACGGGGACAGGTTTCAGGTTCCGCGTCACCCGCCTCCCACGAGGGACGTGGCAGCCGCCTTGGGTGCAGACTCACGCGGGTGTCCGTGCGGGCAGGGCAGGCTCAGACACTCGCATGGACGCCGCCCTGGGCTTCCCAGCTGAGGGGTCAGCGTCTGCTGGGGCGAGGCTGGCACTGCAGGGCTGAGTACCCTACTGCCCGCCCTGGGCAATAGGGGGTGTTTCAGGGAGAACCCCGGGCACCTGCCCTGACGCCGTCCATGCCCCTGAGGAGGAAACTCACTGTGCTGTGAGCCCAGGACATCCGCAAGGACAGGGACATGGCGTCGAGGTTTGTGGCCCTGCCATTACCTCCCAGCCCAAGCTCGGCCACCACTGAGCCATGTCACAGAGCCTCAGAAGGGCACAGGCGCCGTGTGCACCTGCCGCGGCCAGCCAGCGGGCTTGCACCAGGAGTAAACGTCGTCCCCACTTTGCTTCCTGAACGGCCAGCCACACTGTGCTGGGGGGACTGCCCCCACCCCACTCGCAGTCGGGAGCACAGGGAAGGGGCGCGGAGGCAGAGGAGGTGGCCTCTGGCCTGGGGCTGCTGGGTGCGCCTTATCTCAGAGCAGCCAGGACGCGCTGTGCAAAGCTCGGGAGCACACAGCTCTGGCTGCATCCGCGCCGGCCCAGTGCCCGCGGCACCATTCCCACGAGAGCGCCCTCGTTTTCCCAGAGCGCGGGAGGGCAGCCCGACACAGACCAACCCCCAGCTCTCCAGTGACTGGGGGGCTTCAGTGGAGGCAGGTGAGGGGGGAGGAATAGAAGGAGGAAAGTTTTAGGATGACCAGCAGACACCTTGAAAGAGAATCAAGTGGGGGCGGGCGCTGTGGCAGAGCAGGGGAGCCGCCAGCTTCCCACATGGGCGCTGGTCCCAGTCCTGTCTGCTTCACTTCCCAGCCAGCTCCCTAACGCACCTGGTAAAAGCAGCACGGATGGCCCAAGTGCTTGGGCCCCTGCACCCATGTAGGAGACCCGGAAGAAGCTCCTGACTCCTGGTTTTGGCCTGGCGCAACCCTAGCTGTTGTAGTCATCTGGGGAGCGAACCAGTGGATGAAAGATCTCTCTGTCTGTTTCTCCCTCTCTGTAACTCTGACGTTCAAATAAATAAAGATATCGAGAGAGAGAGAGACAGAGAGAGAGAGAGAGAGAGTCACTTCTCCAGCTTGAGCGAGTGTCCTCTTTTTATTTCAAATTTCTTCTAGGGACCAAGATACAGTATCACTTCGAAAATATTCACAGAAACTGGGCGGGTCCATAGCAGATTGAAAACTTCTGTACAAGAAACAAAGTTCCCACTTTATCCAGACAGCTAGTTGTTACCCTTTTCTCAGGTTCCCAACTCTCCGACAACTGAAGTCTTAGGAGCCCAAAGGGCACCTGGATGGTTAGAGACTGCCCCCCACCCCCTCTCTGGCCTCAGGAAGTGCCCGGCCCCACAGGTATACAGCTGGAGCACAGCACAGTCAGGAAAGCGTGAATTTGGAGCGATTACGAAACACCCTCAGTGTGCGCCTGGGAGGGAATGGCCACAGGGGACAACAGAGAGCGCCCAGAAACGGACCCCGGTGGTTCGGACGGCATCTCGGGAAGAACAGCTTCGTCCACACACAATGCTGGCTAAGAGCCGGACCTCCACACGCAGTGAACACACACACGACACCTCCCCCGCCCGCATCTCGCACCCGGCACAGAAGTGCGCCCCTGCGCCTCCGTGTGAACCCTGGGCCATCAGACTCCCAGAGGAAATCTCTGTGGCCTTGTGCATGCCTTTGGTTCTTGGACAGGACATAAAAAGTACAATCAAAGGGACATGGTGGGACACTGTGTCCCGCCATGGTGAAAACCGGCTCTTGGGGATGGCGCTTGGCCAGGCAGTTAAGACACCCACGTGGCCAGCTCTGGTTCCTGCTGATACAGACCCCAGGAGACCGCAGTGACGGCTCCAATGGTCAGCTCCCTGCCCTCCGCAAGCGAGGGTGGACCGAGCTCCTGGCTCGCACACGCTGACCAGTCAAGTCCCGGTCGTTACAGGCATTTGGGGAGTGAACCAGCAGATGGGATGGGAGCGTTCTCTGTGTGTGTGTGTGACTCAGCACCAAGAAGGGACACACACACACACACACACAGGCTATGATGGGGCTGCCACCGTCATCCTAAGACAGAGACGCCAGACACAAAAGACCACCAAAGGTGTAAGTTTCCAGAGAGGCAGGTGCCGAGCTGGGGAGAGCAGGGCTGTGGTCGAGGAAACGCTTAAAACTGCATCGTGCGATGGCGGCCGCTCTGCGTGTTAACTTCAACAGTCGTCAAACCTCAGTCACAAGGAAACAAACAACCCCCCGTAGAAATGCCGAGGCTGGGGTGGGGGGGTGGGTGGTATGTCACCGAACATCACGCATGGCTGATTAAGCTGGCCCTGTGACGCCGGCACCCATGGGAGCACCTGTTTGAGCGGACCACTGGATGGAAGCCCTCGAGTGTGCTCTCTTCCAAATAAAGCTTCAAGAAAAAAAAAAGAAAGAAAGAAAAACAGTCCCCAGGGCCAACGCTGTGGCACAGACTGAAGGCATCACTTCTGACGCCGGCATCCCGTATGGACACCGGTTCAAGTCCCGGCTGCTCCACTCACGATCCAGCTCCCAGCTAATGCATCTGGGAGAGCAGCAGAGGGTGGCCCAGGTGCTTGGGTCCCTGCACCCAAACGGAGCTCCTGGCTCCTGGCCACAGCCTGGCCCAGCTCTGGCTGTTATGAGCACCAAGGGTGGGATCCCCAGTTGGAAACTCCTCTCTCTCTCTCTCTCTCTCTCTCTCCCCCTGTCTCTTTCTGCCTTTCAAATAGATAAGAATAAATTTTTAAAAATTTAAAAACAGAACTGCACCTTGCTTTTCTTGCACACTACTGTGAATGCACCCGAGGCCAGTGAGCCATAGACTTAGAAATGGTAAATTCCGTATTGCATTTACTTTACCACGATAAAAAAGACAGTTAAAAAAATGCCTGGGACCTGCTGTGCTGCAGCCAGTGGAGCTGCCGCTTGTAGCACCGGCTTGCCTTACGGGAGAGCTGGTGCGAGTCCAGGCCGCTCCACTTCCCGTCCAGCCCCTTGCTCACGTCCCTGGAAGCAGCAGGTGACAGTCCAAGTACTCGGGCCCCGCCACCCACATGGGAGACCGAGATGGAACTCCCGGCTCCTGGCTTTGGCCTGGCCCAGCCCTGGCTGTTGCAGCTGTCAGGGCATGGAAGATCTGTCTGTCTCTTCCCCTCTGTCACGCCTGTCATATGACTCAGCAAGCCCATCGTATGACTCAGCAAGTCCATCCCTATGTGTTTGTCCAATAGAATGAAGGCCAATGGCCACATAATTATGGCAGCTTCATTCATAATCACCAGACCGGGTCCGTGTGGCGTTACAGGCTGTGTGCGTGTACTGCTGTACATCTGATGGTGCCAGGATTCTAAACTTGTCAACACTCACAGTCCTGTACCTAACAAGGATGGGTTTTGTTCTTCGCCAAACCTGAGAAAGCACCCCAAAACACATCCAGCTTTTTGTTGTATAAAGGGGCAGCCCTGTGGCACGGCGCTGGAGTCGCCACCTGGGACACCCACATCCCATCGGAGCGCCTGGCTCAAGTCTGGCTCCTCCACTTCCGATTCCAGCCTCCTGGGAGGCAACAGGGCACGGTCCAGGCGCTTGGGCCCCCGCCACCCACACAGAAGACCCGGATTGAGTTCTGGGCTCCTGGCTTCGGCCTGGCCCAGTCTCGGCTGTGGTGGGCATTTGAGGAGTGAAACAATGAATCAAAGATCTCTCCCTCTCTGCTTTTCAAATAAAATGAAAATAAATACATTAAAAAAATTTTAAGAACAGGCTGCGTTGTGGCTACCGCCGCCTCTCTCGTATGGGAGCGCATGGAGACCCAGCTCCCGGCTAATGAGTCTTGGAAAGCAGCAGTGACGGCTCAAGGGCTTGGGCCCCCGCCACACTCGTGGGAGCCCTGGATGGAGTTCCAGGCTCCTGACTGTGCAGCCATTTAAGGCGGGAACCAGCAGGTGGAAGTTCTGTCTCTGCCTCACTTTTTTTTTTCAAACTTTTTTTTATAAAAATTAGGGGGAGTGGGAGGAGGGAGAAGAGGAGGGGGAAAGGAGGAAGAGGAGAGGGAGGAAGGGGGGAGGAGAGGAGGAGGAGAACCGGGAGGGGGTAGGCTGCGGCCAGGTCCAGGTCCAGGTCCGCCCCAGCTGCAGCGCTGGCCCCTGGCTCGGGGACCGCGGCCCTGCCCTGTGTCACCGCAGCGCTCCGACTCCAGAGCCCCCGTCTCCCCGAGACCCCCTTGGTCGGGTTCCCTGGAGCCACACGGAGGAGATCCCGGGCTGAGCCGGACCCGCGGCGGCCTCTCGTGGCCGAACATGGAATTGCACCGAGTGCCACCGCGCGAGGGCAGCCCTGCACCCTTTGACCCTCAACCCCACCACTGAGACTCTCTCCACACCCCCTTCACCTCTCAAATAAATAAATAAATAAATATTCTTAAAAAACAAATCACTAATGGGACAAATGACCAAGTCTCTCCAAGAAACCCTGGGCACATAATTTGGGAGGCAGGGGGGGATTCCAAAGAGACCCCAGGGGCCAGTGCGTGGGGCAGCCGGCTAAGCCACCACTAGCAACACAGGCATCCCGTATCAGAGCGCGGGGAGTCCAGGCTCTGCTTCCAACCCAGCTCCCTGCTGACGGCCTGGGAAAGTGGCGAAGATGGCCCAGGTGCTTGGGCCCCTGCAGCCACGTGGGAGACCCAGGCGGAGCTCCTGGCTCCTGGTTTCAGCCTGAGCCAGCCTGGGGCCCCTGCAGCCCCTCAGGGTGTGACCCAGCAGATCTGTCACTGTCTTTCAAATAAGAGACTCCCGGGGCTCCTCCAGCAGTGTGACAGTGCCACGGCTGGGTCCTGTCCCCCGTGCGCCGGGGGCCATGGAGGGATCATTGGTTGGGCGAGATGATGACAGGCAGGGTGAAATGAAGTGACACCCCCCCGGGGTCACCCTGAGGCCGAGGGGCTGGCTCGGGCGTGCACCCCACTTTGGCTGCTTCTGGTCTGTGTGATAAAGTTGTATAATGGTCAAGATTTTCAAGTGCTAGGAGAGAGGGGGGGGCAGTGACCCGGGGCGCGGGGCGGGGGAGCTGCTCAGCCTCAGTCCCCAGGGGAAAGCCTCCAAGGTGTGAGGTAGAGAGGGGAAGGGGAGAGGGGAGTGGGGGCTGGGAGGTGGGGTGGCCCGGGAGATGGACAGAGTGAGACCAGGTGAGGGGCTTCTACCTCACCGGGTGGACGACTCCCCAATCCATCGTCTTCTTAAATATACATATTTGTTGGAAAAGCAGAGAGAGACAGACAGAGGTCTCCCATCCACTGGTTCACTCCTCAAACGCCCCCATCAGCCAGGGCTGGGCAGGCAGAGGCCAGGAGCCCAGAACGCAAGCCAGGTGTCCCACGCAGGCAGCAGGGGCTCCAGCGTTTGAACCGCGACTGCCCCCTCCCAGGCGGGCATCAGCAGGAGGCTGAATGGAAGCAGTCGGGACTCGCACCCAGGCACTCTCACGGGGAGCAGTGCCTCCTCTGAAAGGCAGAGTCACAGAGCGAGAGAGCGAGCTTCCATCTGCTGGTTCACTCCCCCAGGGCCACAGAGGCCAGGCCAGACCAAAACCAGGAGCTTCCTCGGGGTCTCCCCTGTGGGTGCAGGGGCCCCAGCGCTTGGGCCATCCTCCACTGCTTTCCCAGGCCATAGCAGAGAGCTGGACCAGCAGGGACTCCCATGGGATGCTGGGGCTGCAGGCAACAGTTTAACCCATCCATCCCCGGGGCCCCCTCCCCACAGCCATCACACTGCCTCCTGAGGTGGGAGGGGCCAGGTCGAGGGAGAGTGAGGGCACAGAGGGGTTGGGGTGGGCTCTGGAGTTTGGGGAGCAGAGAGGGCATTGCTGACTGCAGGTGGCAGGGAAGGCCCGCCCCCGCCCAGCCAGTCGTGCAGTCTGGCAGGGTGCAGCGGAGGGCGCCACCCGCTGGGGCTGTCTGCTCAACTCTTCTCCCACCAGGAGAGCAGTCGCCAACACCACGTCCTCATGAAGTCCGTCCCCGCCGGGTCCTTCCTCACCTCGCCCACAGCACCCACGTCCCGGCCTGCGGAGGGGACAGCAGCCAGGGCCAGCGGGCAGAGGTGAGCCAGTGGAGAGCTACAGCTCCCGCTCTCCTCTCGCCCACAGGCCGCCTGCGGAACCTGGCAGAGGCGACGGTGGTGTCCGTCGCTGCGTGACAGGTGCCTCTCCAATGCGACGAGCAGCGTCTCATTTAATTCTAGGATCAGCCCGACAGCTGGTGGCTTCCCTGATCAAAGACACAACGCCTTCACTCTAAGACCAGGAAGAAAACCAAGATGTCTGGCCTTAGCATTTCTGTTTATTTGACACTGGACTGAATGTTTTAGCCAAGCAAACGGATCAAGTCAAAGAAATAAACTTGGGGCCGGCGCTGTGGCTCAGTGAGTTAAGCAGCCACCTGCGACGCCAGCATCCCATATGGGCGCTGGTTCAAGTCCTGGCTGCTCCTCTTCTGATCCAGCTCCCTGATAACCAGCCTGGGAAGGCAGTGAAGATGGCCCAAGTGCTTGACATTGCCACGTACACTGGAAGCCAGAATGGAGTTCCAGGCACCTGGCTTTGGCCTGGTCCAGCGTGGCTGTTGTGGCCACTTGGCAAGTGAACCAGCGGAAGGAAGATCCTTGTCTCTCCCTCTGTGCCCCTCTACCTTTCAAATAGACATAAAGGAAAAGATACACCTTTAGTATGAGAGGTATAAGGCTTACACACTGACAGCACTGTTGAAAGAAGTTGAAGCCCTGGGGCCGGCGCTGTGTCGCAGTGGGTTAATGCCCTGGCCCGAAATGTCAGCATCCCATATCGGCACTGGTTCAAACCCCACTTGCTCCACTTCCGATCCAGCTCTCTGGATGGAAGACCTGTGTGTATGTATGTGTGTGTGTGTGCAACTCTGACTTTCAAATAAATAATCTTTAAGAAAAAAAAAAAGTTGGAGACTTTGGTACTACTATCAACAGGTAGATGTTTCTACATGACGAGCCCATAATCCCAGATCGTTTTCATCACCTTACACAATCACTCTGAAATCAATGGCTCCCATGGCCTGTGTGGTTCCTTTACGCATTTTTCTCAGCCGTTATTCCTTGACGTGGATTCAGTTACTGTCTTCTCTTCGTCTGTTCACGTTCCGTATTTTGCACGACAGGTCTAACCGTGTGCCAGCTCTCGGTGTTTGTCTGGCAACACCTTCGTTTCTCCTCCTTTTTTAAGATTTATTAATTTTTTGAAAGTCAGGGTTACACAGAGAGAGAGAGAGGTCTTCCACCCGCTGGTTCACTCCCCAATTGGCCGCAACGGCCAGAGCTGCACCAATCTGAAGCCAGGAGCTTCTTCTGGGTCTCCCACATGGGTGCAGGGCCCAAGGACTTGGGCCATCTTCTACTGCTTTCCCAGGCCACAGCAGAGAGCTGGATCGGAAGGGGGGCAGCCAGGACTCGAACCGGTGACCATATGGGATGCCGGCACTACCAGTGGCGGCTTTACCTGCTCTGCCACAGCACCAGCCCTCCTTCATTTCTTAATAACAATTTTCCTGGACATAGAATTCTTGGTTGGGGGCTGGCACTATGGCATAGCAGATAAGGCTACTGCCTGCGGTGCCAGCATCCCATGTAGGCGCCAGTTCGAGTCCC
This sequence comes from Sylvilagus bachmani, assembly GCA_015711505.1. Classification (NCBI taxonomy): domain Eukaryota; kingdom Metazoa; phylum Chordata; class Mammalia; order Lagomorpha; family Leporidae; genus Sylvilagus; species Sylvilagus bachmani. Next base: position 2,772,888 of record CM027397.1, read on the forward strand.
GGCTGCTCCACTTGGGATCCAGCTCCCTGCTTATGACCTGGGTAAGCAGCCAAAGATGGCCCAAGTGCTTGGGCCCCTGCACCCACGTGGGAGACCCGGAACAAGCTCCTGGCTTCAGACCAACCAAGCTCCAGCTTTTGTGACCGTTTGGGGAGTGAACCAATGAATGGAAGATTTCTCTCTGGGCCTCCTTCTCCCTCTCTGTAACTCTGCCTTTTGAACAAATAAATCATCTTTAAAAAAAAAAAATTCTTGGGTGGAAATCTTTTCTCTCCTCCAGCATTTTGACTCTGCCCTTCCAGTACCACCTGGAACCAACATGCTTTGTTAAGACTGATTTATCTTTTTGGAAGCCAGAGTTACAGAGGTAAGGAGAGGGAGAAACAGATATATCTGCCAACCGCTGGTTCACTCCCCAGACGGATGCAACAGCCAGGGCTGGGCCAGGCCAATACCAGAAGCCTGGAGCTTCATCTAGGTCTCCCATGTGGGTGCAGGGCCCACAGACTTGGGCCATGTACTGCCTTCCCAGGTGCATTAGCAGGGAGCTGGATCAGAAGTGGAGCAGTTGGGACTCGAACCAGTGCCCCTCGCGGGTGGCTGCTTTACCCACTTTGCCACAGCCCGCCCCGGCCTGGAGACCTCAGGATGCCCCACACTCACCCCTACTCAGCAGCCATCATTCCTGAGCGCCCCTTGTCTGACACACAAATCCCTCACCAGCAGATTGCAAATTTGGGGAAAGAACATGAAGTTGGAGTGGAGCTGCAGCATTTGGAGAAATCAGCCCAGCTGGCCCTCCCCACCCCCCACCAGGAGCCCCCTGTCAGCTCTGGAGCCTGGGGCAGGGGCTGGCTTCTCCAGGGCTGGGCGAGGCTGGGGCTGAGCCAGGGACTCTACCTGGGCCTCCGAGGGGAGAGGCAGGGACCCAAGCATGTGGACCAACATCTGATGCCAGCGTCACACGGGGCTGCCCGACCCACTGCACCACAAGGCCCGTCCCCAGGTCACCACCAGCAGTGGTGACATTTCGCAAGGCTACAGCCTTGGGGATGAAATCGAGTATCCCACAATGCATCTGCTTTGACCAAGGGTGGGGTGGTAAGCGGAAGCAGAGTGGGGCTGCAGGGCCGCCCACGTGGGAGGAGGCGACGGCCACCTCTGGCCATGTGTCTGTGTCTCAGACGGGCTCCCCATGCCCACAGAGGACCAGAGCAGCCCGGTGCTCCTGCGCCCGTAGCCTCCAGTCCGCCAGACGCCCCCTGCACCGCACAGCTGCCGGGGATGAACAAACCAGCACACGCCACTGCTGCCCAGGCCTCCGCACTCTGGGGCCTCAGGGACGAGCGGACTATCACCGCCTGGGGTGGGCAGACGGCCTCGGAGCCGGTGAGGCACACTGACATTGCCACCTGGAACCCGAGAGCCGCATGGATTCCGCCTCAGGAAACCGCCCCGGGCGCCCCCGCTCTGCACACAGTAGGGCAGCCTGGCCTCCTTCCTTCCTCCAAACTGTGGACAGCGGCTTTGGAAGCGGAGCATTTGCTGGGAACGGGAAAGGCAGGCACGGAACGGCACCGCCGGCTGCAGAGACGCGGGGGTTAAAGGTCACTGTTCCAACAGAGGGGGCCACACCTGCCCAGGTGACCCCACCAGCTAACAGGAGAGCCCAGGTTCCCTGTGGCACATTGATCTGTCTGTGCTGCTGACCCTCCACCCTCAGGAGTGTTCACACCCGCCAGCCAGGCCCAGCACACGCATGGGGCCAGCGCCATCTGGTGGCCAGGAGGAGAATAACCAGGGGCCGCGTGCCTCCCAGTACGGGAGGTGGGACCAGATTTAGGTGCCTCCTGCCCAACTGGTTCCTGTGGGGAATGTCAGCGCACAGGAGGGTGGGGGACCCCTGTCTGCTGCCCACCCCACGGGGAAAATCCCACCTTCGAGAGTCCCCAGCATAGTTGTAAACCACAGTAAACCCTGAACGTTTTCTCGCACAACTGTTATTAAAACTTAGAACACACCCACCAAGAGCGAGTGAGGAATGCGCAGCAGGCGCTGGGGACTGCGGGGGAAGGGCACCGCGGGGCAGGTGGCGAGCTCTAGCCCAACTTGAAGGTCGATTTCAGGCTCAGTCCGGCCGAGAAGCTGGCCTGGACTGGGCGTCCCACGGGCGTCCCTGCGATCCCAACTCCACGCAGGACGCACTTGGCCTCGCCAGCCAAGTCCTTCTGCCCAGGAAGGGTCAGCTCCGTCCCACGCTGGACTTGGCTCTGAACTCCCCGACTCGGGGGCTCAGGCAGGGCCGCAGCCTACCCAGGCCACAAGGCCAGCAGTGCAAGACCCCATGGTCCTGCTCTCCAAACCCTGGCCTGGCCTCGCCAAAGAGCAAGCCCGGCTGCTGCTGGGGGCTCGAGGACATCTTCACAGAAGAACGGGGCAAGGCAGGGAACACGGGACGGCGGCTCTGGGCAGCAGACAGAGCTGGCCAGCCCAGGGGCTCCGCCTCAAGCCTGCAGGTGCCCTGGTGGGTGGGCGTGGCACAGGGCCAGACCGACCCGCGGTGTGGGCGGAACCAGTTCAGCCTGTCTGGGGGGGGCACCCCCGCCCCGATCTGAGCCCCACGCTATACAGCTTCAGGCCTCATCCCACCCTCACCGTGAGCCCCTGGCCTTTTGGATAAGACAATTCAAGATTGACTGATTTATTTGAAAGGCAGAATTACGAAGAGAGGGAGAAACAGAGAGCTTCCATCCGCTGGTTCACTCCCCCAAAGGCAGCCAGGTCAAAGCCAGGAGCCAGGAGCTTCCTCCGGGTCTCCCATGGGGTGCAGGGGCCCAGGGACTCGGGCCACCCTTCACCGCTGCCGCAGGAGCAAGAGCAGGGAGCCCGACGGGAGTGGCGCAGGCAGCGGCTTTCACGGGCTCCGCCACAGCGCCCGCCCTCGCCGAGACAACTCCAGACGACAGGACTGCGACGACGACGTCCTGTAGGGCGCTTCCGGCCTGGCTCCAGGCACAATCACAGCGCAACGTGGGGGTGACTCAGCCGTTCAGCTGTGACAAAAACAACTGACATCTCAATGCAGCCCTAAAACCCGAGGCCCGGGACGCACCGTGGTCCCTGGGGCACACGCAGCGTCACAGACTCACCGCGACTCACACACAGACCACTCCCCGCCCTGCGCCCCGCCAGGACCCACGCCAGGACGCGGACGGGGCGCAGCAGACCCACGACCCGTAAGGAGCGACGCCGTACGTGCGGAGTGAACAAAAGCCTTTCAAAAAGATTTAATTTTTCAAACGAGAATTTCACGGTCAGAGAACCGGGCTTTTTCTCTTTTTTTCAGCAATTCACGAAATCCACAGGACGAAGGGGACGAGGGCTGAGGGCTGACGCACCGGAGCCCGCGGCCGCCACGCGCGTCCAGAAACAGGTGCCTCGCGGCACACGGCTTCCCGCGCCCGCGCCCACGCCGAGGGACCGTGCTGGCTTCGGCCCCGCCCCCTGCAGCGTCCAGGCCCGCGCCGCACACAGGCCGTGGGCTCTGCAGAGACGCTGGGCAGGGACACCAGGCACGGAGCAGGCCCGACCATGCCAGCAGCGACGGGAGTTGGCACCCCTCCCGCCCCAAGAGAGTGGCGGCAGGCACCAGGCCCCCGTGAGGGCAGGGCCAGGCTGCCCAGGACTGGGCACGGCAGGGGCTGGGGCTGGCGCCCACGAGCCCACGTGCGGGGAGACTCGCACATCCTCCGCCGCCTGCCCCCCGGCTTCGCACGCGGGCGCTGTGCTGACACCAGGCTTCAGTTGGAAGAGCAGTCGGGCTCAGGGCGGACACACCGCTGGCCACTGAGCGCGCCCACTCAGCCCGGCCTCACTTCTCTTTGGCTCCAGCTTCAATCCCACTCTTGGGTTCATTGTTCAAGACAAGCAGGCTTGGTCCCGACCACGAGTCCACTGAGGACGTCTCAAGTTCTTGATGCCCATCTCCTACCCCCAAGTCCTTTTTGGAGCTTGAAAACCACTCCATGATGAAGCCCAGCATTGCCTGCCGTGCGGGGTGCAGCGAGCCAGCAGCCGGGCCGGCGGGACAGGACCTGGCGTCCGGCCTGGGCACCACGGCACCGCAGCCTGAGCCCGCCCCACCACCGCTCTGCCCAAGGCCTCACACAGAGGAAGAGGCACTCCCAGCACTGAACCGGGCACAGGAGGGAGGGTGGGTGACCCTCCCCAGGGACGTGCCCCCCACCAGAGCAGGCCGAGGGCTCTCCTGGCAGCTGCCCAGCCCTTCCTCCCATGGTGGAGAGCAGGAGCTGCCGACCTGGGACAGCAGAGGCCGCTTCTCCCAATGGCCTTGGCTTGACACGGAAGCCACTGAGGCTGAGAGGGAAGGGATCCAAGAGGACAGCGGGCACAGTGGACTGAGCCCCCGCCCTGCCCCCTGCACCTGACACGGGCCCAGTGCTGGCCTGAGACCCTGCGGGCCCCTGGCCACGCCCAGGGGCAGGGACACAGGTCCCAGCAAGGCCCTGCGACGCCTCCCCTGGCAGCAGCACTCTCACCACACAGCCGCACCCCAGGGCCAGGGATTCCACGCCTGCCGGCCTCTGCCCGGCGCCCCCACCACACAACAGCCAGGCACGGCAAGCGCAGGGCTCGTTTCACGTCTGCCGTCCCCTGCTGCTCTCCGCGCACGGCCGCCGCCAATGCCTTCCCCGCTCCGAGCGCGGGGCCCGGGGCAGGAACACAGTCCAGGGAGGTGACCTGCTTCACTCTGGCTGGCGGCAGGGAGTGACCGCGACCTCTCATCCCCTTCCCAGTGGAGCCGGGGAAGCCCGCGGAAGGCGAGGCCCGCCGGCGGGGCTCAGCTGCCACAGTAGCTACAAACTTCCCTAAAAATAGAAAATTTAAAACCACAGCGCTGTTCCACGGAAGATGCAGGGAGGGACAGGTCATTCACGTACGAACACCACGGCTGCTCCAGGCGTCCAGGCCCGAGTTCAAGTTCACCTGCCGTCAGAGAGGAACGCCGAGAATGCCAGGGGCCCGTCTCTCTTCCAAGTCCACCAGGAAGAAATCCCAGCATAATCCAATTTGGAAAGAATTTAATTAACAAAATAAAACGGAAGGAAAATGGTCCGGGGGGCCGCAGGGATAGAGGGTCCAGGCCAGGCCCCGGCGGCCCCCGCCGCCTTCCTCTGCACGCCGTCGTCGGAGCGTGCGGCTCCGGAGCCCAGACGACGGTGCCGGAGGCTGCGCGGCTCCGACCGCCTCGCGCCAGCTTGGCACATTCACGCATGCAAAGCAAGAAAGTCTCGGGGGCTTCACCAAACAGTTACTTTTGGCAAAAAGAGAAAACAAAGGAAAAGCGAAAGTTTGTAAGCAGGGTTGAAAGCCACGGAGGTGAGACGGTACGGAGTTAGACTACCGCTATGACCTGGTGTGGAGCAGCGTCTGCCGCCCCCAGCCCGTCGGCTCCGAGTCCATAGCAGCAGCGCTCGGGACCCTGTCCAGCCTCGGCCTCCAGGGCAGGCTCAGTCGGTGCGCAGCATCATGGGAGGGTGCTCGCTGTCCTCGTCCAGGCGCAGGGCGCCGGCCTCCTCCTCCAGGCAGGCGCCTCCCACGGCCCCCAGGTCATCTGTGTAGGCTGCAGAGACACAACATGGCCCTCAGAGGCTGGGCGCCGCCAACGGGAGACTGTATAGCCGCAGCCTTAGTTCTACCCTCTTCTGTGCCGTGGGCACGCTGCCCACTTGCTCCCGTGAGCAGGAGGAGGAAACGTGTCCCAAACTGCTCAAATCGGGCGCTCAGGGCGGCAGGGCTGGGAGGGAGTGAGCAGCAGGGGCCCCCAGAGGCGGAGGGCTCCCATCTGCCCGTCTGCAGACTGTCCAGCCACTGCAGCCGGACGGGGGCCCGACGGGCAGCTGAAGAGCTGACCTGCTGAGAATGGCCGCTAAGCTTCCCGAGGGGAAGTGGGAAGCTGCCCGGGGCCACTGGCACAGTCCCCAGGTCGTCTACGGCCCGCCCCTTACCAAGTCTCGTGGGAGACGAAGGCACGTAGGCGCCCTTCCCGGCAGCTGTGCCTTGCGTCTGTGTCGCCAGGGGGCAGTCGTGAGAGGCAGAGTCCAGGACCTCACTGGCCGTCTCCACGCTGCCGTCCAGCCTGGAGGAGAGAACGTGAAGGCGCGCTCAGTGGTCGTCGGCACTTCCTAGGCAGCCTGCTACAGCCGCAGGCGCCACACAGCGACCGCTAAGCAGAGCGTGCACGGCACTCCAGAGCCCGCAGTGCGCATGTTCGTGCGGGGGCGGGGAGCGGTGCACCTGTGCACCTGGGTCACCCAGGCCGTCGGATGGACAGACACCCACCCGGGGGTGTTATTATTTCATTTTTAGTCTCAAACAAAATTTGCTATGAAAACATCACCTCCCAGTTCCCCCACTGTAAAAATATCACAGTTTGGCACTGGGACTTGCACTAAAACAGTGTTAACAGGAACACCCCACCCCCCACCTCCAACTGCCAAGTTCAATCCCTCTTCCAGCGAGACGGCAGCGTGGGAGATGGCACCGCTCCACAGGGCAGCTGCAGCCCGGGCCGCCCCCTGCCGGGTACCTGGTGCTCAGACAACCCTGCGGAGGCGCGCCAGCCAGGAGTGACTGAGTCACGGGACCAGACCAAGCCCGTCTGGGACAGGGCTGCTCCTCCCCCAACCAGCAGGACGCGGTGGTCCCCACAAGGCGCCCACACGGCCTCACCTGTGCTGCCGCATCAGGGCACACTCGCCGCCCTCCTGCGGGTCCAGGTTGTACATGTACAGGTACCCGTCGGACGCTCCCACCAGCAGCCGGGGAATCTTCTGAATCCTAGTGGCGATGAGAGCAGCCAAGCTGGAGGCCCGCGGCGTGCACGAGAGCACCCGTGGCACCATGCTGAACCAGCAGCCCCGGGTCATGCCAGCCCAGCTTCCCGCACCCCACACGCCCCCACGGGCGTGGGGCAGCGAGGCAGAACCAAGTCGGTGCCACGGCCTGGAGTCCTGGGGACAGGCATCGTCACAGAACTCTCCCGCTACGCTAGTGACACGCAGGAGGGCAGAGACCGCCACCAAGGCGGCGGGAGCAGAAGGGCGCCATCCCGGGGTGCCCACGGAGCTGTGCCCCTCAGATCTGCAGGCAGAGCCCCGCAGGGGCTGCTTCCCTGGCCCCACGGGTCAACACTGGCAGCTTCCTGCAGGTGACCTAATGTTTCTCACCAACACTGAACGGTCTCAACGGAAACACAGAGAGATTTCTGTGCAATCAGAATACCATGGAGAGCATTCAAGTGTGGTTCAGGTTGAACACCCAAAACCTGAAATCGGAACACAACGCCCCGTGGAGAATTCCCCACCTGACCGCGCGTGACAAGCGAGGTGCACAGCAAACACTGCACGACCACCCTGAGGCCGTGAGCGGACAGTGGGCGCGAAGCAGAGCTGGGCTGCATCCAGACCTGGCCCCGTGCCCAAGGCACCACGCCCGCACAAACTCCCCCATGCACCGAGCGTTTGTGACAAGTGCCTCTCCACCTGTGGCCGGGAAGGCGGGCTTTACGGCAACGCCCATGTCCCACTCACCAGGACACCTGATGCGCCCAGGCTCCACCCCCAGGGCACCCCAGCCGTGGCGGAGGCAGGCGCCCCTGTGACTCACGTGGCTAGTGAGCAGATGTTCTTGTGGCCACAGAACGGCAGGCGGACGGTGGCGAAGGCCCTGCCCTGGTTGAACATCTCTGTCACCTGGGACGGCAGGTAGCTGGTGGAGGCCATGAGCACCTTCCCAAAGTAGCCAGTCCAGGTGGTGGGCTCCTCTGGAGGCCTGCGGGGACATGCAGCACACGGGTCAAGTGGCTGCCACCCTCAGAGACAAGCTGCCGTGGGCCACAGGGCAGCTCTCCACGTCTCACAGGGAGAGGCAGAGAACACCAGGCCCCCGGCCCCAGGTCCCACGAGGGCGCTCAGGCCCTGAGGAAGGGGATGACGTGGGATGGTCTCGGGTCCAGCGGAGGACTCCCAGGTCCATCCTGGCAGCGGGGAGTCTGCGTGGCCCTGGCACAGACCTTCGGCTGCACCGTCCCACGCTCACCGCCCCACGTCTCAGGCTGGCTCCTCCTCTGGGCTATCAGTGGGATGCACTTGAGGAGACAAAGGATGAAAGTCCTTCCCCCACACCCTCACTGTGTCCACTGTTTGAAAACCGCAAATGGGGCCAGCGCTGTGGCTCAGCGGGTTAATGCCCTGGCCTGAAGCACTGGCTTCCCATATGGGCGCCGGTTCTAGTCCTGGCTGCTCCAGTTCTGATCCAGCTCTCTGCTGTGGCCTGGGAAAGCAGTAGGAGGTGGCCCTAAGTCCTGGGGCCCCTGCAGCCATGTGGGAGACCCGGAAGAGGCTCCTGGCTCCTGACTTCGGATCGGCGCAACTCCGGCCGTTGTGGCCATCTGGGGAGTGAACCAGCGGATGGAAGACCTCTCTCTCTCTGTCTGCCTCTCCTCTCTCTGGGTAACTCTGTCTTTCAAATAAATCAATATTAAAAAAAAGAAAGAAAGGAAGAAAGGAAGAAAGAAAGAAAACAAACCACAAACGCCATCTGCGGGTTCTGCCAAGGCCGGGGAGAGGCCGGGTCTGGCTGCAGCAGGCACGTGTCACAGCCGCTCCTGCTCACAACACGCCACGCAGGAGGGACGTCTGCCCACACCTGGGGAGCCTCCCGCGTCCACACGTCACATCACCCCAATGGGGCCCTCTCTGCCCCGAGCCTGGCTGGCGGCAGCGGCCCCAGAGCTGGGGTCACAGGGCCCGTGCCACGTTCCCAGGCCATCAGAAGACAAACGTGTCCTCACAACTCACTTTTCTTTCACAGTCTCAAGCTTGAAGATGTGCACGGTCTCGGTGTTGCTGGAGGCGGACAGGAACATGCCGTCCATGCTGAAGGCCAGTGAGCAGATGCTCACGCACCTGCGGAGACACAGCGCAGCCGGCGCGTCACGGGCGGCCCGTTCTGCAGCCCTCCCCATCCTCTAGAGAGGAAACGGGTAACGCCAGGCACGGCGACTCTCAAACACATCCGAGGACGGCCAACTTGCCTGGCAGAGGGAACGAAGTTGCATGAAGCCACCCGGAGCTGACTCAGATGGATTTTCAGTTCCAAAGTTAGGGGAAGAAAATCCAATACTGAAACCAGCAATGGCTGCCAGGCCAGAGGGGCAGTGGGTGCTCCAGCGAGCTTAAGACAGTGGAACCGCACCGGCGGGCTCTCCGGCACAGCTCGGGCATCACAGTGAACCCCTCAGAGCCTTTTAACACAGGTCAATCTTCTCCCAAGCCCAGAAACACAAGCCCTCGAGCCCTGGCAACAGCTGTGAGGGGCTTTCCTTACCAGGGCTGGGGGATGCGAGGCAGGCGCGGCGCCTGCCTCAACGATGACGACACGGGTACACACCTCAAACCCGCGGCGAGTACCAGCGCACAGACCCAGTGGGAGGTGCCTGAGCACCAGCCAGAGTGTGCAGAGCAGACCCAGGAAGCTGGCGTGGCTGCCCAGAGGGGCCACGCCGAGGGAGGTCAGGGAGAGCCACTGGAGGGAGCCACTGGGCTCGGGCTCCGGGCTTTGCAAGAGCTGCCAGGCTGCCAGACATGGGGACGTCCCACAAGCAGAGCAAGACCCCAGAGGCGGCAACCCCCTGCAAGGGAAGGCTCCGCCTGGCTGGAGCGAGTGGGCCGGGGAAGGGGACAGGGAAGGAAGGGGAGGCCTTCGGGTGTGGGCGGTTCCTGCAGCCACAGAGGGCGTGGCTATCCGTACCCACGGCTTCAGCAGCAGCAGCACGCACACCACATGGGGCTGGGAGCCAGGAGGGGCATCGGGGAGGGGGACTGCACCCAGAGCAGCGTCACAGCTGAAGCCGGCCGCCTGGGATGGGGGCGGGCAGGGGCCAAGCAGGTCCCTCTGCTCGGGCACAGGGGAGGATGCAGCGGAGAGCAGCGGGGGCCACGTCTCGGCCTGGCTGTGTGACGTATGAAGGAGCGGAGCTGCAGCCGCCCACGGTGATGCCAGAAGGGGTGGCGTGAGAAGAGCAGTCGTAGACGGGGCAGTGGTCTTCCGGCTTTCAGGATTCACCTGCCCGCCCTGGGGGGCCGAGCAATGGGCGTAGGGAGGGCCTGGCAGACAGCGTGAGGGTCTCAGGAGGCTCCCAGCCAGAGTGCTCAGAAGAGGAGGTGTCACAGCCTCCGACAGTCCCACCTGAGACGAGGGACAGGACCCCAGGCTGTAGCAGGCATGGTGGCCCAGGGACCTGAGGCTGCACCCTCACCGGCAGTCCAGGAAGGGGTTAACTCGGCCCAGGAGTTTGCAGAGGGCACCGGCAGAGGTGACAGAACTCAAACCATCACTCCTACGGCCTTTAAAAGAGCTGACGCAAGGCCGGCGCTGTGGCACAGAAGGTTAACCCTCTGCCTGCAGTGCCGGCATCCCACATGGGCACCGGTTCAAGCCCCGGCTGCTCCACTTCCCATCCAGCTCCCTGTTTATGGCCTGGGAAAGCAGCAGAAGATGGCCCAAGTGCTTGGACCCCTGCACCCACCCATGTGGGAGACCCAGAAGAAGCTCCTGGTTCCTGGCTTCAGCCTGGCACAACCCTAGCCGTTGTGGCCATCTGGAGAGTGAGCTAGTGGATGGAAGACCTCTCTCTCTCTGTCTCTCCCTAACTCGACATTTCATATGAATAAATGAGTAAGAGAGTCAAAGCTGTCTGTGGGGGACACAGGTCCTCAGAGAGCAGAGGCGGGGCATGCTGACCAGGTGGAGCCTGGGCCCGGCTGCAACTCTGCGGCGAGATCTGGGCCTGAGACCCCACCTGTGGGACTCTAGGCTGACAGAACCCTCGCCGGCTTTGATAAAAACGCCCTGACGTCACCTCCCAGGCTGAGGCGACTGCTGGTCTCCATGGGTGCCCGGGCTGGGACAGACGGACGTTTGCTTTAGTGGGAACTTTCGGTGTTTCCTGAACTTGCCATGGGTTCTGGCCCAGACAATCCAGAGCAGACTCCGAGCCCAACCCCGGGTCCACGCGGGCCATCCACATGCCTTACCTCTTCACTCCCCTCCGGAATTCAAAGAGTTTCTGGCCCTCCGGAATGGAAAACACTCTAATCACGGTCCCCTGTGACAAGGAAGGGAAAAACACTTTGTTTATTTGCACAAAAACAGAATTTTTCCACTTCTAAGCACATAAGACTAAAAATGAGCCCCGCGGGATGATTCCAGCCACAGCTGCCCTGGGCCCTGAGCGGCTCCTTGGCCTCTCCTCTCGCCCCCAGGGCCCAGGGGCTGAGACCGCCTGCCACTCGTGGACCAGTCTGCTGCCCGTCCTGGCACAGCGCAGTGCCACCTACTCCAATACTGAGGCCACACGTGGGATAGAGTGCTCTGGCTTCTGTCGTTTAAAGACCAAGTACAAAGAACCAGACCTAGAACCGTCATCACGTCCACGCAGCTGCGAGCGCCGGGCTCCCGGGGCACTGCCCCAAAGGGGCACAGAGCATGCTTACAATACCGGGACTGCTGCCTGAGATGCCCGCAGCCCACTGCCAGGGCCTGGGTCCCAGCCCGGCTCTGCTCCTGACCAGCTTCCTGTTCACGCACACCCTGGCAGGCAGCAGGTGACGGCTCCGATGCTTGGGTCCCTGCACCAAACACGAGAGACCCAGACTGGGCTGTTGGCTCTTAGCCTTGGCCTGGCCTCGCTGTGGCCGCTGTAGGCATTTGTGGGGTCAATCAGTGGACAGGAGCACTCTCAAGTCACTCCGCCTTTCAAATAAATGAGAAAAAAAAAAGCTTAATGGTGAGACCACATCCAAAAGCGTCTACTAAGAAAAGAAGACTCAAGAGAACATATGAACAGTTATAGATTGCCCTGCTCTGAAATGAACTATATATATTTTTTGTGGGCAAATTTCACTTTAATTGCAAAAGGTTTCATTTACAGCAAAATCATGAACAACAGGAAAGTTGCCAACTTTTAGAGAGGAATATAAAGTTCCTTTTCTTATTTTTATTTGACAGGTAGTTACAGACAGTAAGAGAGAGAGAAAGGTCTTACTTCCGTTGGTTCGCCCCCCAAATGGCCGCTACGGTCAGAACTGTGCCGATCTGAAGCCAGGAGCAAGGTGCTTCTCCTGGTCTCCCATGGGGTGCAGGGCCCAAGCACTTGGGCCATCCTCCACTGGCACTCCCGGACCACAGCAGAGAGCTGGACTGGGAGAGGAGCAACTGGGATAGAATTTGGCGCCTATATGGGATGCCAGCGCTGCAGGCAGAGGATTAGCCAAGTGACCACGGTGCCGGCATACACAGTTCCTTCTCAATGCAGGCTCCGCCGCCCTCCCCAGCCCAGGCAGGCCCGTGAGGTGGCGGCGGCTCCTTAGCAGCGCCATTCCCAGCGGCACCATGGGGTCATCGCTGGTGACATAAACCAGGACATCAGAGGCACACAGCTGATCAAGTAACCCTTGAAAGTCAAGGTCATGCTGACAAGCAGGAGAATGAGAACCAAACAGGAGGGTTCCTGCCCTGACAGCTCTCTAGGGAAATCGTGTGTATCCCTGAATGGAACGGGACAGACAAGCAGTGTTCAGGGCAAAATCGAAGACTGCAACAGAATAACGGACGGGCCAGGCGGCGTGTTGCGTGTACGCACCGTAAGTGGCCACTGCACGTATCAGGATCAGAAGAGAAGCTGCAGGAGCGACACACACACTGGCAGCACCCATGGACGCCATGGCGCCTCCCAGCTCAGAACCCGAGAAGTGGTGCTGGTCTGGGTCAGGCAGCGCTCGGTGAAGTCCGCAGGACCACGGTGCTGACGATCAGGATGGCTGGTGCCGGTGCACGTGGCAGCACGCGCAGCAGCTGCCGGGGCAGAACCCCGTCCGAGGCGCGACCATCTTCGTTTTTCTGGCTGCGGGCGCAGTGGCGCCGAGCGCACGCCAAGTTTACGAGAGCTCCAGCTACGCAGCCCTGGGCCCACCACGCCGCTCCTGCCGGCTCTTCTGCCGCCCCGACTCCCAACCCGCGTGCTCAACCCCCTGGCTCCATGATCCCCTCAGGAGCTCCGAGCGGCTGTGCCCAGCCAAACCCTGCGCTCCCAAGGCGGCACATGCGGGCAACATGAACTATTTTAAAGACAGTACTTTCCCCACTGCCCTGTGAAACAAAACAGACACGGGCTCTGCAGACAGGTGGACGGAGCACGCGTGTCTTGGAGAGCCAATGAGAGAACAGCGGGGGACGGAGCAGGACTTGCAACGTCTGAGCAGCCAGAGCCCCAGAACAGACCGGGGGACCCTGAAGCACGAGGCACTCACGTGTGTGAGGCAGCAAGAACTTCCAGTACTCGACTTCACACTAGCCCAGTGTAAGACTCAAACAGGTAAAATGTAAAACCCACCGAGACAGCGGACACATTCACGAATACTGAAAACGGCAGGCGATGTGGGCGCAGGGCCCCACGGAGCTGTACAGGAAACTGGCAGTTCACACCCAGGGACTCCAATGGCTGCGAGAGGTCAGAGCTCCTCGGAGGAACCAGGCACGTCCCAGCACGGAAAGCCAGCCACGGCAAAGGCCGGGCCTTCTCAGCCCACCCTGAGCTCCGCACATGGTTTGCTATGACACATCCCACACACAACGCTAGCCAGTCGTCCCGTCACCGCAGGCCAGCAAGCTCCCTGCCACAGGGTCAGGCCCATCCCAAGGGCCACGAAGGCTGAGAAGGCCAAGGTCTCCACCTGCAGACTGGGCCGCTGACAGCAAACCACGCCTCTGTTCTCCACAGCCTTCCCAGGAGGCGGCCAAACCAAGTCCTCAAAGGACATAGGATGCCGGCCATTCAATGCGACAAGGTAACCAGTGAGCCAGTCCCACTCACTGCCCAGCTCTGGGACCCTGGGCTGAGAGCCCTCAGCACAAAACGGAAACATCTTACTTTGCAGAGGGAACAGCCATGTGAGGTGGGACAAGGACCCAGTCCAGGTCCTGACATGGCGGAACCACAGCCGGCACCGCCTTCACCAAAAACCAAAACCTTCCTCAAAGACAGCTGGAGGAGGCGGTGACTCTGGATGGAAGATCTTTCTCTCTGTCTCTCCCTCTCACTGTCTGTAACTCTACCTCTAAAAGAAATTTTAAAATCTTAAAAAAAAAAAAAAGGAGAGAGATTCAGCAGAAGGAAGCAACATCAGAGTGTGAGCCAGCAGGCAAGTGCGGGGAGGGCCAGGAGCTCCGACAGAGCCCGGCACGGAGCTGAGCGAGGACATGGCCCAGGCCACATCACGCTTGTGGGGGCCATGGCCACGCTGTCATCTGCACAGACAGGTGTTACAAACACCACGTCCTTAGCCCTGGACTCTCATGAGTTAGAGAATCAAACAGAAGATTCCTGACTTAAATATGCCATCATCCTAATAACACAGAAGGAACAACTTAAAGTGCCCCAAAAGGTGATGCTTAAGTAAATCATAATTGAGCATTATTGCACAGGCATGAAAAGTTTTTTTTTTTTTTAAGACTTATTTATTTGAAAGGCAGAGTTGCAGAGAGAGAAAGGTCTTCCATCCACTAGTTCAGTCCCCAGATGACTTCAACGCTGGCCAAAGTGAGGAGCCAGGAGCTTCTCCCAGGTCTCCCATGAATGTAGGGGCCCAAGCGCTTGGGCCATCTTCCACTACTTTCCCAGGGGCATTAGCAGAGAGCTAATTTTTCTATCACATGTTATTTCTGTAATTTAAAAACACTGGTGTCAGGCATTTGGCCCAGCACTTAAGGTGCTGGTTAAAATGGCCATGCTGGGGCTGGCGCTATGGTGCAGTGAGCCAAGCCTCCACTTGTGACACTGGCATCCTATATGGGCACCGGTTCATGTCCCAGCCACTCCTCTTCCGATCCAGCTCTCTGCTGTGGCCTGGGAAAGCAGCAGAAGATGGCCCAAGTCCTTGGGCCCCTGCACCCACGAGGGAGATCCAGAAGAAGCTCCTGGCTCCTGGTTTCGGATCGGCTCAGCTCCATCTGTTGTGGCCATGTGAGGAGTGAACCAACAGATGGGAAATCTTGTTCTCTGTTTCTCTCTGTAATTTTACCTCTCAGAAAAATAAATATTTACAAAAAAAATTAAAAATGACCATGTCCCACAGAGGAGTGGCTGGTTCGATGCCCAGCCCTGGCTTCCTGCCCATGCAGAGCCATGAGTCCCGCCCAGAGGTTCTCCATTATCCACAACAGGCACTGGCTGTCTCGGTCAGATGACACAGGGGTGTTTAAATCCCTGCACGCCAGCAGATACGACACCCTGACTTGATGCTGCCTTTTTTTTTTTAATTCACATATTTATTTGTGAGACAGAGGCATCTTCCATCCGCTGGTTCAGTCCCCACATGGCTGCAACAGGCGGGGTTAGCCCAGACTGAAGCCAGGAGCCCGAAACTCCTTCTGGGTCTCCTCCCCACCAAGAGCGGCAAGGACCCCAGGCACCGGAGCCGTCATCTGCTGTCTCCCAGGAGCGTGAGCAGGAAGCTGGACCGGGAGCAGAGCTCAACCCACTCATCACACGCCCGCCCCTTCTCTCGACGTCACCTGTTCTGTGACTCGGCCGAGCCAACGCAGCGACGTCTGTTGAAGCCTCAGAAGCTCACTCACCTTCTCAGAAGCAGTGGCAAGTTTGGTTCCACTTGCGTCAAAAGTTAACGCCGCTAAAGGACTGTCATGAGCCGGGATCATGTTCGCAGCTCTCTGAAAACAGAACCAAGCACACGTGAGGCGGGCCACGGCCGGAGGCCGCTCCACGTGCCACGGTCCGGTCTTCAGGCGGGACTACACCACCACAGCCAACCCAGCTCAGACTGAAAAGCGACCGAACGTGGCCACCCGTGTGCGCCCTGCGCCCAGGCTGTCGGACAGCAGACGGCACTCACCAAGTTAATGGTGTCGAAGACCTGCACCTCCCCGATGGTCGCGCTCCCTGGGTACGCCAGGTAGCAGTTGTCGTTGTTGATGGACAGCGCACACAGGCCTGTGGACAAGGCAGCCGTCAGTGCTCACGGCGGTGTGTGTGCCCGGGGACCGACAGGAGGAGCAGAGCGGCCAGGCAGTCTGAGTGTCAGTACGACCTAGCACGCCCCGGGAGGGCGCGGGGAAAGCCAGGAGCGCGAGGGCACCTGCAGGTGGCATTCCCTTCCAGTTCTGCACTTTGGTGACTCCTGTGCCAGACGGGCCTTTGGGTGGAGCCATTCACTGGGCCACACCCAAAGCCAATCAAACCCATGAGTTTATATGGCCACAGTAGGATAGGAGTTTGGCTTAAAATCATACTTTTTTTTTTTTTTTTTAAAGATTTATTAGGCAGGCACCGCGGCTCACTAGGCTAATCCTCTGCCTGTGGCACCACCACCCCGGGTTCTAGTCCTGGTCAGGGCGCCGAATTCTGTCCCGGTTGCCCCTCTTCCAGGCCAGCTCTCTGCTGTGGCCCGGGAGTGCAGTGGAGGATGGCCCAGGTCCTTGGGCCCTGCACCCCATGGGAGACCAGGAGAAGCACCTGGCTCCTGGCTTCAGGTCAGCGCAGCGCACCGGCTGCAACATGCCGTCCACAGTGGCCACTTTGGGGGGTGAACGAACGGAAGAAGGAAGACCTGTCTCTCTCACACTAACTCTGCATGTAAAAAAAAAAAAAAAAAAAAAAGATTTATTAATTCATTTGAAAGGCAGCGTTAGAGAGAGGGGAGACAGCTAATAGCTGAGGCTAGGCCAGGCTACTGGCCAGGAACTTCTTTCAGGTCCCCTGTGCGGGCGCAGGGGCCCAAGGAATTGGGCCATTGTCCGCTGCTTTCCCAGGCACACCAGCGAGGGAGCTGGATTGGAAGTGGAGCAGCCAGGACTTGAACCAGCGCCCACGTGGGATGCTGGCATTACAGGCAGCAGCTTCACCCAGAGCCACAGTGCTGGCTCCTAAGACCATACCTTTCAAATCTGCCTGCCTGGGGCCAGCGCTGTGGCTACAGGTTAAGCTGCCACCCACAACACGAGCACCCCATACAGGCACCCGCTCATCCTCCAGCCACTCCACTTCCCATCCAGCTCCCTGCCAATTCACTTGGGAAAGCAGCAGAAGATGGCCCAAGTGCTTGGGTCCCTGCACCCATGTGGCGGAACTGGAGGAAGCTCCTGGCTTCGGCCTGGCCCAGCTCTGGTCGTTGCAGCCATCTGGAGAGTAAACCAGCTTAATGGAGGACCTCTCTGTCTCTCTCTCCAATTCTGCCTTTCAAATACATAGTAAAAATAAATCTTCAAAAAAAAAAAAAAAGCTACCTCCCTTATGGAACCTAAGAGAACCAGTGTGTCACCTAGGGGCACAGTGGGAAGACGGGGCTCCGCGGACGACCTACCCGCGGGGTTTGGAGGGGTCTCCCTGATCGTGGCACAGTGGGAAGACGGGGCTCCGCGGACGACCTACCCGCGGGGTTTGGAGGGGTCTCCCTGATCGTGTGCAGCACCTTCATGTCCCGGATGTTGTGGATGTACAGAGACTCTTCCAGGCACACGATGAGCCTCTAGAAACAGGTTAAAGAGAAAAGCAAACATGAATATCCACCCCCAACCTTCACTCACTCAACTCCCAGAATTAAGACTCCCAACCACCACTGGACACCTCGCAGCCTGGATGCCTGAGGCGCCAGGAGACCGACCACTGCCCATCACAGTTGAGTGGGGACCAGACGGCTGTGCTGCTGCCACGCCGTGTATGCCACCTGTCCCCTGAATTCTAACCAGGTGACTAATGCAGTATTACAGAAACTGACAAGTGTGCAACGAGGCACAAGTATGATGAAAATAAAATCTATTGCTTCTCGGCCTTTTGGCTAAGATAAAGTGAAAAAAAATCTAGAAATTGTTCAGAGCTACGGAATTTCATTCTGAACTCCAAGGAAATGAACGTGGACTTGCAAGTGAAGCCTCAGGAAATGGTTCTCGCGGGACAAAGTGGCCACAGGAAGGCACACCTGTGCGTTCGACATTTCAGAAGCACTCAGGACGTGAAGTCCGAGGATTTCCCACTTCTACCACCTGTCAGTCAACAGGCGGACGCTCATTCTCCAGCCCCCATGCAGCTACCCTGGCCGTCACCCCTCGGAGCTCCGCTGCCGGAAGCCACCATGCTCGTCCCGTGCCCTGCACACAGCACTGTGGGACGCATGCTGGGGACCGCAGGGGCTGCAGTGGGGCTATCTGGGAGCGAGCACGAGCCAGGAGAAGGCCTCAGGAGAGACCTGAGGACGTTCAGCACGGCCTCCTCTGGGCCACACAAAAGAGTAAGTCCTTCATCAGAAACCAAAGGCTGTAACTGTAAAAAAGAAAAAAAAGTAACAAATTCTTAAAAAGAGAAAGGAGGGGCTGGCGCTGTGGCATAGCAGGCAAAGCCACCGCCTGCAGAGCCGGCATCCCTTATGGGCGCCGGTTCGAGTCCTGGCTGCTCCACTTCCGATCCAGCTCTCTGCTATGGCCTGGGAAAGTAGGGAAGTCCTTGGGCCCCTGCACCCACATGGGAGACTTGGAAAAAGCTCCTGGTTCCTGGCTTCAGATCGGCACAGCTCTGGCCGTTGCAGCCATTTGGGGAGTGAACCAGTGGATGCAAGACCTCTCTTTCTTTCTCTCTCCGCCTCTCTATAACTCTTTCAAATAAATAAATAAATCTGAGAGAGAGAGAGGAGAAAGGAGTTAAAAACCATGGTATCGACCTCAGGGATGAGCGTGGCACAGACAGACTTGGGTCTGCAGGACGAGTCTCAGCCAGCAGCTGCAGGCGCTGCCAGGAATGCAAGCGGCTGAGCAGTCGCCTGGCGAACGCTGCGCAGGGGCAGTGTGGGGACCGGGGCTGTGGGCACCTGGCGACTCCGGGCCACGCAGTGCTGGAAGCGCCGAGCAACAGGCGTCACGCACCCGGCAGGCGTCACGCACCTGCCGGTTCAGCTTCACGGCCAGGATGGTGTTGGAGTAGCTGTAGTTGCAGATCTCGGTTCCCTTCTTGAAGTGGCAAACCTTGAGCTTCCTGGGGGCTTTGAGGCTGACAATGGCCACCAGGCTGCTGGAGAACAGCCGCTCCACGATGCACACATCCTCCGTGCTGGCTGCGACCAGAATAGAGAGATACACGTTGACGTCCCAGTGCCAGCAGGCTGACCTGCTCACAGAGCAAGCGCGCGCCCAGCCCCCTACCGGCCAGCCCTGACAGGGACTCAGGTCCCCACTGCGTGTGCCATGAAGACACGAGCACTCCAGGACAACACCAGGCATCACACTCCAACAGGGACCCAGGCACCAGCGCAGTCCAGAGGGGGAGGCACACACTCAGAGGACCACACGGGAGGTGGGACGTGTGCTGCTACTCAGAACAGAACAGTCACAAAACCAAGCGTGCCAGTCTGGGCGTGTCCGTGCACTCCCGGCCACTTGCCCCAGCCAGTGACCGCAGTCTTCCACACGCTTTCCCAGAGCAGCGAGCCAATGCCCATGCTGTGAAGCTGAGTGTGGGCCAGGAGGCAGGCCCTGCCTGCGGCTTCTGTGCCCAGCAGCATCCCCCGTGACGAGCACGGTGACACCGGCCCTGACTGCACTGTGTTCGCCGCCGGGCACACCCTGAGTAACCGCAGTGCTCAGGCCTGAGGCCAAGCCCAGCAGACACAGGTACAGGACCCGAAACGTCACCCTCTACTGCGGAACAGCTTCCAAGACCAGGCCCCTTGTCCTCTGATCAGCCCCTCTGCCTCACCGAGCCACACCGAGACGCTTCCCTGGGAGCAGTGGCTCGGAGCTGCACAGTCTCCAGTGCTGGAGGCCCGGTGTCTACACCGGCGGCTGCTGCACAGGCCCCGACGGGGCCTTTCTCCACCTCTGTCCTGCCCCCTCTCCTCTGGCTCCCTCCCTGGGGCGCTCAATCTCTCTGTGTCAGCAGCACCCTCTCTGCAGGCCAAGTCCCTGTCTGCAGCTGTGCCCCAGGTGGACCGCCACCCGGACAGAGGAGCGGCTCTTTCCACACTGCTGGACAGCCGGACATGGAGCTTATGAGTAGACACTGACTACTGGCCAAACCCCAAAACACCACTAACAGACTGTTAAACTGCAGCCTATTTCAAAGCAGGCCACTCCCCCCTGCGACACTCCCGGCTGGCCACCGAGCGCCACAGCTAAGTGAGGACGCTGCTCTTGGTCAAATCCAACTGTCCTCGTGCTGACGCACCCCCTGGGCAAGCGCTGCAGGGCTGGCACCATGCTGGGAAGTAACGGTCACCCGACGGGGGTCTTGATGTGCGTACTGGGACACACTACAGGGAAATGTGGCATACACAACATGGATTTTTAAAAAAATGCTTTATTTATCTGAAAGGCAGAGCAAGAGAGATCGCTCGTCCATCCCCTGGTTCACTCCACAAATGGCCGCACCAGTCAAAGACGGCTGGGCTGGGCGAGGACCCAAGCCCTTGGACCATCCCGGGCTGCTTCCCAGGTGCACCAGCAGGGAACTGGACTGGAAGCAGAGCAGCTCGGACTTAAACTGGCACTCCGATACAGGTGCCAGGCCAGCAAGTGGTGGCCTAACGCACTGCGCCACAACCTTGGCCCCCAAAATGATTTCTGATCAGTTTTATCTGAAGCCACTGGCCCCTTACGTCGAATCAGTGGCGAAAGAACTTATTTCCAGATGCGGTTGCTCCTGCGCTTCACAGACAGTATCTGTGACCCTGCCACGCGCTGGAGTACGTGGTCCCCTGGGGCTCTGGGCGCCCCCAGCTCTGGGCCACGTGATGGGCACCTTCCCAGCTGTGGCTGAACGGGAACGGGAGGAGGAGGAGGAGGAGGGAACAGCATTCAGGCCACAGCTGCAGCAGCCGCTCTGCAGAGCGGGAACGTGGGCGGAGCCGTGGAGATCCGCACGGAGGACTTTTGTTCTGCAACTCAGGAAGCAGCGGAGACCTGATGGAGCAGTGGTGCTGCAGACACGGCCAATGAAGGAAGCGGGCCCTGCTGACCGCGGCGGGGAGGCCGGCACGGGCCCCCTCTCCCCCTACCGGGACGATGGCTGCAGAGCAAGCTCGTGGTGTGTGAGAGAGAGAGGGACTTGCAAAGGGAAGCAGTGGCTCTCGCAGCACGAACAAGACGCCGAGCTTTGTGGAGACTCACAGGTGGGAGGCTGAACAAGCAGAGCCGGGGAGGAAACCACCCTGGGAAGCAAAGTCCTCAGAAAGCTGAGGGCCCTGAGCGGGCTGCACGGCCGCCACCGCTGCCCGTGGCAACCAAAGACCGCCAGCACCAGCTCGACAGAGGCGCGAGAGGCGGCGCAGGGTCCGAGTCAGAGCCCTCTCCATAAGCCACGAGGACGCCACGAAGAGCCTGCAGCTAATCCTGATGACGAAAATCCTGAACTCGCCCCTCAGCAAGCCTGGAAGGGCGGCCGGGGGCCACTCCCCTCCCTTCCTCTGGAGGCCGACGCTGGTAAGGCAGCAGGACCTGGAAGACGGAGTCTAACCGCCTGGACCACAGCCCTCATCAATCTACAACGCAACTACCAGAACTACTGAAGGTCACAGGATGCAGGATTAAAATACAGAACCCCTCAGCTTTACAGACCAGCAGGAACTGCAAAGTGAAACAAACAAAACCCATTTATAATACGGCCTGAACCCAACTACCAGGAACAAGCTAACAGAAGATACAAGATCTCAGCATCAAAACCCGCAGACCACTTCCACGGGCGAGCTGGAGAAGAGCTAAATGAACGGTGAGAGTCGCGCAGCTCATGGACTGGATACGCAGTGTGGTCAGGACAACGGCTCCTGCGCGGGCCCATCAGTCCTGGCAGGCTGTCGTCAGAGGCTAAGGCTGATAAGGAAAGGGACAGGACTGCGAAGGTCACGCCTACCTTGGAGAAAGTGGAGATGAAGACCTGCGAACACAACACAGGAGGGAACAGAGCCCAGAAGGGGACCCTCAGGGAAAGAATCCTCTCAATGGTAATGGACTAGGCGCCCGGGGGAAAAATCAAGACTTCAGAACGGGACTGGCGCTGTGGCGTGGTGGGCTAGGGCCTCCGCTTGTGGCACCCGCTTCCCACGTGGGCACCAGTTCAGGTCCCGGCTGCTCCTCTTCCAGTCCAGCTCTCTGCTACAGCCTGGGATAGCAGTAGAAGATGGCCCAAGTGCTTGGGCCCCTGCACCTGCACGGGAGACCTGGAGGAAGCTCCTGGCTCCTGGCTTCAGATCAGCTAAGCTCCGGCCGCTGCGGCCATTTAAAACCAGCAGATGGAAGACCTCTCCTTCTCTCCCTCTCTCTGTCTGTAACTCCACCTCTCAAAATAAATAAATAAAACATTAGAAGAAAAAAAAGACTTCAGAACAGCAAAACAACCGTCCACCAGGTCAAAAGCAAACGACTTCCCAGAAAGAAATCAGCTGTCCTCGCCAAATGGTTCATTTGCCTTCAGCTGCAAAGAGCTGAGTAACCCAAGAGAAAAACAGGCAACTGAACAAATGTGGACATGAACACGTGAAACACAGCAAGTTCAATTTCAGTTGATCGTAGCATTAAAAATAATTACAGCAAATGGACGTATTTTTCCTCTCCCACGTGCAGGCGTGCTGACGTCTGTGCACGCCCAGTGTCGGTGAGCAGAAGCCAACAGGCAGCAACAGCGCTTGACCACGTGCTGATCTACTGCGCCTCCACGTTCGCCTGCAGGAGTTTCCCTCACGAGGGACAAAGTCCAGCCCACAGCCTCTACTCGAGACAGGATGCTCACACCAGCCCCGCTTCCAGGAGCCCCCGATGGAAGCCCAAAGTCCACGGCTGAGGAGGACACACACAACACCTGTGCCCGTCACTGCTCTTCCTGGGCACACCAAGAACCCAGACACACGCAGTCAAGGAGCCAGCCACGCAAGCCTGCACCACCTGGCGTGTCCGGCACAGCACACCCGCAGAGGCAGAAAGCAGACTGGCGGCTGTGCTGGGCCCGGGGGCAGGCGCAGCACACGGCAGTGACTGCCAACGGATCCAGGCTTCTTTCGGCAAAGATAAAATCTCTTACAGTTAATTGTGCAGGTTGCACAACCAAAACCCAGAGGGCCGTGCGCTTCAAGCAGGTGAACTTGTGGCACGTAAATCACATCTCAAAACAGCCTCCACACAGCAGCAGCACCAAGCCGGGCAGCAACGGCCGCAACCGGAACCCTGGCTGAAGGATCAAGAAGACACAGGCACCGGTTTGGGTCCTGGCTGCTCCTCTTCCCATCCAGCTCTCTGCTGTGGCCTGGGAAAGCAGTGGAAGATGGTCCAAGTGCTGGGGCCCCTGCACCCATGTGGGAGACCCAAATGGAGCTCCTGGCTCCTGGCTTCCAACTGGCCCAGCTGCGGCCATTGCAGCCGTTTGAGGAGTGAACCAGTGGATGGAAGACCTCTCTCCGTCTCTCCCTCTCTCTGCAGTTCTGCCTCTCAAATAAATAAAAAATGCTTTAAAAAGGTCTGAGGCAAGAAACGCCTGATGCAAGGCGGCAGGGTATGCTGACCACCACGTTAGGCCACCTGGGGAGACGGACACAAAGGGTCAGGGCCGACCCTTTAACAACCACGTGTCCGTGGAGCCTAGGAGATACTGGGATGGGCCCCGAGGAGTCTAACACTGAGAAATCCTAAGTGGACAGCGACAGGAGAAAGGAGACCTCCTGCGGAAGTAGCCACTGGACACCGAAGGACACCCTGTGGGCCACGCACCCAGCCCCTCCCAGGAATGCACCTGACATCCACCGTGAGTGGTCAGAGTTGGTGTCGCTTCTCAGCCACATCATTTTCAAGAATCCCTAACCTTTCAAGAGCACATTCCGTGCCCAAGAGAACTTTCTCTCTCTCTCTCTCTCTCCCCCCAACACACTGTCCACTATGCTCAAGTGCAGACACCTCAGCCCTGCCACGAAACAGTGGCAATGGTCCACGGGAGACACGAAAGGGACAGCAATCCAAAGAGGACCAAGGAAGCAGCCGCCGGCCTGTGCCGATCCAGACAGCACGCCACCAGGGCACCAGTGCCCAGATGGTATACCACCAGGGCACCAGTGCCCAGACAGCATGCCACCAGGACACCAGTGCCCAGATGGTATACCACCAGGACATCAGTGCCCAGACAGCAGGCCACCAGGACACCAGTGCCCAGATGATACGCCACCAGGGCACCAGTGCCCAGACAGCATGCCACCAGGGCACCAGTGCCCAGATGATACGCCAGCAGGGCACCAGTGCCCAGACAGCAGGCCACCAGGGCACCGGTGCCCAGATGATACGCCACCAGGGCACCAGTGCCCAGACAGCAGGCCACCAGGGCACCGGTGCCCAGATGATACACCACCAGGACACCAGTGCCCAGATGATACGCCACCAGGGCGCCAGTGCCCAGATGATACGCCACCAGGACACCAGTGCCCAGACGGTACACCACCAGGACACCAGTGCCCAGATGATACGCCACCAGGACACCAGTGCCCAGACGGTACACCACCAGGACACCAGTGCCCAGATGACACGCCACCAGGACACTGGTGCCCAGCCAGCAGCGCTCGCCGGCTCCGGGAGGGTGTGAGCCAAGCTGCGGGGCCTCAGGCACCGGAGGCCCTGCTCTCAGGACTTGTCCAAGGCAGGCTCTGCCAGTTTCTGTCAAACTTTCTTCCTAGGGACGGTGCCTGGGAAACTCAGGAAATTAGTTACTGAATTGAGGAACGCGCGGTGTTTGGCTTCTCTCGTGCTGTTTATGGCTGAAGTGGGAAGGGCAGAGGGAAGGCTGCCCGAGGCCTGCAGCTCCCCAGGGATGCAGGCTACGAGCTGGGCAGCGTGACAGCGCCTCAGGCTGGATCCATCACGGAGAATCCCGCAGAGATCAACCCTCCCAACAGCGTGTGGGCTGGCAATAGGGATGGACGCCGGCAAGCCCTGGCTCTCCGACCTTCAGAGGCAGGCACGACCCCCAGAGCACACGGTGCCGAGTCCCTGGGCTGAGCAGGGAGACTGCCACCAGGTGCTCCCCTCGACGAAGGCCGCAGGGACTTCTGAGCTGGGATCATCGCGCCTGCCTCGGGTTCAGAACCAAATACCAGGCGGTCTGTCTGGCAGCTCAGAACTTAGAAAAAGTAAAGAAAGCACACGACGTAGAACCGGAAATAACCTGTACACTGCGACGTCTTACAGACAACAGACCCAGGTCCTCTCTGCCCACAGCGCGGCGCTGTTGCACTCACGTTCCAGGGACGGAGGCCGCAGACCTGTGCATTACGTTCTCTCCACACAACAGCGACAGGACAGCGGGGAGTCCCGCAGCTTTCCCGCAGCTGGCAACGACAACACCCAGCGCTGCTCTTTCTCGTGTTCCCTGCTGTGCCGCTGCTGGTCTGGTGCCTCCCAGGACGCCGTGTCCCGGCGACAGTGACCGAGAGCGGAGCGCGGGGAGGGCAGCCGCCGGCCCACGGCTCCCTTCAGTGTGGGCTCTGCCAGGTCCGCTCACAGAACAACGCCTGCACGGCCTTGCCCCCAGGAGCCCTGCTGCTAAGCAGGCCCTCCTAGCGTTCAGTAAAGGCGTGGGCCCGGGAAAGGCACCCAAGGTCCGGCAAGGGAACAGTGCCCCCGCTTCAGTTTGAAGCCTCAACTCGGAAAACACCCCCGTCCCCTCCACCACCTACCCTGGAGGGCCGAAGGCCACGGAGAACACAGAAACTGACACCACGCCGCCTTTCCGGGCCGCTCAGTGAACAAGACAGCACACGCTGCTCCCCCAGGAGCCCCCAGCAGTAGCTTCACGCTGAGGGGAGCCCGGGGACTCTGTGGGGACAGGCTGCGGAGCAGCGGCAGTGTGGTCACAGATCTTCCCCGCCACGCAGCTCTAACAGGTGGCACCGTCGTGCCAGGGTCTGAAGAAGGCCCGAGGGGAGGGTCCAGGGAAGAGTGACAGGGATGCCACCCACAGCTCACCCCGCTCCCAGGCCATCGCCCCACTCCCAGGCCACAGCTCACCCCGCTCCCAGGCCACAGCTCACCCACCTCCTAGACCAGAGCCTACCCAGCTCCCAGACCATAGTTTACTCCATTCCCAGGCCACATCCCATCCATCCCACCCTGTTCCCAGGCCACACCCACCCCATTCCCAGGCCACACCCACGCAGCCCTGCTGAAGGCTTGGCAAGCACCAGGAGCAAGGCTAAGGCTGAACGGAGCCAAACCTAAGGGGACAGGGGGACAGGGGAACAAGGGGGACAGGGGGCCAGGGGACAGGGGACAAGGGGGTCAAAGGGGACAGGGGACAGGGGACAGGGGACAGGGGACAAGGGGGACAGGGGGACAAGGGGGACAGGGGACAGAGGGGGGACAGGGGACAGGGGGACAGGGGGACAAGGGGGACAGGGGACAGGGGACAAGGGGGTCAAGGGGGTCAAGGGGGCCAAGGGGGCCAAGGGGGTCAAGGGGGTCAAGGGGTCAAGGGGGCCAAGGGGGCCAGGGGGACCAGGGGGACAGGGGACAAGGGGACAAGGGGTCAAGGGGGTCAAAGGGGACAGGGAGACAAGGGGCCAAGGGGCCAGGGGGGCTGGAGTGCTCGCAGGCCCTGCTGGAGACAGACACACCTGCAGGCTCCCCTGACGTGCAGGGCACCCGGTGGGCCGGGAGGGCTCCTCCTTCCAAGTCACTGGCACAAAGCAGCGGCCCCTTTCCTGGGGTCTTCAGCCTACACTGTGTGCTCACCATGGGCCCCAGCCCAGTGAGTGACGGTCACTCAGCGCTGGCCCTCCGGGGTCTAATGCGTGAAGGGAATTGCCCACAGCCTCCCGATCGGCCGAGAAAGGCAAAGCACAACCCCACGGGGCGCAACCCTGGCACGAACTTCCGGCTCCGGAAGACGCCTGAGATGGTCCAGTCTCTCCCGACCCACGTCCCTGCGTGGCAGGTCACAGGGCGCCGTGAGCCCTCAACTCGACTCCCTGGACCGAGGACTCGCACCTGGGCTGCTGCAAGTGGTACAAGAACTGGTAACCCCGCCTAAGTGAGCCTGCACAACGGAGCAGAAACACAAGTGAACGAGAACGCGGCAAACACACGGAGAGATGCTTCCCGCACAGCGCAGACAGCGGCCGAGCACGCGCGAAGACGCCCGGCGCCTCCAGTGCTCAGGGGAACGCGAAGCTGAGCTTTGCCACCCCGCCGGTCAGAACGGCTAGAGCCAACCCCAGTGCCAGCACCCACGCTGGCACTCTCACGTCAAGGCGGGGAAGGAAACCGCGCAGCCCCTCTCCGCCGGGCGTTCTCTCCATCCACACAGGAGCCTGGGGCCGTGAACGCGATCAGTCCACACGGGCTCCAACACGCAACCGGCAGAACAGACCGGCGCATCTACCCACGGACACTACTCGGGAATGAAATGAAAGGACAGCAGCTCGGGGACGTCCCAGGCAACCTGTGAGCAGAAGTGCCACTCAGAGGAGCTGAGTGCCTCCACCCACGGGGCACTGTGGAAATGACTAAGTTGCTGAAACAGAAGAGACCAGCGGGCTGCCCGGGCATCGGCTAGGGGCAGGAGCCATCCAGTACCTTACGGTGGTGGAAACGAACACCACACACGCGCACAGATGGGCATCAGCCCCCTGGCTACGGCATGGACTGCAGTCTCACGGGATGTTCCCGCTGGGGGGAGGGGGCGCAGGGTACCCAGCATGCGCGTCCCTTCTCACGACTGCGCACGGGCCTGCAGCTGCCTGCGCGGGGGAGGAGCCCACGGCGCAGCACCAGTGGAGGCCTGACCAGCTGTTCATTCACAAGCACAGCCGCACACACCGCGAAGCACATGCAGACAACAGTCCCACACCTACGCACTCCTGCTCCGCCCAGAGAGGAAGTCACCCACCTACAGCCCAGCGGAAGGTGACCCAGCGAGAAACCAAAGCCCACAGCCCATCCCCGCTGCACACCGCCTCTCTGATGGGCAGGTGCCCCCGCTGCTGTCAATCCACAACTCAAGAAAGCCAGTCCCTCCTCCAGGAGTTGATATTCCCAGCTTCCTGGAAGCCCATCGTGACAGCCAGACAAGCAGTTCCAAGGGGAAGAAATTAACAGAATAGCCCAAACAGTGAGACACCCTGTGTGCCGGTGTCTGTGTGGCTGGCACAGCGCCAGAGACCTGGAGCGGTACCCAGACTGCCTCCAGCTGCCAGCTCACACGCACTCTGCGCGGAGGGGAGACCGGCACAGTGTCTGCACGTTAACCACCACCCTGTGTTTGAATTTAAGATTGCATTGCAATTCCAATACAACTTGTCTATTTGTGAAGAAGGGGAAAAATAAAGCAAACACTTACTGCATTCATAGATCTGTTCCAGCTTATCCACAGAAGAAAGGGAGAAAAATTTATAACCGGACTTACTACCAACAGCTAGGGACCTGCAAAAAAGCCAAATTCAGAAATAAGAGCTGATACAGGCAACGTGATAATGCACACCCTCGTTCCCAGTACCGCTCAACAGCCAGCATCCCTACCAAGCCACACGGTCCAAGTCACTGCAGCTCCTATCAACGGTGTGGCAGAGACAGACGCCCCACGGCCAAACACACACACTCTTCTGTGCAGCCGGTACGGCGTCTCAGGGGCTCCCGTGAGAGCAGTGACTACGGGCAGCAGGGACCATGCAGGATGCGTCCGCTCTAGCGGAATCACCCCACGCTGACACGTGTATCAAAACATCACTGTGCACCTTAAATAATGTAACTGTACTCGAATAAGCTAGGAAGAAGTTTAATAAACGTTAATAAAGACAAAGCAAATAAACCAAGAAAACAAAAACAAAAAACTAACCTCTATGAAACGTTACAGTTTGAGACATGAACTAATCAGTCCTAAATAATTCCCTGGAAACGAGTCAGGTCCCCGGGTGATCTGACGCGCGGACCAGAGGCGTCCGAGGCTCAAAGGCGAATCCCCTAAGCCTCTGCATCCAAGCAGAGATGTTTACGATCCCGGTGGCTGCAGCACTCCCTCTGGGCTTCAGTGAGGCCCGTGCAAAGCCGGCCCAAATCCCCTGTGCTCATTCTGCTACCGCTGCACGGAGAGGTGGACACGAGACCAACCCCAAAACTACTTAGAACTCGGACTGAGACGACCACACCGTGCCTGAGATCCCACATCTGTCGCCGACACCCCCTAAGGGGCTCAGAGAAACCTCGAGAGCTCCCAAGAGCCTGCAAGCTCAGGGCTGGCTACACGAGACAAAGCGTTTCCTGGTCAGAAACGGCCTCTCCCCTGAACGTGCTGATCGTAGAAAGCAGAGGCCAGGAAGGGGTCTCAGAACCAAAGGGAGCCCGAGTGAAGCGAGAGCGGCCAGAGACGAAGCAGCAGACGCAGGGGCCAGCGTTGTCTCCCGAACACAGGTGGACTGCGTGCCCGCTGGGAGGCAGACGCTTCACCCTGGCAGGCCTGCCCAAGACAAAGCCAGGGCTATTTTAACGATCGTGCCATCTATTTTAAAACTCTGACTTCCAGCCTCTCTTTCACAAGAATGTGCGAAAAATCCACTGCAGGACGGGAGCTGTAACACACACTGCTAATATGTAAAGTGACACTGGTTCATCTTGGAAGTCCAGAAGAGCTATAATCAAACTCCGCCAGCTCACAGAAACATCTTCACAAAAATACTACACTGCGCTGATGACATCAGTGAAATAACTAGGCACTGCCTGTAAATATTCTGAAATCAGTGATGAGAAAAACCAACATTCAGGAGGGCCCAGGGTCCAGGAAGGCTAACAACGAACCAAATCTCAGCACCCCAGGGGTCCGGGCACGAGTGTTCCGGAAAACACTTCCCACACAACGAAGGTCTGCTGTCAGGCACCAAAGCCTTCTCCCCTGACCACTTCCAGCTTTTGAAAAAGCATTCTTACACCATTCCTGGGCACGCCAAAGACACAGCCAACTCCTGAAGCGAGGGCTCCACGCACCCACAGCGAAGGGCCGGAACAGAACCAAGTGCGGAGCTCCTCCACCCTTCGCCTGCAAAGTCATGCCTTCCCTGAGCGCCCTACCGCGCGAAGCCCCTCTTTTTCTGCTTCCCCGCTGACTCGGACACCAAACCACCCAGCCTGTGAGCAGAGGCCACGCCCACAGCAGGAGCACCAGGCCCTGACAGGGAGTCTGGGGTGGACGCCTCCTGGTCCTCGGCCCTACTCGCTGGAGACAGAATTTGACCATCAGGCCTGATGCTTTTTCCAGGTGTTCAGAAACAGATGTGGGACGTTAAGTATCGAGGAGGGTTTCAGTCCCACGGCTCTACTCTCCACTGTCCTCAGTAAAGGATCGGGGCAAAGCATTCCCAGTCTCTCCTGCCACAGCCAGCAGCCACGCCAGCAGCCACGCCGGGCGTTCTGAAGTGTTGACACAGACGGGACAGGCATCTTCGGCTCAGCCACACCAATCCGGTGCACGCACCGCTCCCGGAAGCTGTTTCGCCGACGCCTCACAGCCAGCCTGCCCCTACCATGACAGGCGTGCTAACGGGACATCGGCCTGAAGAAACCGGCTTATTAGCAAAGGTCGTGGGTTTTTTTTTTTAAGTTAACACAATGAGATCTGATATCGACGAAGGGAAAAAGTAGCAAACTATAATCACAAAACTGCTGTCAGCCATTCCTATCACAGCTGTCTTCACCTGCACCTGGCGCCCTCCCCAGAGAGGAGGCTGTCTCCTGCCAGGCGGGGGGCAAGCGCCCCCTCCCAGGTGTGCTCTGAGCCAATCCTCCAACCTCAGGGCACGTCCAGAGCTGCCCCGGGAGCCAGCTCCGGTGCCTCTGTGGGCTCTGGGTCCTGATCCGGTCGGCTCTGCCTTCTCCACCGGCAGCTGGGGATCCGTTTCCTTCAGCACCTGCCAGCCCCGAGCGGTGCTGACGGCATCTCCTTCCTCGATCGCCCTGTCCCAGGTTTAAGCCTTCTAACTCTCTTGTGGACACTTTTATTAGGGTTCTGGCAGAGCCAACATAAACGCTTTGCTGAATCCATCTTCTTTGGCTCGAAGACTTCATCACTGAACACCCAACACCGCGACTTCCAGGAAGAACAATTCTGTATTTCCCATCTTTTTCTTGACCTCATCCTTTTGCCTCTGGTTCCAGACGTGAGTCCATCAGGGCCTCCCCTCTCATCACCATCTTCATGGGGGACACGCTCCAGTACGTGGTTCCCTGGCCAACACTGCCAACGGGGGGGGGGGGGGGGGGG
>CM027397.1:2804744-2824398 GCA_015711505.1 Sylvilagus bachmani
CCCGACCCCGCCCCCGACCCCGGCCACGACCCCGCCCCCGCCCGCCCGGCCCCGGCCACGACCCCGACCCTGACCCCGCCCCCGCCAGGACCCCGCCCGACCCCGCCAGGACCCCGCCCGACCCCGCCAGGACCCCGACCCCGGCCACGACCCCGCCCCCGACCCTGGCCACGACCCCGCCCCCGCACGACCCCGGCCATGACCCCGACCCCGCCCCCGCCCGCCCGCCCCCGGCCAGGCCTTACGTGTTGTCCTGGTTAAAGTTGGCGAACAGCAGCTGGCCCGCGCCGGCCTCGCCGCTCTGGCTCGCCAGGTTCATGGCTGGGCGCGCGGATCGGCCCGGCCGAGGGGCGGGCGCGCGCGCGCGAGGGCGAGTCGGGCTGCGCTCAGGCTCGGCGCCGGGCCCCGCTCGCCGCCTCGCTCGCCGCCACTCGCTGCTCCGGGATCAACCGCCGCCTCATCCCGACCCTGCTCTTGTTTATGCTCCGGAGCCGGGGCGCCCTGTGCGCCTGCGCGGCCCCGCCCCCCGCGGCGCGCGCCTCGACGGCGCAGACGCACTCGCAAGCCCCGCCTCCTTCCCCTCAGGCCCCGCGAGAGGGTTCCGGTCGAACGCGCACGCGTAGGGGCGCCCGGGGAGGGAGGGGGCAAAGGGTCGCGCGCGACGGAGACCGCGCATGCGCACGGGGAGGCCCAGCCCGGCGTGTGCTGTGTAAGCGCATGGCGGCTCCAACACCGGAAGTGCCCCTCATGTGCCAATCATGAGGAGCATCTTATTCGATGCTCGCTGCAGCCCTGCGTGCTGTGACTGCACCGATTGGAACACCAGGGCTCAGGAATACACAGCCATTTGCCAGATGTTAGATGCGAGGGCTGGAAGCTCCTGCCTTCCTCAGATCCCTCTCGGCTGGGTCCCAGGGAGAGGAGTCTACCCTAGATGTGTTGACTCATCAGTATTTAGGGGAGGCTGGCGTGGTGACGCGGCGACCTCCTGCCCCTGCGAAGGCTGCGGACGATGGCAGCGGCCGCCTTGGGGCCCTGCCACTCACGCGGGAGGCCCCGGTGGAGTCTGCAATAATAAATCTTTAAATAAATAAATCTTTAAAATCACCTTTCCCGTGAACTTTTCCCTCAGAGAAGTTACGGAGGAGGAGATATTTAAATAAAAGGTTACGCAGCCACGGGTGCACCCACTGAGGCCCCCAGCCTGCACGTGAAGGACCGGGCTGTGCAGCCAGGGAAGGCTTCCTGGAGGAAGGGGCTCCGTGTGGCCGGGGTCAGGGGAGAGAGCGGACCCGCTGGAGGACGCCCCTTCTCACGGAACGGAGCCTGGGCAAGACTGGCTGGAGGACAGCGTAAGCTGGGCACCGCCGAGACGCTGCCCCGAGAGCCGGGTCATTGCCATGGGAGAAGGAGCTGGCCCGAGGAGGGCGGACAGTGGCGTCTGGAGATCTGTCTCCCGGAGGTCAGCCCAGCCGAGTGAACGCTGTGCTGAAAGTCCCCAAGGAGAGCATGTGGCTTCAATGGAGGCCATAAATCCCGCTCCCTTCCCCGCACTCTGACGGTCAGCGTGCAGTCCCACGGGCTCCCCACTCTAACAGTCAGCGCGCAGTCGCAAGGCTCCCCACTCTGATGGTCAGCGGAGACAGGGCATGGTCCCAGGGGCTCCCCACTCTGATGGTCAGCGCACAGTCCCATGGCCTCCCCATTCTGACGGTCAGCGGAGACAGGGCACGGTCTCACGGGCTCCCCACTCTGACGGTCAGCACACAGTCCCATAGGCTCCCCACTCTGACGGTCAGCGCGCAGTCCCACGGGCTCCCCACTCTGACGGTCAGCACACAGTCCCATAGGCTCCCCACTCTGACGGTCAGCGCGCAGTCCCATGGGCTCCCCACTCTGACGGTCAGCGCGCAGTCCCACGGGCTCCCCACTCTGATGGTCAGCGCGCAGTCCCATGGGCGACAGGAGGAAAGAGAATGCCCTCACGGCTCGGGCTAGGCAGAGTCATCTAACCAAGTACTTGGTGACCAGGGTCAGAGCTGTCTTCCCTTTTCTATCAGCTGGAGCAGGGTTCGCCCGTGGGTTTGCACCGGGAGTCCCAGGCTCGGAGCCCCGGCTGCCCCTCCTGAGCCCCGTTTGCTGCCTCGGCAGCCCAGGGCAGGCAGGGTGATGCTTCCAGAGCCGGCTCCCCGCCCACCTGGGGTCGTGGATGCACAGCGCCTGACCCCTGGTTTCCGGCTGCCCCGGAGCTGGCTGCTGTGGGTGTTTAGAGAATGAGCCAGCAGCCTGGGGCTCAGTCTGTCTCTGTCTCTCTCTTTCTCTGCTTCTCACATAAAAAAAAATTTCTAAAGATTTATTTATTTAAAAGTTAAGAGTTACAGAGAATGAGGGAGAGACAGGGACACAGAGAGAGAGGTCTTCCATCTGCTGGTTCACTCCCCAATTGGCCACAATAGCCAGGGCTGAGCCAGGCCAAAGCCAGGAGCCAGGAGCTTCTTCCAGGTCTCCCACACGGGTGCAGGGGCCCAAGGGCTTGGGCCATCTTCCACTGCTTTCCCAGGCCATGGCAGAGAGCTATATTGAAAGTGGAGCAGCCAGGACTTGAACCGACAACCATATGGGATGCCGGCACTGCAGGCTCTGGCTTTACCCACTATGCCACAGCGCCGGCCCTGATACACTAACATTTTTAAGGGGCCATCTCTTTGGTGTGGTGGGTAAAGCCACCGCCTGCAGTGCCTGCAACCCATTTGGGTGCTGGTTCAAGTCCCAGCTGCTCCACTTCTGATCCAGCTCCCTGCTAATGTGCCTACGCAGTGGAAGATGGCCAAGTGCTTGGGCTCCTGCCACCCACATAGGAAACACGGATGGAGGTCCTGTCTCCGGTTCAGCATGGCCCAGCTCCAGCTACTACAGTCATTTGGGGAGTGAGCCAGCAGATGGAAGACACACACACTCTCCCTGTGTTACTCTCTCTGTTACTCTGCCTATCAAGCAAACCAATAAATAAATCTTTTAAAAATCAGGGGACAGTACTGTGGTACAGCGGGTTAACGCATCAGCCTGCAGCACCAGCATCCTATACGGGCACCAGTTCAAGTCCCAGCTGCTCCACTTCTGATCCAGCTCTCTGCTCATGTGCCTGGGAAAGCAGTGAAAGATGGCCCAAGTCCTTAGGCCCCTGTACTCATGTGGGAAACCCAGAAGAAGCTCCTGGCTCCTGGCTTTGTCCTGGCCCAGTCCTGGTGGCTGCAGCCATTCAGAGAGTGAGCCAGCAGATGGAAGCTACCTCTCTCTTTGTCCCTGTCTCTCTCTCTCCTCCTCTCTCTCTGTAACTCTGCCTTTCAAATAAATATCTTTTTAAAACTTTATTTGAAAGGCAGAGAGAGCTTCCATTCACTGGATCATTCCCAAATGCCCACAACAGTCCAGGCTGGGTCCGGCTGAAGCCAGGAGCCAGGACCTCAATCTGAGCTCCCACAAGGGTGAGGGGCCCGCGTGGCTGAGCCGTCACCGGCTGCCTCCCAGGGTGTGCAAGCAGGAGGCTGGATCAGAAACAGAGCCGGACTTGGACAAAGGTCTTTGATACGGATGCAGGCATCCCAGGAGCCATCCTAACTTCTAGTAGTGGAGCAACCAGGACTTGAACCAGCACTCATATGGGATGCCGGCACTTTGGGCCAGGGCTTCAACCCGGCCCCGAACGGCAGTATTTTCATACAAAGAATACCACACGACAACGAGAAGGATGTTTGCAAAATGGCCAAAGCCATGGACGCACGCTTGAGTGAAGGAAGGAGACGTGAAAGGGAGCCTTCTGAGGGACTGCGCCTGGTGCTCGCTGGCCTCGCTGGGGGCTGAGCCCGCTGGGAGCTGAAGCTGCCCTGCTTCTGGGTGGCAGCGCGTGGCTATATGGCCGCCGGCCTCTGTGGTGCAGGCGAAGGCCAGGAACAGTGTGGTCCGTGTTCTGCCTTGATCGGGAGCCACGGGCTCCACGGGCTGTGGCTGTGGAGCTCTGGGAGTCTAGGTGCCGATTTCCCTCACCTCGTCTTGGGTAACCGCTCGTCCTAGCGAGGAGAGTCCCTGCATCTCTCTCAACTGGTTCCGGGACCACAGAACCCAGCATGGACTCATTGTTCAGCTTTCTGAAACCAGGGCGCTGTTTCCTGGGGTAACAGGGATGCCCCCGGGTACTAGAACCTCCAAACCTGGTGAGCCCAGGGCCATGTGAATGCAAACAATTCCTTGAGTCACTTACCAGATCTAAGGTGCCAGGAAAGCCTGCCGGCCCCACGCCCAGCCTGCAGGCACCTACCGCACTGTAGGCATCAGCCCCAATCAGCAGGTGCAGCCGCCCAGCCGAGGCCACGCCCCCGTCTCTCTGGGTCACGCCCCCGTCTCTCTGGGTCACGCCCCCGTCTCGCGGGCTGCTGGGCACATGGCGAAGGTGGTCAATGCCAAAGGCATGAGGGCATAGTCCACCTTTCTTCCCCTTCGTGGGGACTCCTAGGCCAGAAGATACGTCCAGGAGGCGTTCCCAGGTGAGCCCCCGGGAGACTGCCACCTGCACCCTCACGCACCTTGCCAACCCTCTTCCTGGCTTCACGCGAGTGGCTTTCAAAGCCACGTTCTGACAACACCGTGCGTGAGTTTTAAAAGTGTTTTTGCGCAGAAAGAAGCGTCCCTTTAGTGCCACTTTTGGAAGTTCCGTCCCGTTTCCACGTCCCACTTACCGCCTCCCCATCCACCTCGGGCGGCCCCCTCCCGACTGGGACGCGAGGCCGGGCTCTTGTCTGCCATCACCCGGGACTGAGCCTGGAGAACTCAGCTCTGGGCCCCCTTGCTGGAGGCCAGGCCGGGCCGGAGCTGAGAGCCGCTGCCCACTCGCCTGGGGGGGGGGGGGGTTGGGGGTGCTGTTGGGAACCAGGGCAGGGTGCGGCTGGCGAGTGGGCTGGGCTTCCGCCAGGAACTTGACCTGTGCCTGACCCAGCAACGCACCCTCGAATCCCTGCTCACCTGGGCACAGCATGAGCTGACGTGGCTGCTGGGGTGAGTGCTATGGCATCCCTGCAGGCCCCGCCCCCGCCAGGCGATGGGCCAGACGGCCTCCTCTCCTGCCCCAGTGTTACCAAGAGAGCCGTCTTCCGCCAATGCTCAGAGCATCCTCCGGGGCCGAGACACCCTCCCACCGGCAAGTTCCGGATAAACAGCTGGCACGAGAGGGGGGGCAACCAAGGTGGGCGTGAGAAGGCGCAAGAGGCCAGGTGGTGGGGAGCGGGGGATGCTGGGAACACGGATTCCAGCAGGTGCGTTGGAGTTCAGCTCCTGGCTAGGCCCCCAGGACGTGAGTCAGGTGAGGCGCGGAATCCTGCTGAGCGTGTGTGTGTTTCATTAATGACAAGCACTAAAGGAACTCACCTCCTAGACTGCACGGATCGGAGCAGGTATTTCCAGAACAGTGGAGCGAGAACCTCTGAAAACCTGCTTCTCCATAAACCAGAGAGGGGCTGACGCCACGGCGCAGCGGGTTCAGCCGCCATCCGCCACGCCCAGCGTCCCATAGGGACGCCGGTTCGAGTCTTGTCTGCTCCATTTCAGAACCAGCTCCCAGCTAATGTGGAAGATGGCCCGAGTCTCTGGGTCCCTGTCGCCCAGGTGGGAGACCCAGATGGAGTTCC
This sequence comes from Sylvilagus bachmani, assembly GCA_015711505.1. Lineage (NCBI taxonomy): Eukaryota > Metazoa > Chordata > Mammalia > Lagomorpha > Leporidae > Sylvilagus > Sylvilagus bachmani. The sequence goes on from CM027397.1 coordinate 2,810,423, forward strand.
AGGCAGCCATTTGGGGAGCAAACCAGCGCATGGAAGATTTCTTTCTCCCACTCTCTCTCTCTCTGACTCTGCCTTTCAGATAAATAAATAAATCTTAAAAAAAAAAAAAAAAGCAAAGAGAACACTGACAAACGTTGGTCAAAATCAAACGTTTCAGAATTCTGGAAGGTATCTCATGGTGTACAAAAATCTGAGGAGGATTTATGCAAGTGAAAGAAAAATACAAGCTGTGCCCAAATCCTCTCTCCCAAGTCCACGGTAGCCTTGAAACACAGCAGACTTGCGAACGTGAGGCTTGAGAACAAACATCCTATCAAGTCCAGGAACATACAGCATGGGCTTGGGGCGCCCTAAAGCCCTTCCCCGGGAGACCTGCCCCTGCTGGGCCTATCTGGAAGAGCCTCTATCTGATCCAAGCCTTATCTCCAAGGCATTGTCCAAAAATAATCATTGGTAATTATTTCACATTGAAACTGCCTGTTGTGGTGTTACCAGCTGGGGTTAACAAGAGACTCCCCCCCACCAAAAAAAAACCCACCTGAGATACAGAGAAATAACTGGGGACTGAACCATCCACAAGAGGCTTTGAAAAGTTGCTGCGATACCTGGGAGACCTGGATGAAGCTCCTGGCTCCTGGCGTCAGCCTGGTCCAGCCCCAGCCACGCAGCCCGTTCGGGGGTGAACCAGCAGATGGAAGGTCTCACCCTCCCTGTCTCTCTCATTCTGCCTTTCAAATAAAATAAAAATACATCTTTAAGAAAAAGAGAAGAGGCCGGTACCACGGCTCAATAGGCTAATCCTCCGCCTGCGGTGCCGGCACACCAGGTTCTAGTCCCAGTCGGGGCGCCGGATTCCGTCCCGGTTGCCCCTCTGCCAGGCCAGCTCTCTGCTGTGGCCCAGGAGTGCAGTGGAGGATGGCCCAAGTGCTTGGGCCCTGCACCCCATGGGAGACCAGGAGAAGCACCTGGCTCCTGGCTTCGGATCAGCACAGTGCACCGGCCACAGTGCACTGCCTGCGGCGGCCATTGGAGGGTGAACCAACAGCAAAGGAAGACCTTTCTCTCTGTCTCTCTCACTGTCCACTCTGCCTGTCAAAAAGAGAGAGAGAGAGAGAGAGAGAGAGAGAGAGAGAAGAGGCCCTGGCACACGTTCCTGGGAGCCTAGAAAGCGATGCATCTTTGCAAGGCTGTGCCTCTGTCCAGGGGAGACCCAAGAAGGTCCTGACGTTCCGTTTCTGGCTGAACGTGAGACTCGGCACAGGCAGGAAGTGAAGGCTAAGGCAGAGCTGTGAGCGACACGCCGGGGTGTGCCAGGCATGCCGCGTCACACAGCCAGGCCTGGGAGACCTCGTGGTGCACAACAGGCGGAGACATATCTGTCTAGTCACCAGCTGGGCTCCAGGATGGTTCAGTAAACACTGGGGATCATATCCAGGAAGAACGTGGACTTCGCAGAGCTGGTCTGGAAAAGTCACGGAACAAGCGACTGCAGCAAGCAGCAGCAGCCACAGCCGCAGGCCAGAGGGGGCACCTGACGTCCCACCACCCCAGGCTTTCCAAAGAAGCAAAGAGAAACGCAACAGGAAAACCACGGCTTCTTCTGAACTCAGGTGGTTTTCGTGGATGAAGTGTGTACTACAGACACCTTCAAAGAACCACAGGAAACAACACTGAGGAAATGAGGGGGAATGTGTGATGACGCTGCCTCACCCGCAGGAGGACACCAACAAGAGACAGAAATCACTAAAAGAACCCAATAGGAAGCAGAGTTGAAAAGTACGATGACCAAGGGGCCAGCACCGTGGCACAGCGGTAAAGCTGCAACGCCGGCATCCCACATGGGTGCCAGTTCATGTCCCGGCTGCACCACTTCTGAGCCAGCTCCCTGCTAATGCACCTAGGATAGCATAGAAGATGGCCCAGGTCCTTGGGCTCCTGCACCCATGTGGGAGACCCGGAGGAGGCTCCTGGCTCCTGGCTTCAGATTGGCCCAGCTCCGGCCATTGCAGCCATTTGGGGAGTGAACCAGTGGATAGAAGATCTCTCTCTCTCTCTCTCTCTCTCTCTCTCTCTCTCTCCCCCTCTGCCTCTCTGTAACTCTGTCATAAATAAATAAATCTTTTAAATAAATAAATATTTTTTAAAAAGTCGGGGTGGGCAGTTCCAGACCAAGGCTGTGCCCGCCCAGCTGACCGAGCAGAGGACAGTATGCGTGTGTGTGTGTGTGTGTGTGTGGTGCATTGGGTGTGCACGGGGTTCATATGTCGTGTGCATGTATGCCTGTGTGCTTCGTGTGTGCTGTGCATTTTGTGCACTGTGTGTGAACACATGTGTGCACACTACGTGTTTATGATTTGTGTGTAGTGATATTTGTGCATATGATTTCCTGCATGTACATATGTAGTGTGTGTGAGTCACGTGTGTATACGTAAGGTGCGTGTGTACACGTGTGAGAGCTTTCTGTGCACGTCCACATGACACACGTGCAGGTGGAGAGATGGCTGGCCTCTGTCCTGTCCCAGCACCAGGAGAAGTCTAGCGACCGTGGGCGGTCCACACAGACCACTGCCTCCGGCACTCCTGCCCCGGGCCCTCTCGGCTCTGCTCAGCTCCTGTCAGCCGGCAGGGGCGTCCTCTCTCTGGCTGCCCCGCAGCTTGGCCCGGCCTCCTCCTGCCCAGCTGCGGGAGGCTCCCAGAGACCCCTGGTGCTCACTGCAGGTTCCTTGAAGCCAGGGCACCCGCGCTCACCAGGCCCTATGAGGGCACGAAAGGGCTGGGAGATGGTGGACACGGTGGACACGGTCAGGCCCTCCCAGAGGCCAGGTAGAGTGTGATGTCTATGTACGTCTTTGTCCCGGGTTTTCCAGAAAATTCCCCCAGCCTGCCATGCATAAGCCACCTGGGGTTGGGCCTGGTCAGAGGACGGGCAAAGGTCCTGAGGCACTAGCTCTCCAAGTCTGAGCAGGGTGGGGCGATCCCTGCCGTGACCCCTGCAGCCTGCCCAGGGCACATCTGGTGGTGTCTGGGGACATTGTTCATTGTCACAGATGGGCACAAGGGCAGAAGCCAGGGCTGCCGCCCCCCCATGCACGGGGGCCAAATGCCCACAAGGCTGGCGGTGAGCAGCCCTGGCCCACACTCGCTAGGCAAAGATTCTGCATCTGTGGAGTCTCTCACTCACTGAAGTCTACTTGTAACCCCAAAGCCAGCATTCTCAGGGCTGGTGCTGCACTGTAGCGGGTAAAGCCGCTGCCTGCAATGCTGACATCCAGTTTGGGCACTGGTTCGAGTCCCGGCTGCTCTGCTCCCGACCCAGCTCTCTGCTAATGGGCTGGGGAAAGCATCGGAGGACGGCCCAAGCACCTGGACCCCCACTACCCACATGGGAGACCCCAGTGAAGCTCCTGGCTCCTGGCTTCGACCTGGTCCGGCCCCAGCCATTGTGGCTATTTGGGGAGTGAAGATCTCTCTGTAATTCTTTCAAATAAGTAAATGAGTCTTTTTTAAAAATCAACATTCTCGGCACTTTCACAGTTTGCCAAGCAGCCCAGGACAGCGAACACCCGAAGTCCCAGGGCAAGCGGTCAGCGCAGTGGCGGAGACGCCCGCGCCCCACACCAGGGCACCCGGATGTGACTCCCAGCCCCAGCCCCGGCTCCGGGCTCTCGACGCCAGTGTCCTGCTAATGTGCACCTGGGTCCCCTTGGACCCCGCCCATGCGGGTTGGAGCTCCAGGCTGGGCCCCAGCTGTGGCCAGAGTTTGGGGAGTGAACCCTGCCTTTCAGAACAATGTATTTACAATAAAGAGAGAAAGCAAATGACTAAACCATCCACGGTGATGGCTGCACACAATTACGCATGTGCTAAACCACAGTTGTGCCCTGGCAGTGGCGAGATGGCGGGGCCTGTGGATGACATCTCAGGGAAGCAGCTGTGGGCATGGCCAGGTCAGCAGCGCTCCGCCACGAGGCTCTGAGCCTGCAGGCAGAGGGGCTGTGGGCAAGGGGAGGGGCTGCTCCCAGCGGCCTGGGAGCGCCTGTGTGGAGCCCCTGCTGCGGTGGCCTTGACGGCCTTCCTGGGGGGTGCCCCTCCCCGGGCAGGACTCCCTTCACAGCCCAATGACAGACAATTCCCACTGCGCAAGGCCCCAGGCGGATCGATCCCGACTGTCACCTCCAATTTATCACCCACTTAGGCGTCACCCAGCAGAGGCCTCCCGGGAGCCCGCTGACCACCGCCCCCTGGCCAGATTGTCAGCAGGAAGCACCGCAGGCGGCAGCCACGGCGGATCCAGACCTCACCGAGCCGCAAAGCCACAAAAAACCAGCTGGAGCCGGAGCCCCCAGCCCTTCGGGGTCCCTTGTTCGGTGATGGACAAGAGCCCAGGCCTTGTCTGATGCCCTGGGCAGCCTCCCCACCCCGGGAGGGGGGGCAGGCATCTGGGCCTTACTGGGGGCCACCCCAGGTTTTTGCAGGAGGTGCCCCAGGGGCTGGGCGGTTTCTGTTTTTAGCATCGAGAAGGGGCAAACTGGGTTCAGACCGCAGCCCCACGGCTCCCAGCCAGCTTCAAGTCCCCACTGCAGAGACAAAGGACCACGGTCGCGGGGGTGGAGAATGGCAGTGGCTCTGGGGCCCGGGGGGCCTCCCTGGTACTGGCCGGGGTGGTGGTTAGGGCAGGTGGCTGGTGGCCAGAATGGTCAGGGCGTGGATGCCGGGTTCCTCGTGGCTTTGCCTCTGAAAGAGCACCCCAGGGAGAAGGAGGGGGACCCTGCCTTGAAGGGGACCGAGAGGGTGACTCCGGATGGGAGGCTACAGCGAGGGGACTGACCAGAACAAGGCACGCCCAGTGTGCGGAGGCGGAGGGGAGCAGGAAGTGGGACCGGGGAGACGCGATCTCCCCGCAGGGGTCCGATCCAGTGTGCTGGGCACCAGGCCGGCCGGCCCCAGCAGCAGTCGCCATCCATGCAGGCATGTCAGCAGCCCTGGCCCCACGCCAGGCTCAGAGACCGCGCCAGGGTTTTCGAAGGATGCTTTGAGCACGGCGGCACAGACCGGCGCCTGCAGCACAAGCTGAGTGCAGGAGCACGCTCAGAGTGGGAGTTCAGCCGTCTGGAGCCGCAGCCCCGCAGCCCCCCAGCCCCCCACTCCCGGCACCATGCTCTGAGATGAGCCCTGGCAAGCCGCCTTCTGTGTCCTCGCGGACAGTGGTGGGAACAGAGGACCTGCGGTGCGGCCACCCCGGGACTGTTACAGACAGCGCCCTCTTGTGGACATTCTTGTCTATGTGTTTGGGGGCAGCACAGAAGTGGAGACGCAAGGGGGTGGGGGCCTAGGGTGGGAACGAATCCGTCTTTACAAGACAGCACCAAGCTGGCTCAGGACCCGGCTGCTCCACTTCCGGTCCAGCTCTCTGCTGAGGCCTGGGAAAGCAGTAGAAGATGGCCCAAGTCCTTGGGCCCCTGCGCCCACGTGGGAGGCCCGTAAGAAGCTCTTGGCTCCTGGCTTCAGATTGGCGCAGCTCTGGCCAAATTGGGGAGTGACCCAGCGGATAGAAGACCCCTCTCTGTCTCTCTGTGTCTCTGTCTCTTCTCTGTGTAATTCTTTCAAATTAAATAAGTCTTTAAAAAAAAAAAGGACCAAGTGCTGGGGTGTGTGTGTGTGTGTGTGTGTGTGTCTGTGACCACACAGCAAATCCGCCTGGTAAAGTGGCTCAGAGCTCTTGCTCACCATCTCTCCACCCTGCGATCGCTGGACGCCACCAGCTGCCCATGCGTCTCCCTCTCCTGGTGCCCCACCCCGCAGCGGTCAGGCTCCTCCCATGGTGCTGGCACACCCCTGTCTCCACGGCTGGAAGTGGTCAGAAGGCCGGCACGGGTGCACGGGGCAGGGATGCAGCCTGGGCAGGGCCGGCGCGGATGGGGGTTCACAGTCTCCCCAACCCCCTGCTGCACCCGGCACCTTCTATGCATTCAGTGTTGTAACAGGCAAGAAAAGCATGCCCCCCAGCCCAGCACTGCCCCCCCAGCACTGCCCCTGCTCTGCTGCAGGGGAGCTGACCCTGGGCTCTGGGCCCAGGCCACGGGAGAGGCCAAGTGCCCCCACCCAGCCCAGGCTCCAGGTCTGGCGCCTGCTCCTGGTGGCGCAGTGTGTGGCCACTGTCTCTGCCCCAGGCAGGCAGTTGGTGTGGGGGCTTCTATTTGCATAAACCGGGGGAGGGACCGGCTGCAAAAACGAGGCACACATGCTCTAAAGGCTTAAAATAGACCCCGGCCAGGCAGCGGGCCGGCGCCGGGAAGCCATGACTCCCCGTGGTCGTTCCAAAGTCACAGCCGGCTCTCAAGACCTCTCAGTGGCCGCCCAGCGCGGCATCTGAACCGGGCATGGAGTCTCCGCTGGGCGTCCACTCTGCCAAGGCGGGCACCCAGCATCCCCACCTGCTCTGGGAGTGGAGGCAGCGTGGGGAGGTGGGGAGCCAGCGGGGATGCGCCGAATGCCACCGCGTCACACACACAACACACATGTCACAACACACGCCTCAACACACATGTCACAACATGCACATATCACAACATGTACATGTCACAACATGTACTGTCACTACGCACACGCCACAACACATGTCACAACATACAACACATGTCACAATACATATGCCACAACACACGCGTCACAACATGTACATGTCACAAAACACACCACAACACGCACACACCACAGCAGCCGAGATGGTCAGCTTCCTATTGCGGGCACAGTCGTCCCTCGGTGTGCACGGGAGGCTGGCCAGGACCTCAGGGAGGCGGACTCTGCGGATGCTCGGGTCCCCCACATCCTGCCTCCCTCGTGGTGACATGAACGCCAGGCAGACAATGGCCACGCAGTACCGTTCAGCGCATCACGCGGAGACCCTCCGCGCACCACTGGCTCCTTCCCGCGCAGATGTGAGCCTGCCGCGAGAGGCCAGGTGCGCCCACGAGCCGGCCAAGCCCGCCTTCCTCTCTCTGAGGCAGGGCTCCCGAGCCCTCTCTCCCAGCCAGGGACCCCTGGAGGGTCCAGTGAAAGCCCCTTACTGGGAACACTCCCAGCTGCTGGCTGGAAGGGCCCTGCCCACTCAGGACGGTGGACCACTCCACGCCACGTCCCGGGCCTTCATCCGCAAGGCTCCCAAGGCAGGTGGGGACTCTCAGCAGTAACCGTTCCAGTCTATCGTCTCCAAGAGCAGCCGGGCCCCGGGGACAGGGGGTGAGGCCGGGGCCCAGGAGCCCACGTGTCCTCCCCAGTCCCTTCCCAACTGTGGCCTGAGCAGCAGGGGGCCCTGGGGTCCCTGGGGCAGGGAGGCCTAGGCCAGACGCGGCTCAGGTCACAGCCGTGCTGGGAATCAGCAAGCCCCTGAGCCTCTCCCAGAGCCAGAGGGAGGCAGGTTTGGTAAGGAGACCCGGAAGCTTCCAGAATGTTCTAGAAGGACCACCCCCCCCCCCGGCTCCCAGCCTTGGGCTGTCTGGCTTGCTCTCCTGGACCCTGGTGGTAGAAGTCTGCACCCCTCAGTAAATCTTGGGCCCTGATTCTTATGGCGGGGGTGCAGGGGGGCAGACTGCGCTTCCTCCACACCCACTACCCTCCCCCGGAACAGGTGCCCACAGAGTAAGGAGAAAGCTGGTGTCCTGGGTCCAGCCAGCATCCCGCTCGGGGCTCCCCAGGCCCTTCCCTTCACCAATGGTCTCTCGAGGGACGCCCGAGGCCACTGCAGTGTCAAAGCCACAGCCTGGCCCTCCCCTGGTGGCTGAGTCTCTGCAAGGGGCTGAGGCGGCCACACTGTCCGGCCTTGGCTCTGGGGACCTCGGCTTGGCCTGAGCAGTGCCCTTGGAGCTGAGGGCGTGGGAACAACAGCAGGGAAGCAGCGGTGGGGGCCTGGGGAGCGAGCGCCTAAGGAGTCAGCCCCCCCCCCGCCCACCTCCACTACGCCTGCCGAGCACAGAGCAAGACACGGAAGTCCTAGGTTTGCTCCGCCCTGGGGAGCACACGACAGACGCTTCCAACCCTGAGACCCTGAAGGCGAAGGGGCACCCTCACCTGCCAGGGTGCATGGCCCAGCCCCCAGGGGAGCTCAGGAGACCCTTCTCTCCAGGGCAGGCGCCACGTCCCTCACTGGTGCAGCTGGGCCTGGGGCTGCTCCAGCTGCAGCTGGAGACCCCCCGCGGCCTCAGCTTCTGGCCCAGGGCGTCTGTGACAAGAGCCAGACACCGCTTCTTTAGGGCCATCCCGGCCACCAGCCGCCCACACAGGCCGAGCGGCCACCTGCAGCTCTGCGGGTCCCCAGGTCCTTGCTGTCACTCAACCCAGCCTGCCACACACGGAGCACACCCCGAATGTCAGATAGACAAAGACAAGGGACGCCTGTCCCCAGCCCTGGGCCCCCCAGGAGGAGGCTGACGGGCTGGCAGGGCTGGGCAGAGGGCAGCAGGACCCTCCCGGCAGAGGCTGGGCCCGGGCATGGGCCAGGCAAGGCTGTGTCCAAGAGCAAATTCAGAGTCTCGCCAGGAGCAGCCCAGGTCCCCAAGGTGCTGCGGGCTCAGTCCAGGGCCGTGGACTCCAGAGGCGGCTGAGCCGGAAATGGGCAGCTGCCACAAGTCAGAAACCACACGTTAAACTCGAACCCGGGCACACTGACTGGCAGTGTGCGTGTGCGGCTGAGCGGGTGTCCTGGCGTGCGTGTGTGCGTGCATCTGGGGGTGCACTTCTGCCCTCCCTCCTGGGTCTGTCTGCCTGCGCTGCATCTCTGTGCGGCTGCGTGGCCGAGCGTGTGGCCATGCATCCAGGTCGCAGTGTGTGCGACTGACAGCGTGTCTGTGTAAGAGCGCGGGTGTCACCGCTTGAGGGCACTCTGTGATGTCCTTGTGCGTGTCACTGTGTCACTACGAGAGTCACTGTGTCTCCATGCGTCATTGTGTGCATGTCACTGTGTGTCACTGGTACCATGTGTGTCAGTGCGCGTGTCACTGTGTGTCACTGGTACCATGTGTGTCAGTGTGCGTGTCACTGTGTGTCACTGAGTATCGTAACACCGTGACTGTGTCAGTGTGTCACCATGTGTGATTGTACGTATACCTGTCAGTGTGCCACCGTGTGTGCATCACTGAGCACTGTGTATGTCACTGTGTGTCAGTGTGTCACCGTGCACATACCCGTGTCCATATGTCTCTGTGTGTGTGACTGTGTGTATACCCATGTCAGTGTGTCACCATGTGCATACCAGTGTCCATTTGTCACCATTGTGTGGCTGTGTATCAGTGTGTCACCGTGTGTGTGACTGTGTGCAGACCCCTGTCCATGTGTCACCATGTGTGTGTCACAAGCACCGTGGGTGTCCCTGTGTGTCAATGTGTCACTGTGTGTGTGACTATGTGCATACCCATGTCTGTGTGTCACCATGTGTGCATCACTGTGGGTGTCACTGTGTCACTGTGGGTGTCACTGTGTGTGACTGCCAGTATGTCACTGTGTGTGGCTGTGTGCAGACCTGTGTCCATATGTTGCTGTGTGTGTCTGTCACTGTGGGTGTTACCATGTGTCAGTGTGTCACTTTTTGGTGTCACTGTGTGTGACTGTCACTGTGTGGCTGTGTCAGTATGTCACCATATGTGTGGCTGTGTGCAGACCTATGTCCGTATGTTGCATGTGTATCTGTCACTGTGGGTGTCATCGTGTGTCAGTGTGTCACTGTGTGTGACTGTGTGCAGACCCATGTCCGTATGTCACTGTGTGTGTACGTCACTGTGGTGTCACTGTGTGTCAGTGTGTCACTGTGTGTGTGGCTGTGTCACTGTGCCACCATGTGTGCATCACCGTGGGTGTCACTATATGTCTGTGTGTCACTGTGTCACTGTGTGTGTGTCACCATGTATGTCACCGTGTGTATACCCATGCATGTGCGTCACTGTGCGTGGCCTCTGGAGCTGCAGCTCCTGGCTCAGAGAGGAGCTCCCTATGCATACCTGTGTCCATGTCACCGTGTGTCACTGTGAGCACCACCGTGTGTATACCTGTGTCCATGTCACCATGTGTACCTGTGCGTCACTGTGCGTGGCCTCTGGAGCTGCAGCGCCTGGCTCAGAGAGGAGTTCCCTACGCATACCTGTGTCTGTGTCACCGTGTGTCACTGTGAGCGCCACTGTGTGTATACCTGTGTCCGTGCGTCACTGTGCGTGGCCTCTGGAGCTGCAGCGCCTGGCTCAGCAGGAGCCCCCTGTGTTGCAAACACCCTGCAGGAAGCAGAGGACACGGAGGGGAGGGGCTGAGGTAGCAGCAGACAGAGGCCCCGCCCAGCAGCAGAGCCGAGTCCCAGGGGCACCCAGCATGGCGGGGGGGGGGCTGTGGCCCACCCTGGAGGGGCCTGGCCATGCCCTGACCACCGCCTCTGAGCCACCATCTGGGAAGAGTCACCGGGATAAAAATGCAAACCTCGTCGCTCGCAGAAAATCACTTGCAGCTCAAAAGCCCTGGTCCCCCGTTGTCATGGAGTTGACGAGCAGATGAAAGGGACCAGAATAGACCCCAAGAGCTGTCTCCCCCATCTCACCTCCCTCTTCAGAACATTCTAGATGAAGAACATCCTAGACCTTCTCTGAGCCCAGCCACATGGCCGATAGGCTGACAGCCCTGCCCTCCTCACACCGGAACCAAGAGTGGAAGACCAGGCCCTCCTGGGAGCCAGGGACTGGGGTGGCCGCAGGGGAGGGTCAGAGGGCGCTTCTTCTGGCCTTCTTGTCCCTGGTTCCCGCCACTGTGCAGCCCAGCCTCCCCCCCCTCCCCCCGGCCCCGGCCCCAACCCCGGCCCCGAGTGGTTCCAGGCTCTCATGAGCTGCCCTGGGCCTGAGCTCTCCACACTGGGCCTGTGTCCCTGATGGGCCCCTCCCAGCCCTCTTCCTGGCACTGGAGGACGGGCTGGCTGGTCCCTTCCTGCTGGTCCCTGCAGCCCGCACTGCATGGCGTCACCCGACGTGTCACACTTCCTCAGCCACAGGCCCCACGTGTCACCAGGGGACACTGGGCTCACAAAGCTGGGGGTGGGAGCAGATGAGAGCGGCCCCCTGACCTCTAGGTCTCTCTTGTGGGCAGCAGGGGCCTGAGGACCTGGGTGTCACCGGATCCTCCCGGACTGTGCGTTAGCAGGGAGCGGTGGTCAGGAGCAGAGCCAGGACTTGAACCCGGGCACACCGACACAGGCCACGGGGATCCCACGTGCATCCTAACCACCGTGTCAAGTGCCCGCCGCCAGGGACGGCTCTGATGGGGGTGCAAGGGCCACGTGGCCACTGCTGCTTACGGTACACGCACTTACGGTGAAACAAGCCATGAACAGCCCCCCCCCCCGGTGCCCCTCCATGCCTCAGTGAGGGCCCCCAGACCTGCCCCAAGCAGTCCCGGGGTGTTGCGCAGGGAGAGAGGGAGTCTGCACTGCCCTCGCTGTGGGCCTGGGGACCTGGGCCCCTGACCACATAGGAGTTGCTCTCAGGAGTGGGCAAGGCCGGGAGCCCCAGACTCCAGACCCCGGCAACGGGCTCTGGGCCAGGAGGCAGCCGACTGTGTCCCCAAAGGGAGCCGGGGGTCTGGGAGTCGCCAGCACGGGGTGGGGGAAGGGGGGGGTGCCTGGAGGAGCCGCAGGAAGTCAGTGGCGCGGAAAAGGGAAGAACATCTCTGGGCAACCCCAAGGAAACGCCTCCTAGGGCGCTCAGGATGAGACACCAACAGTGGCCAGCACCGTGGCTCGGCAGGCTCAGCCGGCATCCCACGTGGGTGCCGGTTCAAGTCCCGGCTGCTCCACTTCCCATCCAGCTCCCTGTTGATGCACCTGGGAAAGCAGTGGAGGACGGCCCAAGTGCTGGACCTCTGCCTTTCAAATACATACAAAATAAATCTTAAAACAATGTTTGAAAGATGTGGAGGAGCGAGGTGAGGAGGCGGGCACAGGTCCCTGCGCCGTCTCAGGACTTTGCCAGCAAGGAGGTCACCAGACAGGGCCCCCGACCTTGGACGGAGCCATGAGCCAAACCCAGCTGTGTCCTGACTCCCAACTCCCCCTCCCGCCCCCTTCCACCCTCTGCCCGCCGAGGCCCGAAACCCACGGTGGCCGCGGCTCCCAGCGCCCCGGCCCACAGCCACACCATCAATTATTCAGCGGCCCTTAAAAGCCCAAGGAAACCGAGGAGGGCTGGGCTGGGAGCTACTGGACCCCCCCCCCCCCAGATGTGGCTAAAAAGGGCAAAGTGAAGTCTAGGGAGAGCCCGCCGCAGACTCTCAGCACCCCGGGGTCCCAGTGTGCTCACGACCTGGGGGGAGGGGCCACTGTGACCTCTGACCCCTCCACTCACCTTGGCACCAAGACAAATGCTCCGAGGAGCCAAAGGAGAGCTTTTGTGCCCCCCCCCCCCGCACCGCGGATGTCTGTAGCACCCGCCGGCGCGCCCACCATGCACCCTCCTGCCCTGGAGATGGTGACATCTCCTTCTCCCTGGCTCTGCCATCAGCGTGTGCCCCCCCATCCACCTGCCCCGCGGTGGGGGCCGGAGGGGAGCAGGTCCTCGGGACGCCACAGCTGTGTGGAGGGGCACAGTGGGCCAGGGAGACCTCGAGGGACTGCAATGGGGGGGAGACACGCCCACTCACCTCCCTCCCTCTCAGCCCCTGTGGACTGGGGGTGTTTCCATCGGCAAAACCCGGCCGGAAGTCAGAGGCTGCGGGGCCACTGGTGTGGTCAGCCTGGGGCAGCTTCCCAGGACACAGGCAGGGGCACCCGGGATGGTGGGCCACACAGCCTGATGGTGGAGGCGCCAGGATGGGCTGCCCAGAGACACCTGCCTAGTCCCAGCGTGGGGGGGGGGGGCTGGGGACCTTCGATGGCTGACAGGCATCCACAGCTCTCTCTGACAGCTGGATACTGTCAGTGGCATTTACTGGGTCAAGGCGGGCGTCAGGTGAGGCTGGAGCCAGGTGGCCACAGCCGACCGGCTCTTCGTCCATCTCTTGCTCTTGTCGCCATGACCTTCATGTGACAACGGTGCTGCACACACAGCTGGGTGAGTTTTCCAAACGGCCACCCACAGCCACCCATACCCCCCACACACACACAACCGCTGGGGACCGAGGCCTCCACCCAGCCCAACGTCACCCAGCGAGGGAGCAGCAAGTTCGTCAAATTTCTCCTCTTCCAGCAAAGCCGAAGCCCATTAAATCCCTAAAGGGCATTAGCAGGGGACGCACACCGCGGCTGCGTAATCCTCCAACACGATTAGCACTCAGCCGCGATAAGCTCCTTCCGCCAACAGAACCGCCACCTCCCGCGCCCCACCTCCCGGCGCGCCCTGCGCCGGCCTGGGCCCCTCCACCGTCAGCCTGGGCATCCGGCCCCCACCAGCCTGCCACCTCCCCGCGCGTCCCCCGCCAGCCTGAGCCCCTCCACCGTCAGCCTGGGCATCCCGCCCCCACCAGCCTGCCACCTCCCCACGTGTCCCCCACCGGCCTGAGCCCCTCCTCCGTCAGCCTGGGCATCCCGCCCCCACCAGCCTGTGCGCCCCTCGACGGCCTGAGCCCCTCCACCGTCAGCCTGGGCATCCCAGCCCCACCAGCCTGCCACCTCCCCGCGTGTCCCCCGCCGGCCTGAGCCCTTCCTCCGTCAACCTGGGCATCCCGCCCCCACCAGCCTGCCACCTCCCCGCGTGTCCCCCGCCGGCCTGAGCCCCTCCTCCGTCAACCTGGGCATCCCAGCCCCACCAGCCTGCCACCTCCCCGCGTCCTCCGCTGGCCTGCTCACCCTGCCCCCCCCTTCGAGGGCCTGGGAGGCACCCCGCGTCGCCCCGTCATGTGGCTAACTAACAAGACGCCCACAGACCTCGGCGGAGTGATGACAACTCCGGAGGCCGCCTGGGGACACAGGTGTTTTGGAGGGGGGGGGGGACAGCAGCAACGAAGTCACAGGCTCTGGA
>CM027397.1:2830481-2853074 GCA_015711505.1 Sylvilagus bachmani
AAGCATGTTTTGAGGCCGATTTACTTCCAGGAGGTTGCTTGAATTTACACTTGCACCTGCAAAGGGGTTTTAAAAACTGAGGGCCTGGGGCTGGCGCTGGGGTGCATCAGTTTAAGCTGCTGCCTGCAGCGCCAGCATCCTGTACTTAAAACAGGTTTGAATCCCCGCTGCTCCACTTCCAATCCTCTTGCTTGCTAATGTGCCCAGGGAAAGCAGTGGCAGATGGTCCACGTGCTACCCATGTGGGAGACCCGGATGGAGTTTCTGGCTCCTGGCTTTAGCCTGGCCCAGGCCCAGCCATTGTGGCTATCTGGGAGAGTGACCAGCGGATGGAAGAGCTGCGTGTGCGTGCGTCTCTCCCTCTTCTTCTGTAACTGTCTTCCAAATAAATACATGAATCTTTACCAAAAACAACCACCACCACCTGGGTTCTCTGACTGGGGCTCTCCATGGTCAAGACGACCTGGGGACTGGTTTCTGTCCCCCACCCCCAGCTTTTTCCTCCCCTCCCCCGTCTGTTCCCAGCCTCTGCCCTCAGCCCAGCGCACCCTGACCACAGGCGCCTCTCCCAGGGGCCCTCGCTGCCCACCTCTGTCCCGTCCATTGCACACTCTTGAAATGACGGCAGGTGGGGACAGGGACCCCGAGGAGTCCCCCGCCCTTGGAGCAGAGTCTTGCTGGCACCAGGTAGCTTCCATGAAGCCCCCCTGGCATGCTCCACAAGTGCTCAGCCTGCGCCCAATTCAAACAACTATTTGGTGCCTTCTGTATCCCAGGCACGACACTGGGCCTGGAGGAACCAGAGGGCACTGACCCCGGCGATGGGCTGAAGCCACCCTGGGGCTCCCTGGATGGGACGAAGCCGGTCTACTGGACAGCTAGGAGGGGCATCGAGGTGCGGGCCACGCCTCCTGGGCTGACCCCACCCCGCAGTGCTGTCGCAGGGAGGCACTCCTGGGGTTGCCAGGCCCGGCCCAGCAGGGACGCAGCCCCTCTGGTTCGCACCTGGTTCCGACTTCACCTTGTGGCTAGGTCCCTTGGCCTCTCCTGCAGGCAACGCTCCCTACCCCGGAGACCTGGCTGGCATCCGCCACGCATCGCCTCCAGTCCCCCAACCCCCTTCCATCCTACGAAACTTCGCACCGCGGCGTCATCCGATGTACGGGCCAGGGAGCGTCGGCCTGGGCAGCGAGGCTGGGGGTGGGCAGCAGAGGTGGTCGCCGGGGACCTCCAGGCAGCCCCTGCCGTGGGGAACCACGCATCCAGACCTCAGCCAAGCCGGTGCGGGTGGGGAGGGGGAGGGAAGGGGGCGGAGCCGGGGCGGGGCGCGGGGGCGGAGCCCGGGCTGTGCTCACAGCCGCCACCACCGCCACCGCCGCTGCGCCCCCCGCACACGCTCGCGGACTCCGGGCGGGCGGACCCGGGCACCGGTGGAGGACGCCGGCCGCGCCCGGCCCGAGCCGCGCGAGAAGGGGGACTTGGGGGCGCGCGATCCGTCACGGCGCACGGCGAGGGCGGGGACCCCGGCCAGAGCCGGGCCGAGGTAAGCGGGACCGCGGAGGTGCGGGCGGGGCGGGCACGAGCCGGGCGCTGGGAGACGCCGGCGGGGACCTGTCGGAGCCTTTGTCTGCAGCGCGCGCGGCCCACGCGCCCCTCCCCCTCCCCACCCCTCCTCCACTTCGTCCCGCCCTCCCACGGCCACCCGCTTCCCTGTCCCGCGTCGGAGCGGCCAGGACCCCCGACCCCGGCGGCGAGCGCTGGACCCAGACCCGGGTACGGGGATGCGCCAGTGGCCCCAGCCTCCCGCGCCACCTCCTCCCTGGCGCGCCTCGGGGGTCCTGTCGCCTGAAGTTCCTGCCCGACCCCCTCCCCAGCTCCCTCCGTCCACAGCCCCCTGCCCCGGTTCTTGGGGAGGCTGCTGGAAGGGGCGGACCTGGACTCGGGGGGCTGACCTACGCCTGGGGGCGCAGGCCTGGGACCCAACTTTGCCACCGCGGCGCGCGGGCAGGGCTGCGAGCCCCGGGAAGGCGCGGGAGCACAGGCCGCGGAGGGGGCCAGCCCGGCCTCCGGCCCTGCCCAGCCCGTGGCCTCCGCCTTCCTCAGTGCCCTGGGACCAGGGGGTGGCCCGGGAAACCCTCGTCCCGCCGAGGAGAGCTGGGCAGGCAGGGAGCGCCGGTTGTGGGAGAAGCAGTGGAGTGGGGCCTGGGCAGGGGGTCCGGGGGCGTCCAAGGGCGTCCCGCCAAGCGCGTGCGGCCCGGACAGAAGTGCGAGTCTCCGGAGGACGCGCGGGCCACCTTCCAGACGCGCTCCCGCGGCCGGGACCAGACGCCGTGCGTCTCGGCACGAACCTGGGGCCCCCCCAACCCCCGCGCAAATGAGAACAGCCCGGCTGGGCTCCCGTATTAGCGCAAGACCTTGGACTTGGCCAGTCCAGCACCCTCTGACCCACACATCTCAGGTAGTGGCTTGTGCAACTGCTGAGCACCTACTGTGTGCGGCCACACCTTCCTCCCCTGCTACCTGCCCCTCACCCTCTTCCTCTGCAGTCTGCCCCACAGTGAGGTGGGGAGGCCCACTGGGTACCCTGGGCAGAGAAATGCCCTGTGTGTGCTCAGCCCCTGGGCGGGGGGGGGGGGGGCGCGTGGAAGTCCTGACCTTTTCATTAAAGGGAGACCCAGGAGGGAAGGCTGTGGCCCCGCCCCAGCTACAGCCTGCAGTGAACCCTGACCCTCCCCAGGGGCTCAGGACAGCAATGTGGGTGGCACTGCCCATGTCCCTGGCGGAGCCGCTGGAGCCATGTCCTGGCGTGATGCACCGGCAGCCACGCCCCGGGGGATGAAGCCCCTCCAGGCAGGAGCCCTCACTGGACACACGCCAGGCCTGTGGGGTTCAGAGCCCTCCAGGGAGCAGCTCTCTTCTAACAGGGCTCCTGGGGGCCGTGGTTCTGCAGCTGTCCCCTGCCCCAGCCCTTTCTGCTGGGGCTGAAGTGGGGGCCCCCGGGCCCCCAGACCTCTGGTGACCCTCCCATGTCACCCAGTGACTCTTGGGGTCAGGCTGGTGTGTCCATTCGACAGGGGGCAGTGCCCAAGGCAGGCCCCCGTCTCAGGCGAGGCCAGCTCTGAACCGGGTGCCCCAGCTCCAGATGCGGCAACAGGGCCAGGGAGAGCCTGGGTCAGAGGGCCCAGGGCCCAGGAGGAGCCCCGATCTCTGCTGGCTGATCGCGGGTGCCGGTCACCTGGATGCAGGGAGAGCTCTGGGCTCCCAGGCCCCAGGGAGGCCCCAATAAAACTTGGCAGTGAACTAGAATAGGGGACACCCGGGCCCAGGAGGAGCCCCGGCGTGGCCCGTGGTCAGCACAGCCCACCTGGGGACCGGGAGCATGGTCGGCCAAGGCAGAGGGGCTGAAGACAGGCCAGGTGCAGGTGCACAGACCCTGGGGCCCCCGCCTGGGCTTCTCCCCTCCCCCCGCTCCCAGTGCTGGGGAAGCTGAGGACCACACCTGGCGCCCCCTCCACGTTCGTCTCAAAGTCCCTTCCATCAGCGGGTGTCCTGTGGCAATCAGATAAATCAACTGATGCTACCAGAGCCATCGACTGGTAAATGTCTCAGGGGAGAGCCAGACTCCCTCCCTGCACACAGCGGGTGGCACCATGGAGGTGCCTCTCCACTAGGGAGCGCTTACCCCTGCCCTGTTTCTGGGGGGGGGGGGGGGCGGCACTTCTGCACCAAAGCACGAAACACTGAGATGAGACCAGAGGAAGGACTTCCAGGACGGAGGGAGGGCTGTGTGGCTGCGCGAGTCACGTAGACCTGGGTAGGTGACCAGAGTGGACGTCATTCGCCCCCAGCCGCACTCCTTCCTCAGCTGTGGACGCAGGCCCTCGTGCCCCGCGTCCCACGGTGTCACCTGTCACTTCTGACTGGCCTTCCACCTCCAACATAGTCCCCCACCACGCCCCTTTCTCCAGGTGCCCACAGCCGCCACCCTCAGGCAGGCCAACGTGGTTGCATCCCACAGCACAACCTCTGAGCTGCATCTCCTGCGGTCCCGTCCCTTTCCCACAGCAGGGCGGGGGCGTCCTCTCGCCCCAGTCTCCCCCTCCCCAGCACCTGCTCTGCTCTCCCCACAGCGCGTGCGGCCATGGGCTCCCTGCGGAGCCAGCGCCTCCAGGAGCCCGGTGTGCCGGGGACATGGGAGCGGAGCCTGGGCGCCGGCTGCGGCTTTGACAGTTTCCCACTGGAGGCCACCGTGCCCGAGGCTGCTCAGGGCCAGGGCGTCAGGGCCAGGGCCGTGCCAACTCTCACGGACTCGGGTGAGTGCAGGTGCGGGCCAGGTGTGTGTGTCCCAGGGCCACAGGGCCCCAGCGGAGGGCAGGGGAGTGTGGGCAGCACCTGTGGGATGGGACCCCAGCCAGGGCTGTGGGTCCCACGCAGGTCACTGGGTCTGCTGTGCTCGGGGGGCAGTGTGCTCACTGGTCAGCGAGTGGATGGGGCAGCAACCCGGGGAAGGCAGTGCGGGGTTCAGAGACCTGACTTTGAGCCCAGCTGTGTGGCCTGGGGCAAGGGGCCGAGCCAAGGGCGGGGTGCGGCTCCCCCAGGCTCGGGCCGCACCCCAACTCCATCCACTCCTAACTCTTGCCCTCCTTCTCTGACTCTGTTCATTGGAGGGGGGGGGATTCTGGTCCCCCCTCAAGGTGCTGGCGCCCACCCAAGCACACTGGGGCCTGTGAGTGACAGCTGTCTGTCAGGCAGCTGAGTGGCAGGGGGCACTGCTGTGGGCCTGGGGGCCCATCTGGGGCCAGTCCCCAAGGGGTGCCAGTGCCCATCACGCGCCAGGGGCCCTGGTTGTGGGCAGTGATGATTTTAACTGCGCTGGCCATGGTGACGTGGCTGGATCAGTCAGGGTGGAACCCGAGAAACACACCAGGGGGAGGCGGGCAGGTGGGCAGGGAGGTATAGACAGACGGTGTAGACACCACACGGGTTACTGGAACGTGGGGCTGGCTGCACCCCTGTCGTTACCCATCCTGCGTGGTGATAAGAAAACACCCCCCACTGGTGCCTCACACCCACAGTTCTGGACGTCTGAGGACACGGCGCTGCCTTCGGGGACGGCGACACAGTGGGGGGACCGGGAGAGGTGGTTGGCTGGCACAGGCGAGAGGAGGAGCGAGAGCCCCATCCGTGCCAGCCTGCCGCCTGGGGACCCGAAGTGACAGTGGGGACGCTCTCCCCGCAGAGAGCCAACCCCGGCCCCGGCCCCGGCCCCCAGCCCCCTCCCAACGGCCAGGCGGTGCGTGGTTGGCCAGGCGGCCAGAGCCTGGGAGCCTGATGGGGCCACGGCCCGCCCACTCCCCAAGGAGTCCCGGGAGGTGGGGCTATAGCCCGCAGACCCCTCCCCAGCACCAACTCAGCTGGCCACGCCCACACCCCGGTCTGGGTGTCCACTCAGTTCTCAGCACTTGTGTTTCCAATCTCACTCCCTGCTCACGCATCTGTGGGCTCGGGCCCCTGCTGCCCACGTGGGAGACTCCGATGGAGTGCCCAGCTCCTGGCCCAGCCCTGGCTGTGTGGGCATTTGGGAAGTGGGCCAGCCAATGCAAAGTCTCTCTATCTCTTTGCCTTTCAAGTCGATGAAAATAAAAAAAATTAAAAAATTAAAAAATAAAAAAAACTGATGGGTGGGCATTTGGCCTCGTGGGGAAGACACGGAGTAAGACCCCGGGCTCCAGATGGCAGCGTCCAGGTCTGACGGCCCCAGCTCCGGCTCCAGTTCCCTGCGAATGCCCACCCCGGGAGGCGGCAAGTGAGGGCTCGTCCCTGCCGCCCCTGTGGGAGATCTGGACCCCGCTTCCGCCTGGCCCAGCCCTGGCTTTGTGAGCATTCGCAGTGTGGACACTCACTCTGTCTCTCGAATAAAAAACAACAAAAGGAAACTTGAAAAATGCCCGCCCACGAGCCTGCACGCGGTGCACATCACCGTGGCCGCGCGAGCCACCAGCTGGCGACGGTGCCCAGGGCTCCCACCCTGCCCCCGGAAGACGCACGGTGCTCGCGAGGTCCCCCTCGGCGCCCTGCGTCCCACCCGCCCACCTTACCATAAGGGGTCGGGCGCGGGCAGCAGATGGCCCTCTGTCTCTCACACACGTGCGTGTCAACACAGAGAAACACGCGAGCTCGTGGAAAGATGCCGTCCAAGGGTGACCTCACGTTGGTTTGCATCCTTCCATGGATGTGGGGGCCCCTCCCCCACACGTGCTCGCAGCCACTTGGGTCCTGCCCGGCTCCCCTGGGGCCGTCAGCGGGGCCCCCGACCACTCGCGGGTTTCGCCTCCGTTCCGGGCAGGGCTGGGCCGCTGCGCGCTGGCTTGCACTGAGCCATTTCAGTTTTGGGTTTGCAACGCAGAGAGATGGAGAAGAGCAAGCTCCCATCCCAACGGGCCGGGCCGGGCCGGGCCGGGCCGAAGCGAGGACTCCATGGGGGTCTCCCACGTGGGCGGCAGGGACCCCGTCCGTTGAGCCATGGCCGCTGCCTCCCAGGGTGTGCCCCGGAGGAAGCTGGAGTGGGGAGCCCAGGCCCTCGGCTAAACGGCTGCCCCTTCCCGGCCCTGGGCCCCGGGCGTCCTCGGAGGCACAGTCCACTCTTGCTGGCCACCGGGGGCCGGGTGGCCTGCGGAATACGTGTCTCCGAGCCCTGCCTCCCCCGGGGGAACCAGGACCCCCGGACGGGTGGAGCCCGTGGGCGCTGCGCTGACGGCGGCCGCGGGGGTGCAGTGGCCGCCGTGGCGCGTGGTCGCTGCCGGGGCCGGGCGGCGTGGCCCTCACCGGCGTCTCCCGGTTCAGCGGCGGAGGAGCCGGTGCCCGACGACCGCTACCACGCCATCTACTTCGCGATGCTGCTGGCCGGCGTGGGCTTCCTGCTGCCCTACAACAGCTTCATCACCGACGTGGACTACCTGCACCACAAGTACCCAGGTGCGCCCTCGCCCCGCGCGGGACCGTCGGCCGCGTGCCCGCAGCCAGGGGCCGCCCGAGCACCGCTGATGGCTGCCCCCCCCGCAGGGACCTCCATCGTGTTCGACATGAGCCTCACCTACATCCTGGTGGCGCTGGTGGCCGTGCTGCTGAACAACGTGCTGGTGGAGCGGCTCACGACGCACACGCGGATCGCGGCGGGTACGCACGCCGCGCCACGCAGCGGCGCTGCCCGCCCCCACAAGCCCCGCCCCGCCCCGTAGCTCCTCCCCACGCCGCAGTGCTGCCCCGCCCCGCGCAGTAGCCCCGCCCCACCACCCTGCGCAGCAATGTTGCCACGCCCCCACAAGCCACGCCACGCCCAGCAGCGCTGCCCCGCCCCACACAGGCTGCCCCACGAACACCCTCTCCCTGGTGTGAAACGCGCATCCGCCCCGTCACAGGCGCCACAGGGTCAGGCTGGGGGAGGGGCTCGACCACCGCAATGCCTGGTGCCTTGGGGGCTTGTGTGGCTTCCCCTGTCCAGGACCTCTGCCCGGGCGCCTCCCTCTTGCCAGGGTGCTCTGCCCTCGCCTTCCTCCCCAGGGCACCATCCAGCTTCCAGGCGCCTCCTCCAGGCAGCCTTCCAGGGTGCCCCCTCCGACCTCTAAGGCACGCCCCCACACACAGGCTACCTCCTGGCCGTGGGCCCCCTGCTCTTCATAAGTGTCTGCGACGTGTGGCTGCAGCTCTTCTCTCACGGCCAGGCCTACGCCATCAACCTGGCCGCCGTGGGCACGGTGGCCTTCGGCTGCACAGGTAGGCACTGGGGGCCGGGGCGGGGCTGCATGTCCCCTGCAGAGCTGTCCCATGCCAGCCTGCTCTTGGGCTGGTGGCTCGCCGTGTCGTGTGCTCACGCGTGCACACTGCATTCCCCATGCGCACACGTGCACACGCTGCACATCGTGGGTTCTGTCCCACTTCCGCAGGGACTCAGCCTGTCCACCACAGCCACACAGCAATACGTGGCCTCTTGTCTACCTGCTGTGGGGGGGGCCCTTCGGACTTCCGGCTGACCCCCACCCCCGCGAATGAGGGATGTCGTCTCTGCCCGCCTGGCGTTGGCCCGAGCTTGGCAATGACCGTGGCCGCCCCCAAGGCAGGGTGGGCACTGCCTGGCAGGCAGCTGCTGCGTGGGACCCCCATTTCTGGAGACAAGGGGGTGTCTCACAATTCCCCTCTCTGTCTCAAGTGCAGCAATCCAGCTTCTACGGGTACACGGGGATGCTGCCCAAGAGGTACACGCAGGGGGTGATGACGGGCGAGAGTGAGTATCGGGGTGCCGGGCTCCAGGGCTGCTTCCGGGAGCACCCTCGCCATGCGCCCTGGCTGCGTGCTGGGCTGGGCAGTGGGGGCTGGGAAGGGCACTTGCCCAGAGGGGCCATGCGTGCACATGTGTGTGCGTGCCGTATTTCTGGAGTGTGTGATCCTCCGGGTGGGAGACCCTCTCCTGCACCCTCCAGCACCAAACTCTCCCGGGGCCCCCACCCCACTGGGCACCCCACTTCACCGGGCAACTTCTCCCATGCGTTTCTCTCGGGCCACACTCCCAGTTAGACGAGCACAGGCCAGGGACCCCAGGAGCCGTCTCTGCCTGGCCCATTAGGAGGTAGACCAGTTGTCACTGTCTGACCCATTATGGGGTTGACCAGTTGTCCCAGTGATGGGGTGTGGCGGGGTAGGCTGTTAGGGTGGGGTCAGCACACTGATTGGGGAGGGGGTGTTCATACCACCCAGGAGCCCCGCCCTCCCCAGGGATGACCCCCAGGACCCATGGCCGCCTCCATCGGGCTCTTCCCTGGGGGCTGTTGGTCACGGTTGGACATCCTGCCGCCCCTCCCTCTAGACCCCATGACCAGCTCACAGGGGCGCCAGCCCAGCGCTTCCAGGGGCTCCCCAAGCCCCAGCTGCTGTGTCCTGCAGATGCCACGCTGAGTGTCCCCTCCCACACCTGCACACGCACCTGACCCCGTGGTCTGCCCCAGGGAGGCAGGAGCTGTGTGCTGTCCCCGGAGGCCTGGCAGGACCGTGCCAGGCACACAGCAGGCGCCAGAAAAAAGGCTTGGGGTGTGTCTGTGTGCAGCCCGGGGCGGGGCTCCCTCGCCAGGGGTCTGGGCCTGGCTGGGAGGCGAGGTGGGCGGGGCCGGCCCACGCGCCCCTCGCCCGCAGGCACGGCGGGGGTGATGATCTCCCTGAGCCGCATCCTCACCAAGCTGCTGCTCCCGGACGAGCGCGCCAGCACGCTCATCTTCTTCCTGGTCTCCGTGGGCCTGGAGCTGCTCTGTTTCCTGCTGCACCTGCTGGTGCGGCGGAGCCGCTTCGTGCGCTACTACACGGCACGGCCCCGCGACAGCCGCGGCACCGGCCTGGGCTACCGCGTGCACCATGACGTCGCCGCCGAGGACGTACGCTTCGTAAGTCCTAGACGGCTGCCCTTGGCGGTGCCCGGCGTGGACCCGCGCCGTCCTGGGAGCTGGGGTGCCCCCTGGGGGCGGCAGGGCTGTCCAGCACGACCGGCCGGCCAGGCTGGCGCCGGCGTCAGCAATGCACACCCACAGGGGCGAGGAGGGAACACTGGAGCGGGTGCCGCGCCCACGGTGGTCCCCGGGGAGGCAGGGGGCTTCTGGCTGAGACCTGACGCCCGGGGGGTCCGGGGGCGGGGAGAGCAGCACGCGCAGAGGCCGTGGGGGCCCGGGGTGTCCAGGGACGCTGCGGGTGAGCGGTCGCAGGCCACCCAGGGTTTGTGCGAGCGAGGGGTCTGGAATCTGAGGGACTCCGGAAAAGGGAGGGGGGTGTGTGTGTGTGCATACAGCAGGCGCTAACTGGAGGCCTGCCCAGCCGCACCGCTCTGCCCGCCCTCCAGGAGCACCCGGCCCCGGCCCTGGCCAGCGGCGGGTCCCCCAAGGACAGCCCGGCCCACGAGGTGACGGCCGGCGGCGGCGGCGGGACCTACGTGCGCTTCGACGTGCCGCGGCCGCGAGCCCAGCGGAGCTGGCCCACCTTGCGAGGTGAGCGCGGGCCGGGGCGCGTGCGGGCGGGGCCTCCGGCGCCGCCCCCACCCCCGGCCCTGACCGGCGCCGCCCCCAGCCCTGCTGCTGCACCGCTACGTGGTGGCGCGCGTGATCTGGGCCGACATGCTGTCCATCACCGTGACCTACCTCATCACGTTGTGCCTGTTCCCCGGCCTGGAGTCCGAGATCCGACACTGCGTGCTGGGCGAGTGGCTGCCCATCCTCCTCATGGCCATCTTCAACCTCTCGGATTTCGTGGGCAAGGTGCGGGCGGGGTCCCGGGCGGGGGCGGGGCGGGGCGGGGGAGGAGCGGGGGCAGCCCGGCTATGCCGCGCGCGCCTTGGAGCGCAGGGCCTGCCTGACTCCGCGCGGGGGCCCGGGGGTGGACCTCGGGTGGATGAGCAGGCCCTGCGGGCACACGGCTGCTGTCCTCACCTGCAGGGTCCCCAGCCCCACCTGGAGGCGAGGGGGTGGGGTCAGGCCACCAGGGGGTTTACAGGAGGGAGGTGGGGCTCTGGCAGGCAACCGCAGCTGCCCTGGCTCCCCGCAGGTCCTGGCAGCCCTGCCCGTGGACTGGCGGGGCACGCACCTGCTGGCCTGCTCCTGCCTGCGGGTGGTCTTCATCCCGCTCTTCGTCCTCTGCGTGTACCCCAGCGGCGCGCCTGCCCTGCGCCACCCCGCCTGGCCCTGCGTCTTCTCCCTGCTCATGGGCGTGAGCAACGGCTACTTCGGCAGCGCGCCCATGATCCTGGCCGCTGGCAGAGTGAGCCCGCGGCAGCGAGAGCTGGCTGGTGAGGCCGCCTTTGCCCGCGGGACAGGGAGGCCAGGGGGGTGTTTGGTCTGGGGTCCGGCCAGCACCGGGGAGGTGCTGCGACATTCTCACATTGCTCATTCGTTCATTTATACCCGGGCCACCTGTTCCGCCCTCCTGTGGGCCAGGCGCTGTCCTAGGTGCTGGGGACAGAGTGCTCCCTGCACTTGGGGGCTGATGGTCCTGGGGTGGCGTCAGCCAGGTGACAGAGGAGGAGCAGGTGTGACGTGTTGGGGGGAAGCCGGTCGTGTGGAGGAACCGCAGTGGGATGGGGGCTTTGCAAGCTGGGAAGGCCTTGTGGGGGAGCGAAGACCTGGGGAAGCCATGAGGGGCCGGTCAGGCCAAGATCCCAGGGAGGAGCGTCCAGGCCGTGGGGGTGGTCCACACAACGGCCCTGGGGCAGGAGCAGCCACAGGTGTGTGTGGGTGTGTTTGTGCACGTGCACTGATGTGTGTGCAGGTGCAGGTGTGTACATGTGTGTGCACTCGCTGGTGTGTGCGCCCAGTGGGGTTGTGGGTACATGGGTGTGTGTGCATGGGTGTGCACACCCATGTGTGCAGGTGCACTGTGTGCATGCAGGCACACATGTGGGGTGTGTGCACAGGTGTGTGCAGGTGCACCTGTGTGTGCACACGTGTGGTGGGTGTGTGTACCCGGGTGTGTTGCAGGGGTGTGTGTGCACACTTTGTGCACCTGTGTGCAGGTGTGTGAGTGTGAGTGTGCATGTGCCCCCACCCTGAGGGTGGACGCAGAGGAGGGGTCAGGTCTGTTTTCCCGGGTGCCCTCTGCTGGGACAGGGAGGTGGGGGATGAGCTACTGCTTGGACCCCGTGGGCAGGGGCCGGCTGCTCGGGACGAGGTCAGCGTGAGCCTGGGACACACCAAGCCAGCGGCTGCAGGCTGGAGGTCAAAGGGGGGCATTCGGGCTGGGGAGGTGGGTGAGGGAGGCCTGAGGGGCGCCCAAACTCTCTGGGGTGGCAGTGGCAGGCTGTGGCCCTGCCCCTCACTCGGCCCTGTCCACAGGAAACACCATGACCGT
Organism: Sylvilagus bachmani; assembly: GCA_015711505.1. NCBI lineage: Eukaryota > Metazoa > Chordata > Mammalia > Lagomorpha > Leporidae > Sylvilagus > Sylvilagus bachmani. Next base: position 2,842,356 of record CM027397.1, read on the forward strand.
GTCCTACATGTCGGGGCTGACGCTGGGCTCGGCCGTCGCCTACTGCACGTACAGCCTCACCCGGGACGCCCCCAGCAGCTGCGTCCACACCGCCACCAATGGCTCCGGCCCCCCCGGCCTCTGAGCCAGGTCCTGCCCACTGCCCCCACCCCCGGAGGGCTGCCCGGGGCCTGGACCGGCGGCCCCCTCCCCGCCCCCGCCTGCAGTGCCTCTGGGGCCCCGGGCCTCCTTCCCGTGCCAATGACGCCACCTCGCTGGGCCCGGGCTCTCTGCAGCCCAGGCCCTGCCCAGCACCAAGTCCGTCTTCATCTCACTCCACCTCCGTCTGTGCCCTGGCCCGCGCTCTGTGTGGTGGACTCAGGCTGTCCCTGGCCAGGGCAGCCGGCCTCCTGTGACCCCGCCCTGGGCTCTGCTCCGAGGGCCCCCATGCACGGCCCCCAGCACGCGTCCAGGGCACTGGTCTGGGTGCAGCCGGCCCAGCCCCTCCTCACCAGGGACTCTCTGGATGTAAGAGGTCCCTGGAGGAGACGGGCAGCCCCCAGCCTTGTCACCTGCACCTCTCCCCCCACCGTGTCCCCAGACACTGGCTGCCCCCCTCTGCCGGGGCTCCCCATCCCCCCAGTCCCAGTTCCTACAGGAGGCAAGGCTGAGCCCTGCCACAGGTTGGCCAGAGCCAGCTCTGGAAACAAGGCCACCGTCCCCATCCCGTGAGACGTGATGTGGCGAGCAGGACAGGGCTGGGGCGCTTCAGCCCGGCCCTCCCGGGGCAGGGGGCCCCAGCTGGGACCGCCCTGTCCGTGCTGTGTCTGTCCACCTGTCTGTCCACTGACTGTACCGCACTGGCCATTAAAAGAGGAAGGCAGAGAGACTGCTGCCTCTTGCATGGTGTTTGTGTGGGTGGGGTCCAGCGGGGCCAGGTCCCCTGTGCCACTGCAGCCTCTTTATGCCTCGTGTGGCCAGGGAGGAGGGGAGTCGGGGGCACTGGGGCTCCTGCGGCCGGTTTGACTCCCCTCAGCCCCTGGGAGGGTCGGGGACTGCAGCTGCGTCCAGTACTCTGGGAGGGGGGGGACCGGAGAAAGAGCGACAGCTTGGACCCCAGGCCAGGTCCTAGGGGTCAGCCTCCCGGGCTCTCGATTGGTGCAACTTAGACACATTCCGCACTGTTCCCGGCCTCCGTTTCCTCAGGGGGTGCGGGTGGCTCACTTTCAATATGGGCAGCTCCAGAGGACGGTCTGAGCTCACCGGGGGGTGGGCACCCAGGAGCCGCCACGTGGGCCGAGACCGCGCAGGCGATACCTGAGAAGGCCGCCAGGTGGCGCCAGCCCGCAGCTGCCGGCAACCGCCGCAGCTGCAAGACCAGGGCGTCCGGCCGCTGGTTCTCCAGTGCCCTCCCTGGGGGCGGCGGGGACCCCCGGGGGTCCGCACCTTAGGTGGAAGGAAAAGCGCGCGCCCCGCCTGCGGCCGCCGCGAGCTCCCAGGATCCCCCCACAGGCCCCCAGCCCCGGCACTGGAACAGAGCACTCCAACCACCGGTATTTTTCCAATTAAATCTTTTTCTTTTTCTTTTTTTTTATGAAAAAGATCACACAGAATTTGCCAAACAAAATGCCAAAAAGAAACTTAAAAAAGGAAAAACAATAATTTCCCCACCGCACCTCCCACCCCCCCCCAAAAAAAACAACACACAACACCTTAGTCTGGCTTTTCCTTCCAAGATTGTCTGGGGAGGCCGCCGCCCGGGAAGGCGCGGGCCGTAAGTGCTCGGGTCCCTGCCCCCTCCTGCGCCAGCCTGGGGTCGGGTACAGGACGGGGCGGGCGCCGGGGGCTAGACACTCACAATCTAACAGGAAATAAAAAATAATATTCTGCACGTCAGAATGTGTTCGCTGTTGGGCTGCTGCTGCTTCTAATAATTCCATAGCTATTTTTCACAGTTTTAAAAAGTTTATATTTATATATATTTATATATATTTATCTTTATATATATAATTAAAAAGTTGACTCCATTTAAAGGCGTATGATACAGGGGCGGACGAGTCTCATGGGAGAGAAAAACTGTACAGGGGGAGGGGCCGCCTCCCGGCGGGGCGGGGCGGGCGTCAGCACCATTGGGGTTTTCTGTAGTGTGAGGGTCTGGGCCCCGCGCCGGGGGCCCCTCTCCACCTGGCGCCGGGCCCGCACATCTGGGTTCCGCCGTCCCGGGGGCCCTGCGCCGAGGGGCGGGCAGCCCCCGGCCGGTGCCCGGGGCAGGTCCCTGGAACTGGCCGGTGCCCCGAGGTCCACGGATCTGGCCGGCACGGCTGCCCCTGGCAGGTGCCTGGGGAGGTCCCTGGAGCTGGCTGGCGCTGGCGCCCCTGGCAGGTGCCCCGAGATCCACGGAGCTGGCTGGCGCGGGCGCCCCCGGCAGGTGCCCAGGGCAGGTCCCCGGAGGTCTCCAGAGCTGGCTGACACGCGCGTCCCCGGCAGGTGCCTGGAGCAGGTCCCCAGAGGTCCATGCAGTTGGCTGGCCGGGCGCCCCCGGCAAGTGCCCGGGGCAGGACCACGGAGCTGGCTGGCCGGGCGCCCCCGGCAAGTGCCCGGGGCAGGACCACGGAGCTGGCTGGCCGGGCGCCCCCGGCAAGTGCCCCAAGGTCTACGGAGCTGGCTGGCACGGGTGCCCCCGGCAGGTGCCCGGGGCAGGACCACGGGAGCTGGCTGGTCGGGCGCCCCCGGCAAGTGCCTGGGGCAGGTCCCCGAAGCTGGCTGGCGCGGGCGCCCCCAGCCCACGGTGGGAGGTCTCGGCGGCTCCAGAACCAAGCAAGCGTCAGCCTGGTTCCTGGGAAGCCCCCTCCCCTGCGGCTCCAGGGCCCGGCCCTCCCCGGGGCCCCCGGGCGCTCAGCAGAGCACGGGCACGCCGTCCGTGGAGAAGATCATGCCCGTGGTGGGCTCGTAGGTGCCGGCCAGGTAGTACAGGCCCTCGCTGTCCTGGTACTTCTTCGTCTTCACCATCTGCTCGTACTGCTCCAGGCCCACCACCAGGCACTTGTGGGACACGGTCTGCACGTCGTTCTCGTCCACGTGCGATGACTGGTACAGCGCGCGCTGCGGGCACGGCGGGCGCGTGAGGGCAGCCAGCGCCGGGAGTCCCCGCTTCCCGACCAGAGGCTGGGCAGGGCCGAGGGCTCGGGGGCGCGACGCAGAGAGGGCCCGGGGGGCTGTGCAGGGGCCCCCGCCGCGCTCCTACCTCCATGAAGTCCTTTCTCTGGCTGGAGGCCCGCAGGGCTGCGGGGAGGCTGCGGCCGGACTTCTGGTCCCAGTGCTGCGGGGACAGACAGGCGTTGGCCGGTGGGTCGGCCGTCCCACCGGCTCACCTGGTCCTGGCGCCGCTACCGCCGGGCTCACTTGGTCTCCACCCCCACCCCTCCCGGCTCACCTGGTCTCCGCCCCCACCCCTCCCGGCTCACCAGGTCTCCGCCCCCGCCCCTCCCGGCTCACCAGGTCTCCGCCCCCACCCCGCCCCGCCGGCTCACCTGGCCCTGGTGCAGCTGCGGGCCGGCTCACCTGGCCCTGGTGCAGCTGCGGGCCGGCTCACCTGGTCTCCACCCCCACCCCGCCCCCGGTCCTGGGGCAGCTGCGGGCCGGCTCAGCAGGTCTCCGCCCCCGCCCCGCCCCGCCGGCTCACCTGGTCTCCACCCCCACCTCTCCCGGCTCACCAGGTCTCCGCCCCCGCCCCGCCGGCTCACCTGGCCCTGGTGCAGCTGCGGGCCCGGGCTGGTCTCCTCGGGGTGGTAGAACCACTTGACCCGCACCACCATGTTGTTGCCCCACGACTCCCACATGCTCTGGATGCGGCCGATGTAGGGCAGGTTGGGGCGGCCGGCGGACAGGAAGACGGCGCAGTCGCCGATGCGGATCATCTCCTTGCCGCGCACGATCGCCTTGTAGAAGAGCTTCCGCGCCTTGCCCTTCATGCCGCGCCGCTGCGGGACACGCACGAGTCACCGCGCCCGACCCGGCCAGAGGCCGCCCCGAACCCCGCCCGCCGGCAATTCGCCTCGCTGGGCCTGGGGGGTGCAGCCCCTCCTTCCCAGGTCCACGCGGATGGGGGGTGGGGCTGCGAGGCAGAGGCTGCCCGGCCCCTCCCCTGCCGAGACGGGCCCCTGGAACCCACTCCCCTACGTGGGCTCCCGAGGACAGCGGGAAGGGCGTGGGGGTGAGACCCCACGGGCCCAAGCAGCACTGGGCCCCCACGGGGGCAGGCGCACCTCGCCCTGCAGGGGCTCCGGGGCAAAGCAATTCCCACACCCAAACCCACACTGGCTGCCAGGCTGAGTCGTGTTCCTGATCCTGGTGCGCCGGTGTGTTCATGCACGTGGATGCCCCACGTGTGTGCACGTGAGAGCCAAGGGATATGGCTCCGTGTGCACATATGTGCATATGCCTGTGTGAGAACCAGTGTGTGCATGCCTGTGTATGTGTGCCCCTGCACGAGGACCAGCGTGTACATGTGTCTCTGTGTACATGCCTACACGATAGTGCACATGTGTGCCCCTGCATGAGGACCAGCGTGTACATGTCTCTGTGTACATGCCTACACGATAGTGCACATGTGTGCCTGCATGAGGACTAGTGTGTACATGTCTATGCCCCTGCATGAGGACCGGTGTGTGCATGTGTCTCTGTGTACATGCCTACACGATAGTGCACATGTGTGCCCCTGCATGAGGACTAGTGTGTACATGTGTCTCTGTGTACATGCCTACATGACAGTGCACGTGTGCCCCTGCATGAGGACCAGCGTGTGCATGTGTCTGTCTCTGTGTACATGCCTACATGACAGTGCACATGTGTGCCCCTGCATGAGGACTAGTGTGTACATGTGTGCCCCTGCATGAGGACCAGCGTGTACATGTGTGCCTGCACGAGGACCAGTGTGTGCCTGTGTATATGCGTGCCTGCCAGGGGTTGCACGCCCAGTCACTGGGCAGCCGTCCTGTTTTCCTGGCCTCCAGCCACTGCTCCAGTGGGACCCCGGGGGCTGATCCCACCCTGCAGCAGGCACGGCGTGGGGTCTGGCCGTCAGAAGCTGCTGCTCTATTGCTGGCCACTGTGACCAGCTCAGAGCTGAGTCCAGGACCCATTTACTTGAAGGGTTGAGTGGAGGATGCACGAGCCAGAAGATCCGAGCTCTGAAGAGACACCCCAAGTCTGTCACTTCGACCCCTGAGCGCCTAAGCCTGCCCTGGGGGAGCTGGGCCTTGAAGCGCAGATGTGACCAGGGTCTCCCGACCCACTGTGCGCGAGGACAAGATGTGCCAACACTCCTGCCCACAGGATGCCTGCCAAGCCCCGCCCTGGGGTGTGCGACGGGCAGGGGGCTGATGTCCCCATGGAGAAGTATGCGTGTGTGTGCCAGTGTATCCTGCGGGAGCCTACTGTGCACATCACACACATGATTGCACCTATGCATGTGTGCTCACAACAGCACACGTGTGAGGGCACACACACGTTCTCATGAGTGCACACACGTGCGGACAGTACACAGCCACAGGCTGGCCTGAGAGGGCTCCTTGTGGGCGACGGGGCTCCCCACTCCCTGATGTTGGGGTGCATGCGGGACCCAGTTCCAGCACACAGAGCTCTCCTTCCAGCTGCAGTGAGCAGCCCAGGGTGGGCAGCTGGTCTCAGCCACACCAAGGAGACTGAACTTGGAACCTCTGTGCCAGAGGGCAAGAGGCCCTTGCTGCTGGGACCACCACCATGGTGGCTCAGGGCCCTGGGTGTGTGGCCTGTGGAGCCAGTGGCTGGGCACCGCGACGGCAAGAAGCAGCTGTCTGGCTGGCACCTCTGAGGACCGTCCACGTGGGCTGGAGCCCCCTGCTGGGCCCTGACACCTCTGAGGACCGTCCAAGTGGGCCGGAGCCCCCTGCTGGGCCCTGACACCTCTGAGGACCGTCCACGCGGGCCGGAGCCCCCTGCTGGGCCCTGGCACCTGTGGCAGTCCCTGGGCTCTGCGGTCACATTGGCTTCTGAAGCTCAGTGGTCCTGTCTAGGAAACAGGGTGTGGCTGCCCCATAGCTAACCATGCCCCAGGAGCTGCTGGGAGGGCGGAGGGGAGGGAGGCCCCACCCCCTGCCGTAAGCCAGGGTACCTGGGTGGGCTTGCCGAACCACTTCCAGAGCTGCCGGGCCGGCAGGAAGGCGGCGATCTTGGGCCGGTTCTCCACGGACGGCAGGCGCTGCCGCTTGGCCAGCTCCTTGGTGGTGGGCAGGTGGACGCCCTCTCTCTTTTTGGGGCGGTTCTTGGTGCCCGCCCCAGCCTGGGCCTTGGGCTTCAGAGGCTGCGAGGGCTGGGCCGGAGGGGCTGGGGCTGGCGCCGCGGGCGCCTTCTTGCCTGGGGAGTGGGCCGAGGAGCGCACCTTGCCTGCCTGCTTGGGTGCCTTGGTGGGGAGGGCCGGCTGGGCCGAGGGGCCGGCTGCCGCGGCAGGGGCGGCCTCGTCGTCCGAGCTGCAAGAGGAGTCCTCGTCGGTGGTGGACGAGGACGAGGACGAGGACGAGGACGAGGACGAGGAGGACGAGGAGGACGAGGACGAGGAGGAGGACGAGGAGGACGAGGAGGACGAGGAGGAGGACGAGGACGAGGAGGACGAGGACGAGGAGGACGAGGAGGAGGAGGACGAGGAGGAGGAGGAGGACGAGGACGAGGAGGAGGCAGGAGACGAGGCCCGGGAGCTGGAGGCGCTGTAGTCGCGGCCGCCGGCGCCCCGGCCGTCCTCCCTGCTCTTCTCGCCCTCCTCTTCGCCTTCGGTCTCGGAGCCGCTGCTGCTGCTGCTGCTGCTGCTGCCGCTGCTGCCGCTGCTGCTGCCGCCGCTGCTCTCCGACTCCTCGGCCCCGTCCTGCTCCGCCTGCGCCTTGTCGGGGCTCTTGGGGTCTCCCGAGTCCTCCAGCGCCAGCCCCGACGCCGGCTCCTGCGCGAGGTCTCCGTCCAGGGCCTGGGGCCAGGCTGTCTTGGGCTCCTGCCAGCCCCCGGCCCCCGGGTCTTCCCGGAGCAGCAGCGCCTCTTTGGCCTTCTTGCTTTTGGGGGACGTGACCCCCTCGTGGTCCAGTTTGACGAGCAGTTCCGCCTCCTCCCCCGGCCTCCGTGGGCCCTTGGTGCCCGACTCCTCGGCAGCTCGCGCCTTCTTAGGCTTGGGGCGGGTGGCGGGCATGGTGATGGGCACGGAAGGCAGGGGCGCCGTGGCCAGGCCTGTGCCAGGGGCTGGCGGCTCCCCGAACGGCTCAGGAGCTGGGCAGCTGGCGAAGGCGGATGGCGCCGCGCTGGGCTGGGGAGGCGCTGGGCGGGACTTGGGGGCTTTGGCCCGCTTGTCCACAGACTCCGGGGGGCTCTTCTTGGAACTTGGGGTGCTGATCGGCTCCAGGGACAGGGGGGCACTGGGGACCTCATCCGTGGAGCCCCCTTCCTCCAGGACAGCAGCCCTGTCTAGGAGAGAGAGAAGAGGACACATGGAGGCCAGGGACGGGCAGACCCCTCAGGGTCAGGAAGGGGTCCTCACTAGCAGTCCTCCCAGGCCATGCTGGCCCCAAGGGAGCTGCTCTCAGACAGTAGCACCTCCCACCCGTGAGAGATGGGTGTGACCTTGTGCACAGACCCCAAGCCGCCCCTGCCTCAGGGCCCCCGTCAGGCCCAGGCCAACTTACCACCCTTGGCCTTGGCACTGGGCTTCCGCCCGCGCCCTCGAGCCCTGGATCCCGACTCTTCAGACCCCGCTGGGCCCCCCTCTTTGCCTCCCCCGGTGTCTTTGCTGGTCTTCCGGCTGCGGCGCTTGGCACTGGGCACCAGGAGGGCCGGGGATGGCTCGGCACCTGCGGGACAGAGCAGACGGCCTCAGGCCTGGTCCTTTCTTTGAGTTTCTGGAAGGGCCCCTCGTCAAGGAGAGCAGGAGGCGCCACGTTTGGGGCTGAACCAAGGTCTGCTGACTCATGCTGCACTGAGGAACCCTGAGAAGTCGGGCAGCACCGGGGCCACGTCCTGCTTCTGCCTCTTAGCACAGGGGCCTGGGGGAGTCATCAGGGTCTCCAAGCCCCAGCGTCACCACCGCGCCCCGGGGAGTCAGCACCAGCCCCACGGGCCTGGGCAGGAACAGTTCTTAGTGGGCTGCTGGGCCTGGGGCCGGCCTGCTGGCAGCTGTGAGTCCCGTTTCAGGTCCCCGTCTGGGAGTCCCCAGCCACGGTTTCTTATGCCACTGTGGGTCCCAACAGTGCAAATGGCAAACAGAGCTCAGGGCCAGGGTGCAGAGTGGGCACAGGCCTCGGGGCAGCCCCGGCTGGGGCACAGGAGTGGCGGGCAGCACCCGTCACTCACACTGGATCTTGTAGTCAGGAGGCAGGAGGCGGATGTGCGAGAGGGGGATCCTTCCCGTGTCTCCGTCGTCAAACTCCACGGTGATCAGGTCCCCGTCGTCCTCCAGGTCCAGCAGCCCTGGAGCGGGACAGACAGGTCCGTGGGGCCACACCTCTGGGCACCAGGAGGCAGGAAGGGGCCCACGTACAGGCGTAGGGTCAGGGGGGACACCAGTGGGCCTGAGAGCCACGCAGCGGCTGGGCAGCCCTGCCTCGCAGGCGCCAACTTCAGTCCTGACTCCTTGTCGGAAGCTGGGTTCATGAGACAGCCCCATCCTGGCGGGGTGCCGGGGACCCCAACAGTGAAGGGGCCGAGGGGTGGGTGACGGGCCTGAGTGGGGAGCTCTGCCCAGCTCTACCTTGAAGGGTGCTAGGTGCAGGCGACTCCTCAGGTGTGCATGGTGACAGCCAGCCCCTCTCCCGAATGCCGGCCCCTACGCCTATGTCCCCAGACACAGGCTGCGGGGAGTCTGACGGGCTAGGGGAAGACCCGGCAGGGCCGGCACTTGGGGTTTGCCCTAACAGAACATCCGGGCTCCCCACAGCCAGATCTCCTCATGGTCCCGCGCAGGCTCTCCTACATTTCCACTGTGCTACGGCGTGCACACCCTGCCCCCCCCCCCAGACGCCGGCACTGAACCTGTTCGCTGTGCCCAGCTCGCCCTGTGGCAGTGCCCTCCATGGTGGCGGCAGCCATCCCGGGGGACACAGCTCTCCCCACAGCGAAGGCAGACCCGCGGCTGCACCTGCCTCCTGTCCGAGCCCCACACCCGCACACGCTTCTGGGGCACCTGTTGTTTCGTCTGCCAGGGGGCCCCCGACGTCCTGGAGGAGCCCCTTCCCCACCTCCATCAGCCCCTGTGTGAAAGGACGCCGGCCTCACTGCGTCACGTTACGGACAAGGTGGCCCAGGTCCCTCCAACGGGCCCACCAGAAACCATGGGGCCCAAGTGTGTTCACCCCAGAACTCGTGTGGGAAAGCGGGAGCAGGAAACTCTGCTGACAGACTGGCTAAGAGGGTGCCCTGTGCTGCCCACAGAGCCGGTGTGACGCCAGCAGGGGTGACAGTCCTGAGAGAGACCGGCGAGCACCTGGATCGAGCTGTGCCGAAAGGCCCCCAGTTTTCAGTCAGGAGCTACACTGAAATCAGCTCCAGCTGGGTTTGGGTGAGGCAGCGAAGCCACAGGGAGGGGCGCGGAGGCCTGGGGGCAGCCGCTCACCTCGGACCACGGTGCCCGGGTAGAGGCAGCGGTACTGCTGGCTCCAGTAGGCTGCGATCCTGGTCCCCTGCGGCAGGAAGCGAGTGGAGGCCGGCCTCACGTCGTTGATCTGAGAGGGGGTGGGGTTGAGCACCAGGCAGTGGCCTAGCAAAGCTGGGGCCACAGTCTTTGGCGCCTCCCACCCGAGGTCCCCCCCGCCCTCCCCACTCACCGCCTCCTGCAGCAGCTGCTCCAGGCAGTAGATGTGGGGCCGGTTCCCACGCTCGCCCTCCACCACCACACGGTATCTGCAAGGCCAGGACAGAGGCCGAGTGAGCAGGTGGAGGCCGGAGACCTCCAGAGAGGGGCCCGGCCAGGCCCGCCTGCCCCGGCCAGCTCGCCTCCCAGGCCCGGGATGTGACACCAGGACGGGGAGGCGGGTTCTGCCCCCTTCTACCTCAGTTTCCTCGTCACTAGGAGCCCCACCAGACCCCAAGAGGCCATGCACACTCCCCCTGGCCCGTCCTGGTGAGCCCCTGTGCACAGGGCAGGGACGGGGAGTGGAGACGCAGCCCGGCCCCGGCCCGCTCACATGTCCGGCGAGTGCAGCGTCTGCACGTGCCCGGCGTACAGCAGCTTGTCGTCCATGGGGATCAGCACACGCAGGCCGTCCCTCAGCTCGTCCTTGTCGATGACGCAGGAGCGCGGGGCTGCGGGAGGGAGCAGCGAGGCGGGGCTGCAGCCGAGCCTCTGGGAGACCCGGCCTCCTCCCCAGGCCTGCGGGCCACCCCCTGCTGTGCATGTGCGTGTGCCTGCGCCAGCCCCAGGTGGCTGGGAACCCAGGGGCGGTGGCCTGCACAGCCTTGAGCCAGAGCAGGAAGCCCCAGGTCACCCACTGCCACCCTACGCTCAGGACGCTATCGCTGGCCCTGGCGTCCAGCCCCCCACTTCCCACCTGGGCTACGGAGACCGAAATGCAGCCAACCTCACGGTCGCCCTACCCCACAGTCCCGTGCTTCCTTCCCTGTCACCGCCACCCCAGGTAGGACCCCAGGGCTTGGGGGGAGGGCAAGGGCCCTCTCCAAGGTAGCCCCGTGTGTGGGCAGAGGGCCTGGCCGTGCCACCCCGCGTACAGTAATGGC
>CM027397.1:2853574-2870944 GCA_015711505.1 Sylvilagus bachmani
GAGGATGGCCCAAGTGCTTGGGCCCTGCACCCCATGGGAGACCAGGAGAAGCACCTGGCTCCTGCCTTCGGATCAGTGCAGCGTGCCGGCTGCAGCGCGCTAGCGGCAGCTGCCATTGGAGGGTGAACCAACGCCAAAGGAAGACCTTTCTCTCTTTCTCTCTCTCTCACTGTCCACTCTGCCTGTCAAAAATAAAAAAAATAAATAAAAAATAAATCAGTGAGATGCCCCAGATGCCTCTTCACACCGAAAGGAGACAGGGGAGCTGGTGAGGACGTGGGGGAACGGCGCCTGGGGCAGCCGCCTGGGGTGACCCCTCCAAAGGCCACACAAGGTCAGCACCCCACTGCTGGGCGCACACCCAGGAAGACTGAAACTCTGCCCCCTCACAGAAAGCTCCGCACAGAGCCACAGGCGCGTTACCCATAAATGTCTAAGAAGGGAAGCAAGTGAGAACGTCCACCGACCACTGGTAAATGGCGCCTGGCACAGCTGCAGAACGGGTGTTTCTCGGCCATAAAAAGAAAGGAAGCGCCAAGACACGGCGCGGCGTGGGCGAGCCCTGGACCAGCACATCAGGTGAGAGAAGCCAGACGCGTGGCCTCCTGGCACGGGGCTCCATCTGCGCAGCCCGTCAGCACCCGCACACCCAGGGACAGGAAGAGCGGGGCTGCGCGGGCCGTGGGCCGGGAATCGGGACGGACTAGGTGGGCAGATCTCTCTCTGCAGAGAGCGAGGTGTGAAAGCACGGCTGGACACTGGACACGTTCCGTCAACCTCATGGAACTGTGGCTCGAAGGGATATAGAGACACACATGCATTGTAAAGACTTGTTCATTTATTTGAAATCAGAGCTATACACAAGAGACAGAGACAGAGAGACAGAGAGACAGAGAGAGAGAGAGAGAGAGAGAGAGAGGTCTTCCATCTGCTGGTTCACTCCCCAGATGGCCAGAACAGCTGGGGCTGAGTCAGGCCAAAGCTGGAAGCCAAGAGGTTTCACCAGGTCTCCCATGTGGCTGCAGGGGCCCAAGGCCTTGGCCGTCTTCCGCTGCTTTCCCAGGCCATTAGCAGGGAGCTGGATGGAAATGGAGCAGCCAGGACTTGAACTGGCGCCCACAGGGGATGCCAGTGCAGCAGATGGCATCACAGCGCTACCCCAGGAATACATTTTATGACATAAATTAAATCTTAACAAAACTGATTTTTAAGGGGGTAGATTCCAAATCAACCATTCCAAAAATTACATCAAATGTCAATAAACGCTCCAATGAAGAGACAGAAAAATCCCGAAAGAAGTTTTAAAAAGATGCAACTAGGAATGAACTAGCAGATGGAAGATCTCTGTCTCTCTGCCTTTCACATCAAAAGATGTATTTTATTTATCTGAAAGGCAGAGTCAGAGAGAGCGAACAGCCGCAACGGCTGGGGCTGGGGCTGGGCCAAGCCAAAGCCAGGAGCCAGGAGCTTCCTCCAGGTCTCCCACAAGGGTGCAGGGGCCCACGCAGCTGGGCCATGTTCCACTGCCTTCTCAGGCGCATTGGCTGGCAGTGTGAGTGAAGTAGAGCAGCTGGGACTTGAACCAGCACCCACATGGGAGTCAGAGCTGTAGGCGGCTTAATCGCCTACACAACGCCAGCCCCTAAAACAGAAAACGAAAAAAAGCAGCAGACCTGATGACATGTGGTCTACAAGAGACTCCCTTTACATACGAAGACAAGGATGCACGGATGGATAGAGATCTAACACGGAGACGGCGAGCGTAGGAAGTTAGAGTGATCGTTCAACACCACGCGAAACGATCGGAGACAAGGTGGATTACCAGGAAGGGAAGGGGAACCTCCCGACCACTACAGGATCCTTCAGGAGGAAGCAGCAATGGCCTGTGTGTGTGTGCCCTGGGAGCTTAAACACCAGAAGCCAGAGCTGGCGGCAGCCGTTAAAAAGGGGAACCGGAGTTGTGCCGAAGCTGCTTCTGTTTGTTTTGAAAGATTTATTTACTTGAATGTCACAGCTACAGAGAGAAAGGGAGACACAGAGAGAGATCTTCCATCCACTGGTTCGCTCCCCCAGATGGCCACGATGGCCAGCAGCAGCTTCTTCCAGGTCTCTCACATGGGTGCAGGGGCCCAAGCACTTAGACCGTCCTCCGCTACTTTCCCAGGCGCATCAGCAGGGAGCTGGATCGGAAGTGGAGCAGCCAGGACACGACCCGGTGCCCATAAAGGATGCCGGCGTCGCAGGTGGAGGATTAACCAGCCCCCAGAGCTGGAGACTTTAAATGCCTGTCTCTCAGCTCTGGGGAAACCTGGACAAAAACCCAGAGGAGACAGAGATCTGGACACGGCATGGCACAGTGACGTGGTGTTTGTACAACCCTGTGCTCAGCAAGCCGGGACACACGCGATCTACGGGGCACTTCCATCTTCAACCCCAAATCCCTGAGCATGTCTGAACCCCAGCCCAAGTTCAACGAGAAATCAGTCACAACAAGAAAACCAGCTAACTTCCCCCAGATGTTTGGGAAGTAAATAACACTCTTCCACATAATCACCCGGTCAACGGAGAAACCACAAGAGAAATTAGAAAATATTTGGCATCTGAAACGAAAACTCAACAACCTGTCAGAATCTATGAGACTCAAGCCTCGCAAAGTGAAGAGGGAGGTTTAAAGGCCGAAACATCTCTAAGAGGAAGGAGAAGGCGGCCACAAATCAGTGAGCCAAGTTTCCGGAAGTGGCAGAGAGAACGGAAGCAGAGAGGGAGAGCAGGGGTCGGGGGCACCGACAACAGCTTCCGGCTGGGCTGATGAAGAACCCGCAGTGAGAAAGGAGACATCACAACCAACGCTTCAGACCTGAGACGCGTGAGACGGGCGCCCTCCGCACACGCTGCAAGCTGCGCAACATCGAACAGCAAGTGCTAAGCCGAGCCTCCATCATGGCCGGCTGAGGGGCCAGGATGCTGCCGGCTGAGGCTGCAGGACAGGGGGCATCCGACCCCGGCCGTACTGGCCAGCCAGGCCTGAAGCCCAGGGCCAAGGACTGGGCCTGGAGGTGGCAGAGGGTGGGAGGGCATGAGGGGGAACTGGGGAAGGTAGGTCCAGGGCCTGGAGCCTGGGGTGGTGCTGTGGCTTTGCTTCTGAGCCTGTGGAACCACGAAGTCAGGTGCGGTTCAGGGAGCCCTGTGGGGCCAGGACAGTGCCACGGTGCCCAGGAGGGCAAAGGACACCAGAGAAGTCAGCAGAGCCCCTGCCCCACTGCGGCCCAGTGAGAGCAGGAGTGAGTGAGAATGGCACCAGGGTGAGCCCTGGGCGGCTGCCTCAGTTTGCCCGTCTGCAGTGGGCTGGGTAAGCCTGGCCCCAGTCTTGGGACTCCTCTGGGCCTCAGTCCCAAGCCACGGCGGGCCTGCCCCTCTTCACCACCACTGAGCTCACTCGCTGCCCAGCCCAGCCCAGCCCAGCCCAGCGCCCGTGGCCAGGGAGGGAGACGTGTCTCTCGTCCCCTCACTCAGCCAGCAGCCTCCCTGACGACCCTGGCCAACACAGGACCCTCCCAGGCTCCCACACCCGCTCGGCACAGCAGTGGAGACCCTGCCCACTCCCCAGCCCCACCCCGTCTCCTCTCGGGGCTCGGATCCCTCCCTGTGGCCGGGGAAGGCCGACACTCACCCATCAGGCTCTGCCGCTCTTCCTTCTTCCGTGCCTTCTGCTTGGCCTCCAGCTGCACCACGGACAGCGACGGCCCCACCGTGGGGCTGGGGAGGGCGCTGGCCGCAAAGCGAGCCAGCAGGCCCAGGCCACTCTCCTCCAGGCCTGGCGACAGGGCCCGCTCCCGGGCGCCCAGCCGATAGCCCCCAGCGGCCTCGGCTTCCTCCTCCTCAAACTCCTCCTCGTCCTCCTCCTCCTCCTCCTCCTCCTCCTCCTCCTCGGAGCTCTCATCTGGCGTGCAGAAAACAGGGAGCAAGTCAGACCCTGGCCCCGGTGCGTGCCATCCCCACTCGACTCCAGCCTGACCCTCGGTCCTCACCAGGGGCCACCAGGGGAGGATCCAGCCCTAGCCCATGGTCCCGCCCATAGGCCCCACCAACAGTCCCGGACAAGGGCCTTCTGCTCAGCCCAGAGGTGGGCAGCAGCTTTGGGTGTCAGGGTGGGGCTTCACAGGGAGTCCCAACATGCACCTGTGCTGTGGGCAGGGGGACAGACACACGACAAGGACTGGAGACAGCTCTCTCCACAGTCTCACACGCGCGCACACACACACGCCCCGACATAAACATGGAGGCCGAAAAGGAAGCAGGAGAGAAGGAGAGGAGGCGGAGGGAGGTCGGGGCTGGGGGCACTCGGGCTGGGGCTCTGGGCAAGGCGCCTGGGGGCTGGCGGCAGGAGAAGGTGGAGTCCGCGCTGTTGCTGGGGGCGGGGGCCCGGGGGCCCAACGCTAACTCCGATTGGCATTCTCGTGTTGGGGAGCCCTTGTTGGGCAAGTTCTCTGCCCTGAGCCCTTACTATCTCATCTGTGGCTTGGTGATCTCCCAGCCCGCTGGCCCAGCTACAGGAGGGTCCCCCAGGATCCCATGTACGCTGGACAGTGTTTCGCAGGCTTCAAGAGGATCAAACAGGAAGCAGAGAGGAACCATGTGGTCCTACAAGCTGGCTACCTACAAGACCTCCCCCAGTAGCTAGTCCTGCAGCTCCGTCCCACCCCCCCGCTCCCCGAGGCTGAGTGGGGCAGAGTGGGCAGGGAGCTGGCAAGGAGAGCTACCTGCACAGGGACCCTCTGCCCACAAGAGGACACAGCCCAACTGACCCCTGCTGGGGAGATGCCACAGCCAAGAAGCCGCCAAAGGGCAGGGGACCCGGGGCACCCGTCCACCTGTCCACCTGGCAGGCCTGACTGCTGGGGAGAGTGCCTGGGCGGCTGGCCTGGCCACTCCGGCCAGCAGGAAGAGGCAGGAGGCCATACTTCCTTTCCAGGCAGCGAGCAGTCTGGGCTGTGGGACACAGCGTGGGGGTACGCACGGCCAACTCCACATTCTCCGGCCGACACCCACGGCGGTGGCTCGCTCAAGAGCAGCCAGAAGGCAGAGGCTCTGTCTGCCTACCCATTCGCAAGGAAGCCTGCCGGGGCCCCCACTGGGAGGGGGAGGCTGGGGTCTGTAGTAGGGTGGGAAGGGAGGAGGCAGGGAGAGAGGGTTTGTTACGAGGGTGACAGGTGGGACACTGGCAGGAGCGATGGATGAAGCAGGCGGGGGCCAGCGGGACAGCAGGGCAGGCAGGCAGCGCACACTTGCGACCATTCACATGGCGACGTCACACGGCTGTCTCCGCCCCAGCGGGCCACAGCGGCAAAGCAGGCTAAGTGTAGGCAGACTTTCCACAGCGCCTGGGTCCCCACATCAGGCTTCCCTGGGGTGGGCCAACTGGAGCAGGGTGGCGGGCAGGGGGCTGGCTGGGGTGGGGGCACGGGGTTGGATGTGGGACAGGGATCTCCCCTCCCCCGCTGAGACATCCTGCCCCGGGCTGCTGGGGTGTGAGGACTCTGGAGGGCGGGAGGGTTGGCTCTGCGCTTCCGGGGGTCGGCAATGCCCACACCAGACTCCGGGAAGCCAGCGGCAGGCCGTCCTGACACCTCGGAGTGAGTAAAACATTTGGAAGGCAAAAGCCAAAAACAAAAACAGAGTCAGGTTCTCCCGCGCCTTCCCCTCTGCCCTGCTGCCTCCCATGTGGCCCGTCTGCCTGAGGCCAGGGTCCACGGGGCGGGGGGGGCACAGGGCCACGAGGATGGAGAAAAAACCTCCCAGGAGTCCTTCACACCTGTGCCAAGGGAGCTTTGCCAAGGGCAGTGAGGGGGAAGAGTCCCGGCAAAGCAGCCCATGGAAATGCAGAAAAACTTTTATTGTGGGTGAAAAAAAAGTTTTAGGTCTTGGCTCATTTCAAGGGGTTGACGGTTTCGACTCGGTTTGGTGTTCCCAAAACCCGGTACAATGCGGAGCGATCTGCTGCTGCCAGACCCGGCGGGGGCGAACCCCGGGGAGGGGAGATGCAGAGGGGGCACAAAGAGAAGAGGGTTTTGCCTACCTACGGAGCAACGAGCCAGGCTGGCACCCAAGCTCAGTGACCCGCTGCGCCGTCTGCCCTACTCCCAGCCTTCGCTTTGCGTCCAGAGTGCAGCGTGAGAGCAAATGCGAGAGACCGAAACAGACATTCAAAGCGTCATGGGTAGGGGTCAAGGGTGAAGGTATGGTCAAGCTGCTGCGAGGAGAAAGCACACACTGGAAAAGCCAAGCCAATTAAGTGTTTTAGTACCGGGGTCGGCGAGGCCCTATTACCCAAATATCCCTTCGGAGACCTGACCAACGGTCTGCTCGCGGGGGGGGGGGGGCGGGGCGGCGGAGTGGCCGAGCCCCTCCCTCCCCCGTCTGGGCTCTGCCCCCAGACACGGCTGTAATCCAGCCCTGAGCCCAACAGCCCCTTCCTCAGAGGGTCTGGGGTCTGCCTGCCTCTCTCGGAGCTAGGAACACTTGGGAGCTAGAACCCTGGCTGAGGGCGGGGGGAGTGGCAGGGGGCCCCAGCCCGGCCCAGGCGGAGGGAGGAGGTGGGGAGGGGTGGGCGGATGGTGAACCAGCCAGCTCATCCACAGAAGGCTGGCCAGTGGTTAGTGGCCTCTTCTCGTTCAGCCAGGGCAGCGGCCCAGGAGACCGTGCGCCCCGAGGGCATTGGCCTCCCTGCGGCGCCATCTCCTGGTCACCCAACTGGGAGGGAAAATGGGGGCGAGGATGTGACCCAGGAACTTGGGGGCAAGGCTGGAAAATGAGGGCGCTGTTCCAGGTCCAGGGCCCGGGCCTGGTCATGTCCAGGTTTCCCAGGATACCGCAGGCCTTCCTCAGGGGGCAGCTGACGCTGGGGAACAGGGGATCCCCACGGGCGGGCCTGATGGGCACTTGGCCCCAAAGCAAACCCTGAAGCCGGGGCCGGGAGACCTTATGAGGACTCCCTCGTTCCCCCTTCTTGGGCCTGGGGGGCTTGGCCGCTCCTAGCTCCACAGCACAGTTCTGACGTCGGGGGGGGGGGGGGCAGAGGCAGCACGTGCCCAGGAGCTGGGGAGCCTGACCCCTTCTGGGGAGCCCTGACGGAGGAGCGGAGGCCGCCGCAGGCCTGGGACTCGTGGGCCAGCGCCCTCAGCGTGGCAATGAAGCCAGCGCTTTCGGACGCAACCAGGGTGTCCGCGGGGCTCGGCCCTGCGCTGCCTACGTAAGGACACAAGGGCTCGTCAACTGCCATTTTCCAAACACAGGTGAAAAAAGAGAGCTTTTAGAAAATAAAAGACACACAAGCAGCTTTAAAAAAAAAATGATGCTGACACGTGACAGCAGCTGACTTTAAACCTGAAAAATGGAATGAATGCCAACAGCTACCAGGGATATTTGAATAATAGAGAAAAGCATCTCTACTCCTGGGGGAGGGGAGGGGGAGGGGAGGGGGAGGGGAGGGGAGGGGCGGATGAGGGGAAGCGCCACCTAACATCTAGTAAGGACACAGCAAGAGAGACAAGGCACACGGGTTTAGTTAAAAATGAACTCGATATGTTTAATAGAGCTTGGTATTACCAAAATTGCGGTACAAACATCAAGTCACACGCCCACACGACAGAATTCCATTTACAGAACGTTCCTCGGGAGGCCTCCCGCGGGCCCGTGCCGAGAGGCCCGGCCCAAGCCTGTGGTCTGGGTGGGCAGAGAGGGGAGAGGGACACGGGCAGGGGAGGAGGGCGAGAGGAAGGCGAGAGCGGAGGAAGGCAGAGGCCCGAACCCGGTCCACGTGAAAGCTCCAACAGAGCTGCTCAGTGACATCATCACAATGATACAGTCAAATAGAAAACAAAAATAAAAATTAGTAGGCAGTAAGGCAGGCTACGCTGCCGAGAACCCGGACGGCTGCCTCCCCGCGGCCTCCGAGCGGACGGCCGCGGCGCCCGCCATCTCCTGCGTGCACGCTCGCTCGCTCGCTCGCTCTCACTCACTCTCGCTCGCTCTAGAACAGGAAAGTAGTTTGTGTGTGGAGCTAGTAACCTTGGTCAAACGAGTCCTCCGAGGAGTCGCTGAAGGAGGAACGGGCCTCGGCCTCCCGGAGCAGCAAACAGAACGGCTGCTTCCTGCCGCCGGCCGGCTTGCGGGTCAGAGCCCGGGGGCCCGCGAGGCCCCGCGTGCTCAGCTTGGGGCCGGCGGCCGACTTGCTGCTCTTTGGCACCATGCCACACAGGAGGGACGACGCCAACTGGGAGCTGGAGGGGCCCTGGGCCGACCACTCGTCCTGGAGGAGCCCCTCGTCTTCCTCGGAGTCCGTATCTGCGGTCAGAGCAGTTGTTAGAGGTGAGGCGCGGGCGCGGGCGCGGGCGCGGGCACGGGCTGGCACTGCGTCGCGAGGCTGCCGTGCCCTCCCTGGCCTGGGCCTCTCGCCTTCACCGGGGAGGCCTCCAGCAGCCACGCAGCCCGGACAGGCCCCGGGCGAAGCGGTCACTGCCACACGGTCCTGTCTACCCTATGGGGTCGCACGTGGGCCAGCGGCTCCTCTGTGGGAGAGCTGTGGCCCAGGGCTCCCGAGAGCCAGTGGCACCCATCTCGGTGCGACTCCCCGCGCAGGTGGCCTTCCAAGGACGAGGAGGAGCGGGCAGAGCCCTGACACCAAGGAGGCGACAAACGGCGCCACAGCTGGAGCCCTCCACGCCGCAGACAGCACACGCCGAGGCCACGGGTGCCAATCCTCCTGGACGGCAGCCATCATCTTCAGAGAGGGAACCGGGCAAAGGGACACACACAGCTCTGGCCCCGCCCAACCCCAACCCAAACATACACCATCTCCACCTGTCTTACTATCGGGCTGCTGAGCAAGACGGGAGGAAGATGCCACAACCAACGGCTGTAACCCTGCCCTGGTAAAACCCACCCCACACGGGAGACGTTACGGGCACCGCTGCCGCTCCGGCAATGCCACCGCCGAGAGAAACCACACCCGGCGGCCGGGGGAGGGTGGCTGGCTGCTGCCTCCACATCTACGCTTCCCACTACAACCCAGATTCCAATTCTAGGAAGGCCTGGCACCCAGGGCGTAGGGCAAGGTCAAGTCCCACCAACCCGCCATCGCTCTCCCTCCCACGCTCCGGTGTGTGCCCTGGGCCACAGAGCCAGTGCGCAACGCCAACCACAAAACCCACCGGGCGCACCACCCACCCCCGCAACCCAGGCTGAAGGGGCAAGAGGACGCCATTCCCTCTTCCATCGCTGCCCACACAGCTTTGTAACCAGGAGGGGAGGCGCGCTGCCGCAGGGAGCCGCACTGGCCAGGGCCCGCTCACTTCCCGGCTGCGACGTTCGCGCAGGTGCCGACCAAGGCACGCTCCCCCTCCCGCGGGAGGAAGCCCAGGCACCCAGCTCAATCAGACCCCTCCACACCACCTACAGGTTGGGGGGACGAGGGAGACCCTGCCAGCCACCAGCCAGGCCGCGCTCACAGACCACCACCCCCTTTGGAAAAACGCAAGATCAGCGACCCCCTCGCCCGGCTTCCTAATCGCAAAATCCCGGCAACGAGGCCCTGGCCCCCTGACCCCGGCCGTCTGCTGCGCCCACACCCGGCCACGCTCATCTGCACGGACACCACCTCCCACACGGGCCGCCGGACCCACACCCACCGGCCCACCAGTCCTGGGGGCCCAGGAGCCCAGGGCCAAGCCCCCAGCAGCAGCTGACCCCCGGGCCAGGCGCGCCCGGAGCTGGCTTCCAGCGGCACAGCCCCCGCGTTCCAAGTCCACACACTCCTGTGTTCTCTCCTTAAGACACGCGCCCATTCTTTCTGCACTTGACACTCAAACGCCTCTTCCCGCCCCTTCCCCCAAGGAACTAGACAGGGCCCATCGCGGCCTGGGCGCCTCCCGGAACACGCAGGGCTGGCACACCCTCCGCACCTGTGCACCCGGGCCACGGAGCGCCCGCCGCCACCTCCAGGCAGAGCCGCCGCCCTACCACGGGCCGACCTTCCAGGACGAGTCACGCCAGAACTCCGTGCCCACCGGGGACCGTCAAAAAGTCCGTGGAAGACGGCGCACCAAGATAACTCGTTCCCGCGCCTCCCAGCCCCACCGGCTGCCGGTCCAGGCGCCACGCAGCAGTCTCAGGACAGGTCTGCCCGACCTCTGCTCCTCAGGAATGGCGGCGAGCATATACCGTGAGATAACGCCCCACACACGCTCTCCCCACTCGGCCTCGGCCGCCTCGCCGCGCGCGGAGACAACAGCCAGCCTCCTGAGGGCAGGCGCGCGCCGTCACCTCTAGGACCCCCAGGGGCAGTCGCACTCCGGGCCTCTCTAGGCCCCGCAGCGCGCACTCTATGACACCTAAGGCCTCCGAACCGACGACGGCTTCCGGCATGTGAGAGGGCGGGCACCCTCCAACAACTGAACAACCAATCACAGGCGCCCGCCCAGCCATGCCCACCAATCACAGGCACTGCTGCTCCAGGGCGCCCGGCTCCCTCCCCCCACTTCCGGCATGAGGCCCCGCAGCGCACCCCGGAGCGGAACGGGGAGGCGAGGGAGAGGTGCCCCGGCTCCCGGGGCCGCACGGCGTCCGGCCGCTACTTACTGTAGGAGTAGCTGCTCACTTCCGAGGCGAACGGGGAATGGGCCGACTTGGTCTGGCCTCTGGCCTTGAACCCCAACTCCATCTTCCTGGCTTTGGCGGCCCGTTTGTGTTTACCTTCTCTGGCGGGCTTGAGAGACAGGCCCAGGCCTTTGGCCAGCGCCTTCCGGTCCTTGCCCAGCAGGCTGTCGTAAGGGGTCAGGTACCTGCCGCAGCCCCCGCTTTTCGACTTGCCCCCGGCAGTGTCCGAGAACCTGAAGGGGGACTTGAGCTTGTCCTGCTTGGTGAGGGACAGGGCCTTGTCCAGCTTGCTCGCCAGCTGCTCCTGGTCGCTGGCCATCTTCTTCTTCTTAATCTTCAGCTGGGGAGGGAAGTCGGGTCACCGATGAAGACGCACGCGCGCCGCTCGGAGCCTGTCCCCCGGGCTGCTTCACGCCTCCCCGGCCTCAGTCCTACGCCCTGCGAAATGGGGCTACCTCCTGGGCTTCGTGGGGCTGATCAGAGAAGAGGCGCGCAGAGCCCTCGCGGCAGCGCCTGGCCCAAAGTACCCGCTCACTACATGGCCGTCCCCGTGGTTCCAATTAATTCCTGGCACTGTCTGGCAGCTGCCCAGCCAGGCCTGGAGGAGGGCGGGAAGGCGGGAAGGCGGTGAACCCAGCGACCCGCTTCTCTCGGGGCCCGCGGCGCGGCTAACCCAGCCCAGCCAACTGCAGGCACCGAAGCTGCCAAGGGAACGCCTGGAGGGCGCCTCGGACGCCTGAGGCAGAGAGGACTAGATCTCGCAGAAGGTTCCTGCTCGCACGGCTACGGTCGCCGAAGCGAACCCAGGGCCGTTCCAGGGCGATGGCTGCCTCGCCTTCCAGCATTTTCTGTTTTCTCTAACCAGGTCAGGTTTTGGGGGGGGGGCAGCACAGTGCCATGGAAGCATCCCTCACGACTTGACCTTAACGTACCAACTGAGCGTCTCCCGTGGGACCCCGGTCATCCCACTACAGGGAGCGTCCAGCCCTCTGATGGACGCATGAGCCAGGGCACCTGGCTTTCGGGGGCACAAAGCACCCGGCCGTCCCACTACGGGGAGCGTCCAGCCCTCTGATGGCCGCAGGAGCCAGGGCACCAGGCCGTCCCACTACGGGGAGCGTCCAGCCCTCTGATGGCCGCATGAGCCAGGGCACCCGGCCTTCGGGGGGCACAAAGCACCCGGCCGTCCCACTACGGGGAGCGTCCAGCCCCCTGATGGCCGCATGAGCCAGGGCACCCGGCTTTCGGGGGCACAAAGCACCCAGCCGTCCCACTACGGGGAGCGTCCAGCCCTCTGATGGACGCATGAGCCAGGGCACCCGGCTTTCGGGGGCACAAAGCACCCGGCCGTCCCACTACGGGGAGCGTCCAGCCCTCTGATGGCCACATGAGCCAGGGCACCCGGCTTTCGGGGGCACGCCAGTCTTTAGACGGGGGGCTTTCGTGGACCGTGACCTCCATCTCTACAGAGGCGCTCAGCCCATCATCACCCCCCGCCCCTGGATAACTCAGGAAGCGACAGCGACAGCCAGAGCTGCCGAATGGCGACGCCGCTCATTGAACGGACACACCGTTCAGCCACACGGCAGCTGCGCCGTCTGCCTGAGAACCTGCAGCGACCCTGCCGGGCTTCCACGCGGGCCCAGGAGCCCTGGCTCCGCCCCCAAGGCTGCCTGGAAGGAAGAGGAGGGAAGAGGCACTCCAGCACCCAGGCAGCCGTGCCTACCGCGTCCCCGCAGCGCCGGCCCTCCGCGTCCTTGCTGACCTGGCTCATGAAGTCAGCCGAGGCGTCCTGCTCTTCCCAGCTCTGGTTCCTCCCCCTGGCCTTCCCCATGGCGACGAGAGCTTCGTGTTCCTCCTCGGGCCCCTTGTGTCTCTTCCGTATCCCTGGTCCCAGCTCATAGTCCTCAGATGCCAGCAGGGACTTGCTCAGCCTGCAACCCAGAGGCACCGCCGGTCAGCACCTGCCGGGCAACACCGGAGGGCCGGGGCCAACCCTCGTGGCCCTGGACGGGCAGGCTCCACACGCCGCAGTGCAGTGAGGCCAGAGCGACGCCCCCGGGGAAACGGGGCTTGGGTGCCGGCATTCTGGGCTATTTGTGAATGAGGCAGAATCAGAGTTCACCGTGAGAGGAGGAGAAACCGTCAAGTCAGCGTCCTCTGCTGGCCTCTCTCGTGCCCGCATGCACACCATCACAATCTCACAGACACACACCAGCCTGCCCAGAGCAAGGATCAGAAACGCCCAGGAGAGCCACCAGGAGGGGAGGGGAAGGAACGCCGAGAGCTGACAGGAAGACGGAGCCGTCCACTGATCTCGGGGGTCCCTGGGAGCGCGGGCAGTGGAGGGACAGCTGTCCCGACGGAGGCCTCGCTTGCCTGCTGTGAACCTGCTGCCTCCCCGAGCGAGGAGAGAAACAGCTCGAGGTGGAGGGGCCCTCGGTGAGCCTCGCCCCTGCTCGCGCTCTGGGCTGTAGGCACAGAACGCCACTGGTGCTGGGCACTGCTCCCCAGGCAGGAGGCTCAGAAGTGCCAGCTCCGGGCCCCAGGTCAGAACTAGGGGCGTGGCTGGGACTCGCCCGGCCACTCCCAGGGCCCCGCGCTCCTGGCCGCTTCGCCCAGGCCGCTGCTGGTGGCCCCTCCTGCCTCTGCTCCAAGTGTCCCCTCACGCTGCCATGGCCACAGGTGCGTCCTCCCTTCAGGCAGGCACAGTCACAGCAGGCGGGGGGTGAGATGTGGGCGCCCTGGGGCCATCCCACTGCCATGCCGGAGCCCTCTGAAGCCCCTCTCTAGTGCAGAACCAGGCTGCCTGGCAGGTCCCCAGGCCCGGCGCCCCAGCGGAGGAGCACACAGCCCTCTCGGTGACGGCCTCCCAGGCCGGTGCTCCGCCCCCTGCCCTCGCGGGAAGTCCCCCCGGGCAGCATCCCAGGACACCTGAAAGGTGGCCATCCCCGGGACAAGAGGACGTGGCCCGGAGCAGGAGGGGGCCCTGGTCTCCAAGCCAGCAGGAAGCCGAGGGACATGTCGGACCAGGGGGGACCAGGCCGCGGCACGAGGGCCCATTCTGGTGGGGCTGGCGGCTCGGCAGGGAGGACCGGTGCATGCAGCTCGGGTCACGGCCCGGGCAACCTCACGGGGCCGGGCCGCCCGGCTCCAAGTGCTGCCTCGCTCCTCCTCCTGGCCCCAGCCGCGGGAGCCCCCCAAGTGGGGGGTCAGAGCCCACGGGACTGGAGGTCCCAGGGCACCCGGGCGCAGGCACCACTGGGCCCCGCGCTCCTCCCCACCGAGGGGCGGCCTTACTTTCCGCTACTGGTGCGGCTCTTCCCTCTCTTGCGGGGGGGCGACAGGGCGCTCGGGGCGTGGCTCCGTTTCCGCGGCCTGCCAGGGCCTCTGCGTGCCAAGCTTCTATGGGGTTCCTCGTGCCTGTCCCTTAAAAAGAATCACAGGCTGGGCTGTGAACCTGAGGGGCAGCGGGGGCGCGGAGCAAGGGCACAGGACGCGCACACATCACTCGGGTCCACACACACCTCTGACGCCTGCCACTGCCTGCTGGCCGGGGGCGGGGCCGGGAGCGGGGCCCCGGGGCGGGGGCGGGGGCGGGCACTCACTCGCAGTCCCGGCGGCGCTGCAGCTTCACCAGCTCTCGCTGCTTCTCCTTGTACTGCCGCTGGACCTCGGCCAGCCGCATCCGGAAGTCCAGCTCCAGGGCGTCCATGTCCTCCAGGGACGACTTCATGGCGTACATCTGGGGGGCGGGGGGTTGGGCAGGGAGAGAGGATGAACGCTGCAGCCGCCATCCCCACCCCTCAGACGGGCCCGGGGAGGCTCAGTGCTGTGGGATCCTAAGCCCTTGGCTCACGTCCGTCGCCACCCCGACGGCTGCAGCCCGGGCCTCGTCCGCACTCTGGGGACCACGATACCCACTCCGCGGGCCGAGTCGGCCCTGCCTCCCACGACCTGAGGAAAGTAGAAGGTGCCGCAGCAGCCCAGAGCGGGGGCTCCACCCCCGAGGACCCCCGTGAAGTTGACACACGGAGGCTCCCAGGGCCCGAGGCCCCAGGCTGTCCTCCGTGCTGCCCACAGGAAGTGCCTGCTGCGCTATCAGACGGACAGGTGGGAAACCCACGGCCTGGCACCGCACAGCGGGACACGGGTCAGACCTCCAAGGCCAGCTGTGCCTGGCCCCGCCCACAGCCCCCGGGCAGGAGAGCGGCCGCGGCTCACCCGCTCCTCTTTCTTCTGCATCCAGCTGTACTTCTTGTGGGGCTTCAGCTCCCGGGGGAGCCGCAGGTTCTTGAGCGGGTCCACGAACGGGCTGTCCAGCACCTCCTTCAGCATGTGGCTGCTGGCTGCCAGCAGGCTCTCCAGCGACGGCCGCACAGCCAGGCCCGGCTCTGCACCTGCACGCGGGAGACGCGGCTGAGCCCACGCAGGCTGTGCGGGGGCTGGCGAGGCTGCCGTACCCACCCAGCCCAGCACTCCGGGACAGGCAGGGCTCATGGCACAGGAGAGAGACGTGGGCCCAGAGTAAATGCGGGCCCGGGGCTGCCCGGCCTCCCCCACTCCAAAGCGCCGAGGCAGGTGTGTGTGAGCACAGGGCACTCTGGAACACGGCAAAACCTCCGGAGTCACCGGAGGCCGCCGGAAGTTCCCGGGGAGCGAGCCTCTGGGACTGCTTTAGCGAGGGGGGGGTCCCCACGTGAAAATGCACAGTGGTCATAGTCAGAAGAAAACACAAAAAAAACAGCCAGCGCCGTGGCTCAACAGGCTAATCCTCCGCCTTGTGGCGCCAGCACACCGGGTTCTAGTCCAGGTTGGGGCACCGGATTCTGTCCCGGTTGCCCCTCTTCCAGGCCAGCTCTCTGCTGTGGCCCGGGAGTGCAGTGGAGGATGGCCCAGGTACTTGGGCCCTGCACCCCTTGGGAGACCAGGAGAGGCACCTGGCTCCTGCCATCGGATGAGCGCGGTGCGCCGGCCGCGGCGGCCATTGGAGGGTGAACCAACGGCAAAGGAAGACCTTTCTCTCTCTCTGTCTCTCTCTCTCACTGTCCACTCTGCCTGTCAAAAAAAAATTAAAAAAAAAACAAAACACACACAAAAACAAAGGAGCCCGGGCAAAGGCACAGACCGGGCGGGAGAGTCTGCAGAAATCCAAGCCCCCAGCACGCAGGTCCCTCCCGGGGGGCCCCTGTGGGCGCAGTGTCCGCTCGACGGTGCGAGAGCGTTCGCACACTCACATGCGAACGCAGGGAGCACACCTGGCGCCCTCGAGAAACCCAGACACAGCGCCATCGACAGACGCCACGGCTCACTTGGCGTTGCCTACCGCCTTTTCACACTAGTCCGGAATACACCGATCCGCCTCCTCACTGGCCGGGACCGCAGGAAAATCACCATTGCCTGGGGTCTACAGCACTGCAATGCCGGCAGCTTTAAACCCAACAGCACCGGGGCTTCGCTGGCGCTGACGCGTTCCGGTGAACCTACAGGCCCCTGGGCGCCGGCACTGAAGGTGCCTCCTCTTCACTACTTTGCTGGACAGTGGGCAGAAGCACAGGGCTGCGACAGGTGTGCGTGGGAAGGCTGCCGCTGGTGGGGCTAGTGTGTGCACACGTGTGGGCACATGTATGTGCATGTGTGTATGGTGTCACAGACGTTCCTGTAACAGGTGTGCTTGGGAAGGCTGCTGCTGGTGGGGCTAGTGTGGTGTGTGTGTGCATGTGTCTGTGTGTGTGGTATGTGTCATGGACGTTCCTGCCACCTCCAGCTAACAGCTAACCTCCAGGTGAGGTTAGCGTGTGTGTGGTGTCACGGATGTTCCTGCGACAGGTGTGCTTGGGAAGGCTGCCACTGGTGGGTTAGTGTGTGTGTGCATGTGTGTGTGTGTCACGGACGTTCCTGTGATAGGTGTGCTTGGGAAAGCTGCCGCTGGTGGGGCTAGCGTGGTGTGTGTGTGTGTGTGTATGTGTGTGCATGTGTGTGTCACAGGTAGGTGTGCTTGGGAAGGCTGCCGCTGGTGGGGTTAGCGTGGTGTGTGTGTGTGTGTGCATGTGTGTGTCACAGACAGGTGTGCTTGGGAAGGCTGCCGCTGGTGGGGTTAACATGGTATGTGGGCGTGTGCATGCGTGCAGGCATGTGTGTGTCACAGACAGGTAGGTGTGCTTGGGAAGGCTGCCGCTGGTGGGGTTAGCGTGTGTCAGTGCGTGTGTGTATGTGTGTGCTTGGGAAGGCTGCCAATGGTGGGGTTAGCGAAGTGTGTGCATGTGTGCGTGTGTGGTGTGTCATGGACGTTCCTGCGACAGGTGTGCTTGGGAAGGCTGCCACTGGTGGGGTTAGCATGGTGTGTGTGTATGTGCATGCGTGGTGCGTGTCACAGACGTCCCTACCACCTCCAGCTGGTGGGTATATGTGTGGGTGTATGTGTGTTAGCATATGTGTTAGCATGTGTGTGTATGCGTGCGTGTGTCACGGACGTCCCTGCCACCTCCAGCTGGTGGGTGTATGTGTGTTAGCGTGTGCGTGTATGTGTGCGTGTGTGTGTCACGGACGTCCCTGCCACCTCCAGCTGGTGGGTGTATGTGTGCGTGTATGTGTGTTAGCGTGTGCGTGTATGCGTGCGTGTGTATGTCACGGACGTCCCTGCCACCTCCAGCTGGTGGGTGTATGTGTGGGTGTATGTGTGTTAGCGTGTGCGTGTATGTGTGCGTGTGTGTGTCA
>CM027397.1:2871044-2881104 GCA_015711505.1 Sylvilagus bachmani
TAGCGTGTGCGTGTATGTGTGCATGTGTCACGGACGTCCCTGCCACCTCCAGCTGGTGGGTGTATGTGTGCGTGTATGTGTGTTAGCGTGTGCGTGTGTGTGTCACGGACGTCCCTGCCACCTCCAGCTGGTGGGTGTATGTGTGTTAGCGTGTGCATGTATGTGTGCATGTGTGTGTCACGGACGTCCCTGCCACCTCCAGCTGGTGGGTGTATGTGTGGGTGTATTGTGTTAGCGTGTGCGTGTATGTGTGCATGTGGGTGTCATGGACGTCCCTGCCACCTCCAGCTGGTGGGTGTATGTGTGGGTGTATGTGTGTTAGCGTGTGCGTGTATGTGTGCATGTGTGTGTCACGGACGTCCCTGCCACCTCCAGCTGGTGGGTGTGTTAGCGTGTGCGTGTATGCGTGCGTGTCACGGACGTCCCTGCCACCTCCAGCTGGTGGGTGTATGTTAGCGTGTGCATGTATGCGTGCATGTGTGTGTCACGGACGTCCCTGCCACCTCCAGCCGGGACCCTCAGCAACAGCAAAGGGGAGCTTGCTTTGGTCTCCACCAAACCAAAATGAGTGGGAGTTTAATTTTTTTTAACTGACGTTTTCTTTGAGAACTAAACTACGACCATTCTCCGGCAGGCCCGTGGTGCCTGGATCCCCTATCCGAGCACCGGGTTCAAGTCCCGGGCACTCGGATTCTGCTCCTCCCTGGAGGTGACAGGCAGCGCTCCCACCCAAGGGGGACCCAGCTGGAGCTCCTGGCTCCCACCTGGCCCAGCCCCGGCTGCTGCAGCCATTCGGAAGCTCGCTCGCGCGCGCTCTCTCACCACTCTTTCAAGTAAACAAGAGGACGTAAACAAGACTATAAAATTAAACTCTTTTTGGAAGAGCCACGTGTGCCGCATCCGAGCTCTGTGCTGCTGTCACTGGGCTGTGCAGGACAAAACTGCCGACCTGCGGGCCCTCCCGACCTTCACAAACGGTGAGCGTGGTTGGTGCGAGCTGGCCAGAGGGAAATGGACAGATGTGTCCCGAGCCAGCACGAAGGAGCTCTGATGTCGGTGGACAGAGCCCCTGAGGCCCACACCAGGACCCTGGCGGCAAGGTGGCACCGGCCACCTTGTGGCCTTCACCCACTAGGTGTCTCCCGTGTCCATGGAAGACGTTATCGCCAGTGTCCCCCAGGGGGCACCAGTTCACTCTTCTATGCCTTGGGGAAACTGAGGCCGCCAAGCAGTCCAGCCCGTGGGCTCCTGGGGGTGACTCCTCCACAGTCGGTGTCCCCAGATTCTTAGGAGCAATGTGGAGACAAAGCCACGCCCAGTGGGGAAGGGCACAGAGAGGATGGCCACTGACAGGCCCGGCACACCCTCCCCCTGCAGCCCTCCGGCCCTGGAACCACGCGCCCGTAACCTTCTCCCCGAGCTGCGCAGTCCAGCCTGTGGCTTCACCACGGGGCAGGGCGGGGGGCCTTGCGGCACAGTGCTTGGGACCCCCACATCCCGCATCAGGGTGCTGGCTCGAGCCCCTGGCTAGTCTGCCTCAGATTCAGCTCCCTGCGACCATGCCGGGGAGGCAGCATGTGCCGGCCCAAGTACCCGAGTCCCTGCCACCCGCACAGGACACCTGGGTGGAGTTCCAGGCTCCTGGCTTCCGCCTGGCCCAGTCCCGTGTCCATTTGGGGAGTGAACAGCAGATGGAAGAGCGCTACCTCTCTGTCAGATGACGAAACATTTATTTTTTTTTTTTTTCAATTTGATAGGCAGAGTTAGACAGTGAGAGAGAGACAGAGCGAAAGGTCTTCCCTCCGTTGGTTCACCCCCCTAATGGCCGCTATGGCCAGCTGCTGCGCCGATCTGAAGCCAGGAGCCAGGTGCTTCTCCTGGTCTCCCATGGGGTGCAGGGCCCAAGCACTTGGGCCATCCTCCACTGCACTCCCGGGCCACAGCAGAGAGCTGGCCTGGAAGAGGGGCAACCGGGACAGAATCCGGCACCCTGACCGGGACTAGAACCCGGTGTGCCGGCGCCGCAAGGCGGAGGATTAGCCTAGTGAGCCGCGGCGCCGGACAACTATGACTTTCAAATAAATTAATTAATTAAAACACACACACACACACACATCTTCTGGAAACCCACACCTGGGGAAGATGTCTCACACAGAACGCACTGAGTGTGCAGAGCAGGCTACAGAATGCTGTTTACAAAGCGACCTTAATTTTAGACGTCACGTGTATGTGCACAGAAGTTGCAGAGGAAGCACACAGTGCCAGCAGGGCTCCGGGCCGTGGCCGCCGGGCACCTCCAAGTTCTACACGGAACACCAGTCACTGTGGGTCCAGCCTCTCCCACCACAGCCACCCCGTTCTCTCTCGAGGGACACCCCTCCCTCGACACACACCCTCCAGTCCACGGCTCAGCTCGGCACTGCACCGGCGGCCTGGGCCATCTCCCCAGCCGTGTGAACCCCAGCCAAGGAGGGTGGCTCTCAGCACTGGCGCCGACGCTAACAGCAAAGAGGGGTCCTCTTCCAGGAGGCTGCCGAGCTGGGAGGCCCACGGGCCCAGGAGCTGCTGGAGCCTGCCTCGAATGAGGTCAACCAAGAGAAAAGTGGAACATGGAGAGGGAGGGAGGGGTTGGACGGGGGAGCGAAACTCCGGATGGCGCGGTCGGAGCGCCTGGGTGCAGCCGCACCTGAAATCAGCTCGTTACCCATGGGCCAGGCAAACCTCCCGCTGCCTTTTCCTAAGTCAGTTTGCAGGGGGGCAGGGGGGTCCATCCCTTAAAATCCAAAGAAAGACAAATTTTCACCACCACCAGGAAAATCCACAGATCGGCTGCCCAACAAGCTCAAGACGACGGACCACGTGATCTTCCCACGGTTTCTAAGCAACGTGGATGAACACACCATCCGCACGTGGCGAGGGGGCGGGGGCTCTCGAGCCTGAGGAGCCCCTGGGGTGGGGTGGGAGGCCCCGCAGCCTCACCTGCCGCCTCCTGGCTCCTGCGCTGCAGCTCCAGCTCCGCGATCTCGCTCAGCAGGGTGATACCGTGCAGGACGCTCTGCTCCGGGGCCGGGCTCGGGGCCGCGGCGGCCGGGGCCGGCAGAGGCCTGGCCTGGGGCAGCTCTGCGGCCGCAGCCAGGGCGTTCATGCCGGCCAGCGGGTCCTCCAGGCCAGGCAGGAACTGGTCCGAGTTCACCTCTGCCAGGTAGCAGCCGCTGCCGGGCACAGGTGCGGCCTCCTGAGCCTCCAGGCCCAGGCACTGCGCCTCCCTGGCCGGCACATCGCAGTCTGACAGTTCCAGGTCAGCCCGGGGCTCGCTCAGGCCTTCCTCGGGCCCTGCCTCCGCCGTGGGCACCTCCACCGGCTCCTCCTTGGCCTCCACCAGCGTCTCGGGTGTCAGCCGGCTCCCCAGCTCCAGGGCGGCCGTGCAGGACTCTGTCCGGCCCGGCAAGTCCACCTGCGCTTCGGCCCCTTCCGCAAAATCTGGGCACTCGGGGGGCTCCACACGGCCCTGGTCGGCGGCACTCAGCGCCTGGGCCTCCAGCAGGCCACCCCCACAGCTGCCCGCGGGGCTCGCGGCCACCATGGCGTCCGCGGCGGGCAGGGCCAGTGGCGACCGCAGGGGCGGCAGCTCAGCCGGGCCCTCGTCCTCGTCCTCCACCTCGGCCTTCACCTCCCTCTCGGTCAGGGTGTCTTCCTCCGGGCTCTCCCGCAGCGGCTCTGGCATGGCAGAGGGTGACAGGCGGATGGGCTTGTCCTCGGGCGAGAGCGCCAGGCGCTCGGGCCCCTCGGCGGGGAGCGGCACGTCGGGGGCCAGGCCGTCTGCGTCGGCGGCCGCCGTGGGCTGCAGCAGGAAGGGGTAGGGCCTGCCATAGTGTGGAGGCAGGGCTTGAAACGGGTACCTGGGAGGGAGATCTGTGGAGGACACAGGTCGGCGTGTCAGGGGGCTGTCTCTACCACCCCCCACCCACCCCCACCACGGGACAGGGCCCGGGCCGCGCCCGGCTGCTGCACGGTGCAGCTGGGTGCAGCGCTTCCCCAGTGCTGAGCTATGCAGGTCTGGGCCCTGGTGGTCTTGCACACCCCAGGGCAGAGACTGCCCCCCACTCAGGCCGAGCAGGAGCAAACACAACACTTGGTCTGCCCCAGCCTGTGTCCCCGGCCTCCATGCGGCCAAAGTCTAGGGCCCCACAGCCCCCAAGGCGACCGTCACCCTGAGAGCTAGCTGCCCCGCTGCCTCAACCCAGTCAGACTCGCACTCGGAGGGCACATGAGGGTGTGGAGAGCGAGGCTGGACCATCCCTGGGCCAGGCACGCACCCATCAGCATCACGCTACATCCCACAGGGACGGGCCGCCACCTGCCTGAGCCCACTCGGCGTGGGTGCCCAGCACACGCTCCCGCTAATACCCCCGGAGAGGACACACAGCCCTTGGACGGGGCAGGCAGCACGTGGGGAGGGGTGGGATCACTGGGCGCCAACTGAGCGCCGAGTGACAGGCCTAGGTCGGTTGAAGCAGCACACGGGCCCCGCTGGGGTGGGGGTTAAGGAGATCCCTAGGTTCCCTGACCCCAAGCAGGGCTAGAGAGACCCATGAAGGGCCCCCACATTCACTCCACAGCTAGCCAGCATGCGGTACACAGCAGGTGCTCAGCAGAGACCATGGATCGGCCTCGCTGGCAGCCAGAGCTGGGCCTGTGGGGGGCAGACGAGGCCCTGGGGGCCCAGCCTAGGCCCTGGGGGCCCAGCCCCGCTCCTACCTGAGAACAAGGCCTGGAAGGGGCTGGGGGCTTCCTTCTCCAGCTCCAGGTCTTTCTTCTCCACCACGTTCTCCGGTGCCTCCTCCTTGCGGGTGATGCCGGGCGCCGGGGGTGGGGAGGCAGGCGGCGGGCTGCTGGGGTGGGAGCTGGGCGTGGCGGGGTAGGCATAGGTGGGCGGCTTGGACACGTCCTCCAGCTTCTGGATGACTTTGGCCTTGAGGGCGGCCACAGGGGATGCGCGGGGAGACGGCGGCGGGCTCACGGCCTTGCTGTACGCGCCCGCAGGGCCGGTGGCCAGGCCGGGGGGCTTCCGAGGCAGCAGCCCGGGCCCTGTGGCGGCCAGGCCGGCCTTGCCCGCGGCCTCCAGGCTCCGTTTGCTCACCTTCTCCTCCATCTCGGCCCGGTGTTCCTGGGCCTTCAGCCGCTCCTGCTGGGGAGGGGCCGGCGGGCAGGGTCAGGGGCCAGCAGGCACGCGCATTGCCTGCCGGGCCCCAGAGACCCCACACCCAGGGCAGAACCTCAGGGCAGAGCCCAGGGGGCTGCGCCGCCCACCCACACCCAGGCCCGGGATGGCCATTCCGTCACGGCACCCGTGTAACAAGGACGGCGTTCCCTGCGGAACCCCGGCGGGCAGGGGCGGGGTAGGAGTGGGGCACGGAGTCCACAGCTTCCGGGGGGTGGGTCTCGTGGCCGAGGTGGAGACGTGGGCTCCCCGAAAGTCCACGAAGCTGCCCTCTGCCCCGGTCCCTCCATGGCACTAGGATCCCTGGCCTGGCCTGCACCACTCCTTGGGAATCTCAAAGAGCCCAAGGACAGGCCAGGTGCGGTGAGTCCAGCCATACATGCAAGGCTGCAAGGCCAGCGTCCCATATGGGCGCCAGTCAGAGTCCCGGCTGCTCCACTTCCGATCCAGCTCCCTGCTAAGGCACTGGGAAAGCAGCAGAGGATGGCCCACATCCATGGGCCCCTGCACCCGCATGGGAGACCCGGCTGGAGCTCCTGGCTCCCAGCTTTGGCCTGGCCCAGACTCAGCATTGTGGCTACTTGGCGAGTGAACCAGTAGCTGGAAGACCTCTACCCGCCACTCTCTGTCATTCTGCCTTTCAAATAAATCTCAAAAAAAAAAAATGTGCTTTGATGAGGCATCGGGAATAAGTGAGCTGGGCCAGGCCTGACAGAGCTGAGATTAAAACCCAAAGCTGGTGCCGCGGCTCAGTGGCTAATCCTCCACCGGCACACCGGGTTCTAGTCCCGGTCGGGGCGCCGGACTCTGTCCCGGTTGCCCCTCTTCCAGTCCAGCTCTCTGCTGTGACCCAAGAGTGCAGTGGAGGATGGCCCAAGTGCTTGGGCCCTGCACCCCATGGGAGACCAGGAGAAGCACCTGGCTCCTGGCTTCAGATTGGCACAGCGCTGGCCATGGCGGCCATTTAGGGGGTGAACCAACGGAAGGAAGACCTCTCTCTCTGTGTCTCTCTCACTGTCTAAGTCTGCCTGTCAAAAAAAATTAATTTAAAAAAATCTAAAACCCAGAGCCGGGGGCCCTGAGAACTGACCCATCCGTGGCCACGGCACCCGGCAAGGGGGAACAAGGCCCAGCAAAGAACATTCCAGAATGTCCTCAAGGAGGCAAAAGGGGAGTCCAACTTCACAAGGGGAGCCCTCGTGTCCCCTCTCTCATGGGGTCAGACAACCTGGAGTCCCCCAGAGAGAGGAGGCCAGGCCAGGGTCAGGCAACAGCAGGAGCCCACTGGCTCCCCCAGTGCACAGGACCCCGTGCCTCTGTTTCCCTGTTGCTCCTTAGGCCCCACCCGAGCCTTTGCACACACTGCTCCCTCTGCCTGAAGGGCCGTTCCACGCCGACTGCTCCGGTCCCTGCTCAGACGTCACCTCCTCCAGGAAGCCGGCCCTGCCTCCCAGGTTCCCCCCCACACACTGCCGCTGTTCTGAGTTCCCGCAGGCACGGACAGAGGCCCGGCGGGGGCTCGGGTGAGCCCCGACTCACCACCAGCTGGGTGCTCCGCTGCAGCTCCAGGGCCTGGGCCGCCTGCTGCTGCAGGTACAGGAACTCCTGCTGCCGCAGGAAGTGCTGCTGGGAGAAGAGCTGCAGCTGCTGGGCGTGGTGCAGGGGGCTGCGGCCAGGGGGGTACAGGGCGGGCCAGAGGGGCGGCACCGCGGCCCGCTCCATCAGCTCCGCTGCGGAGACACACAGGGCTGGACACCTCCCTCCCACCCCACCATCCGCGCCACGGAGCTGGGGCCCAGGGGCAGGGACACGGGGCAGCCCCGGCCCAGCCCCAGGGAGCAGCGGGTGTCGCCTTGGGGGAGCTCCTACGAGGGCCAGCTCCCAGCAGCCCCCAGGGTCTGCGAAGTGGGCTCCCCAGGGGAAGGCAGCACCCGGTAGGGGCTCAGGTCCCGTTGAAGCTCAGAGAAAGCGGGCCCCGCCCACCACCCAAGCACCCCCTTACCAAAGTGAGGCAGGTGGTCGCTGGGAATGACCACCAGCTGGCCCGACTGGGGGTCCCGCACAAACTGGTAGGCCGAGGGCAGGGAGCCCCCCAGGCCCGGGGGGAACGCAGGCGCCACACCCTGGTGCAGAGATGGGGGGCCCAAGCCTGGGAGGAGAGACTCAGGTAAGCGTCAGGGCCAGGAGGGCCCACCTCCCACCCTGCGTCTGGCCTCACCCCCAAGGCCAGCTACTGCCCATCCTTCAAGCCCAGGGGCCGCCGGCTGGGAGCCGAGGGGGTCGGGCACTGGCTGACAGCAGAGACCCACAGGGCTACCTCCTGTGGGACAGATGCCACTGCAGCTCCGCCCCCGCCCCCACCCCCACCCCCGTGGGGAAGGCAGGAGGCCTGGGCCAGGCCCCGCCATGGGGACCCAGGAGGCAGCTCTGAGCTCCAGTCCCTGCACCCAGCACCTTCCCCGCCCGCCGCCCAGCGAGGGGCCCCACGCTCACCATAGGGGTGTCCGGCGAGCCACATGGGCGTGCTGCCCGAGCGGGGCAGCCAGGGGTGTGCGGCCAGGTGGGCCGCGGGGTCGGTGGACCAGCGTCCAGAGCCCGCCAGGGCTGGGCCGCCGGTCACCATGAGGTTGGGGTTCAGGCCGTTCGGGGCGCAGCTGGTGGGGTGCAGGCGGGCCAGGTCGGCCAGCTCCTTGCTTTCTCTGGAGGGGGGACAGAGGCATCAGAGATGGCCTGCTCGGCCTCAGGAGTTGGGAGGGTGACAGGGGCGTGGCCCCGAGGACTCAGGCCCACCCCAGGGCTAGCAGGAACCGCCCAGCCCAATGCACAGGACCGGAGTCCTGGGCCAGGCCGGCAGCAGCTCTCAGGACCACCCGGTGGTCAAGAGGTCAAGGGGTCGGCCCCCACCCAGCCCTCACCGGAGCAGTTTCTCCTGATCCCGGTCCAGCCGCGCCCCCAGCAGCCGCTCCTCACGGTGCCTGGCCCGGTCGTCCCCGCAGTCCTCATCCGCTCGGCCGTGCCCTGCAGGGGGGCCCAGTGACGGTGACCCCCAGCCGGCCGGAGCAGTGCAGGGGCCCCCAGCTCCGCTCGCCCTACCGCCCCCACCTGAGCCCCCGAGAACCCCCCACCACCAGCAGCACCCTGCGGCTCACCAAGCCCCCTCCAAGCCCCACGAACGAGTTCTCAGCACCAGGACGCCCCCTCCACCACACCCCCCGCCGAGAGCCCGCCCGTCCCCCGTGGCCGTGACAAGGTATCTATCATGTCCCACACATCTACGGAACATGAGGCCGGCGTCGCTCCCCGGCACTGTTTCAGCGGCGAGGAGGGGCTTGGGGGGAACGGGCTGAGGTTCCCCAGAGCCCCAAAACGCGGCACCACCATTCTGCAGCGCAGCCAGAGCCGGGCCGAGGTCAGCACCACCAGCCGCAGGTCTGCCTGTGCACAATGCTCACTGCTCAGGACCGAGCCACCCAAACACCGACCACAGGGGGCAGTGGCCACGGCCCCAGAGGGAGACGCCACCCGCTGTCCCGTCCCTGCCCCTGTCTGCGGCCAGCCCTGCTGCCCACCCCCACGAGCAGAGGGGGTTCCCCACCCCAGGCCTGGCCAGAGCCGGGTACCAAAGAGGAGGGGACGGTGAGCAGAGGCAGCGCAGAGCCCACGGAGACAGGGCACATATCCCCCACTGTCCCTCCCGGTGCCTCCCCGACTCCCTAACTGGGTGTGAAGTCCACGAGCCACAGTGCCCGCAGGCCTGAGAGGCAGGGCCCGCTGGTCGGCCCCATGGGCGGGCTCAGCGGGAGCCCCACCGGCCTGGGCAGCCCTGGCCCGAGGGCCCAGCCAGCACCTCGAGCAGCTGTCTCGGGAGGGAGACATGAGGCCACTGCCAGGGCCTCTGCCCACGACCCTCGGGCCGGCACGCAGCGTTCTGCCCCCCGCCTCACCATTCCTGCAGAGCCCCCCCGCTTCGACCCCGGAGGCCGGGCCTCTGCCTCTCCGTCCAGGAAGACAGAGGTGCAAACCAGCAGCCCCGAAGCAGACGTCAGAGCAAGGGCCCAGCCACGCCAACCCCGACACCCGACAGGGCAGCCACGTGCGTGTGGGCTGGGGGCGGCGCCACAGGCGGCCAGAGCCTCCAGGGCCTTCCAGCCGGGGCCCGGGGGTCCCTCTAAGCAGTGCTGGGGTGCTCGGCAGGGCAGGGCGGGGTCGGGCAGGCGAGGGAGCCATCTATCTCCATCTCCCCTGGGCCGAAATCGGGGTGAGGGGCACCCCCGGCTGCAGACTGCCCCCTTCTCCCGCAGGTCACGGCCAGCAGGGGCCATTGGCAGAGAGGAGGCAGGAGGAGTGGGTGCAGGTGAGGCCCGGCCGGGGCGCCCCTCGGCTCCAGGCCTCCATGAGGGCAGGGTTCGAGCCCACCTGCCCCCTGTGGGTAGGATGACCACGTCCAGGCACGGGCAGGACGAGGAGGGACCCCGGGGGGGAAATTGGGGAAAAGAGCAGCGATGGCTCTCAGGCAGGGCAGGGCGCCCCCAAATCCCCCCCCACAGCTGGGCCAAGAATCTAGAGCCTGGACCAGGGAGATGGCAGCCCCAGGCAGTGGATCCGCCCGAGGAGGTTCCGCCTGAGCCCACTGCGCCCCCTGCAGTCCACTCGCGACAGCTTTGGGTCCAGCGTTCCCGGCGGCCCCGTAAGTGGCAGCACAGCCTGGGCTGGACCCCAGCCCTCTGTCCTCCCCGCTGGTCTGGCTGTCCTGGCACAGGGTCTCAGGGGCCTGCTGGACCCCAGCCCTCTGTCCTCCCCGCTGGTCTGGCTGTCCTGGCACAGGGTCTCAGGGGCCTG